>OZ024898.1:12201329-12383033 GCA_964017195.1 Siderastrea radians | reverse complement strand
TCCATATGACAGTATTTTAGCGCTGTTTGCTTGTAACAGCCCTTGTTGATAATTCAGAATACAGATTTACCATAGCTCGTGTCGTTAAATAAGACTGATATGGGTTCTTTTGTTTCCATATGCCTCGTTCTTTAAGTGGCTGGGTGTTCTAAAATCGCTCCTACAGCGTTCTCGGATTTATTTGCGACTTGGGAATCACGTTTTCTTCCGTTCATCGTCGTTGAAACAAATCTTTGCAATACAAGTGCAAACGAAAAACAAAGTCGCATTATTATTTGTCTGTAACGTTTCCAATTGTCTACACTATAAAGTTGGACAATTGGAAGCGTTAGAAAAAAAACAACAAAAAACAAACAAAAACTAGGGAAAGAAAAAGGGAATTAAAAAACTAGACTTTTGAAAACGCATCAGCGTCCTTAATGTTCGCAACTGGCTGGAAAAATGAGTGCACATGCTTCGAAACAACTTTCCTTTTCATGCAAATTGTATCTTTTAATAGTGCATGCACAATACAAAATAACCTGTCTTGGGATTGGCATTGAGAGGCGTGAAAGGGTACAATAATCCTCATCATATTCCTACAAAACTATTGGATGAGAAATTCGGCCAAAAAAATGACTGAAATTAACACGATATACTTATTTAATTAACCATAAAGACATTATTCAGTGTATGACACTGAAATATGGTATTCATAGGTGCAAGCACATTCGCAAGCGAAGAATCGCAAGAATCGAACTGTTTTGATATTGCGTTTCTATGATCTTCTGGGGATCCTTGTACCTGAGCTTATGCTTGGAGCTGCAAGGAAAAACCAGCAAGCAGGTCTAACAAAGTGATGACCAATTTAGCTCTCATGTTTTGTGAACAGTGGTGTCAGTCTCTTTACTTCTGTCACTTCGATTTTTGGCAACAGGCGGCTGTTTCATTTAGATGTGACATAGACGTGAGTTCGAAATGAGCGATAAATATGTTGCGTTAGGATTTCTTTAGGTTTCCCACACGTCTTGAAAAGTCGTATTTAAAAAAGTGTCCAGTTATAGCTGATTAAAAGCTTTTTGTACTTGTGATCTCATTTATGCATTTTGTTTTTCATAAATTTAATAAAAACTTTTTTGTATACAATATCATGTCATATATGTTGCGTGGTTATAGCATAAAGAAACACTTCAATAAAAGTAATGCAAAATAAATAAATGAATGAACAAAAAACAAATAAATGAATAGACAGAAAGATTGATAGAGTAATAAATAAATAAATAACTAAAAGCCTGGTCTATAAGAAAGGCGTCAAACGACCATCCAACATTGAACAAACTCCCGAGAACGCCGGGCGTAGAATCCTGATTAAAAACAGGTCCGCACAGCGAGGTAACGAACACAAAGTAGTTAAGGTGATTCCATCGAAAAAGAAGTTGTAATGAGAATTTGTTGAAACTTTGCAGAGTTACTAATTAGACCTAGTACATTAAAAAAATAGAATAAAAAGTGGGGGTCACCGCGTCTGATTTCACGCTACGGGGCTGTAGTACATAGGTACTTTGCTATCCTTAGACAGCAATATTAAAAAAACCTATCCTTGTACTAGAGACACCCATTACTTCAACAAAGCTATAACTGACAATGAAATATAAGCATTATTCTTATGATAGAAGTACAATGTTACAGCAAAACGTCTTAAAATTGCCATAACAGTGAAACTAATTTGAAATAATAGGCAAATGGAGCGTCTGTACGGTTCCAGTGAAAAGCCTAAAATCGGACTGTAATAGTGAATCAACCGGAATATTTCAAAATTGAATAATGAAAACTGCTTCAAATTTGAATATATCATGTAAAGTCGTATTTTCCTTAAATAAACGGAATAAAAAAGTGGGGTCACCGAGTTCGTTTATCGAGAAAAAGCTGAAAACACCTCTGAAATCTGGCTTGTAGAAATCCCTCGTGGCGTACTATTAACATTCTTTATCATGAATGGACGAAGCCTTGACAAAGTTGGTGAGCGCTACCGGTATGAAATATCTGTTACAGTGAAACCCGTTAAACCATGAACGCCTACAATTATTTCTGGAATGTTTATTGTTCTGTGACCTATCAGATTCGAGACGTAACCGCAACAAACCGCAAGAGTAATTAGCTGAGAGGTCTCGATCACAAATCGAGTTGGTGGCTTTTGCGTCCACAATAAATTCTCAGTTTCACCGCCGATTATTGCAGTAGAGCAATAATTACTGTAGTTTCTGTTAGACCCGAGTTTTCACAGCAAACACAAACACGCCTGCCGTTGCAGATACAAACATGCGTGCAACTTGCGTACCGTTGCAAAAATTTTGAAAAATTACATTCGCTTTTGATTGGCTATTTAGGTCTCAGTTCGGTAGTTGTGTTACTTTGGACCGACGGAATCGAAAACATCAAATGACGGCCAAAAACAAGCACGTTTTGAGGCAAAACCAAAGAAGTGATAAATGGGATGTTTATGCAAGTTTAAAAATATACTAAACGCGCGAATTGCTTCTACTAGAACTGGACATTTGTTCACTTGTGCCGTCTATCCTTCGCTCATACAGAAGCTATCTGAAATAGAAAAGAATAACAACTTCAGTATTTCCAAAGGGTATAAAAAAATTGAGAATCGTGGAAGAAAAATCCAGCTCGTTGTTTCATGTCCATAACTTAAAATGTTCAGCTAACAGCTTGCGAGACATCTTGGACGGAAGAGTTTTGCCGTGAATGAGCTTGACGCACTGTTCTCCACACCAAAGGAGGGTAAAGGGAAACTTTTGCAAAGTTTATTCTGTAAACTGTTTTGGTCAAACAGGGAAAAGGCTGAAACCTACAAATGATTATAACTGACAACACCGGAGAGGCCGTTCTTTAAAAAATGAAAAACTGAATACAATTATTCTGCTCCCAGATGCGCTGTCTAGCCGTGTCTGTTCGATTATTTATCTCTTTTCAGTAAAATATCGTTTATAGTTATTCTTTGCTTATGCATAAACTCTGAAGTAGAAAAAAAATTCAGAATGTTCGTTAATCGGCGGTGAAACTGAGAATTTATCGTGGACACAAAAGCCACCGACTCGTTTCGTGATCGAAACCTTTCAGCTAATTACTTTTTGCGGTTTGTTGCGGTTACGTCTCGAATCTGATTGGTCGCAGAACAATAAACATTCCAGAAATAATTTTAGGCGTTCATGGTTGAATGGGTTTCACTGTAAACCTTGACAGGAACCTCGAGAGGTTGTTGTAAAAATTCTTATGTTTATCGTACGCGCCATATTGCTTTATTTCAGCGCGCGCTTAAGTTACACGCATGCTCAGCTTTGCTCACCAAGGAGGTCGCAAAAAAATCGCAAATCGACTTTTTTTACCCCAATCTACTCCAAAACTGACCGTATAACCCACAGTAAAAAATTCAGAATCAATTCATAGTAGTAAGTTTCACCTGTAGACAAAATATGAGCAAAATCTCTAAGAAAGAATTTTATTAATTCTCAAAAAAGCGAAAATTCAACATTTTCTTCATAAGCATCTACTTATACAGTAGATGTTAGCTTATATTTCTCAGCTTCTTGAACTGCTTCCAACACATTCGGAGATTTGATCTTCAACGGTAGGCCTGATACTTAATTGTAACACTAAAAGTGTCCTTTTTCGCAAGTTCGCTTCAAGCTTGCGGTTAATAATTAGTTCTTTTAGCTAGGAGCAAGGTCAAAATAAAACTATTGCAAACCTCTTGCTGTAAAAGTGTGTTAAATAGAACTGTTGCCGATCGGTAAACACAAGAGACGCCAACATTGCCTAGGATATATTCTGTCACTATACTTACCCTATGTTTACAAATTAGATCAAAATATTTTAAAAATTTAAGAATACCGTACGTTTTTTGTGTCTGATTATAAATTTTAATGATCAAAAACGTTCAGTATTTTCAAGAGTATTTTTTAACTTTTTAAAACATTTTTACCTAGTTTTTCAACATTAATCTTAGGCGAACATGTGTATACTTAGTCTATCTCCCTATCACTTTCAGTTGAGTTAAACTGGGCCACACTGATAGAAGGTGTCAGCACTCTCACCGCACTAACGTCCCTAACTCCGCAAAAACGAAATGTGAGATTTTTATGCTGAATTTAACGAACACTGGAGAAGTAAATTTGAACTTTTTCTCTTAAACCACAGAAAAAAGAAACGCGCAAATATGTAGTAGTAGGTGAGAGCAGGCAGGCCACTCGTGTACTACATAGTCTCTGTTCATTTGAAGTGCGATGGATTTCTATTTTTAGAGGCTTAGTCAAGCGGAAAAATGTGTAGAACATCTACCCTTCTAGTAAAGTTAGTACTATTTAAATTGCTTGCTTTTTATTTTTGCGAGATGAGTGAAAGAACAAAAATAAATAAATAAATAAATAAATAGATAAATAAAATTGTTTAAAGTTGATGTATGTGACCCACGCTATTAAATTATGTTGTAATCTCATCCATAACCTCGCAGCAAAGAGGATTAGTTGTTTTTGTCAATTAAAGAATTTCACTTACAGGGTTTTCAGGTTAGCATTGTTATCAAAAACACCTTTGGGCAGTTCCTTCAGCTGGTTGTTTTCCAAATCCCTATTAGCAAATAATCACATCCCGTTAGTAAATAGTGCCGTATTGTTTTATTTACTATAAAGAAAGACTAGCTAAATTAAATGTTCAGTGAAAGTTGTCATGTAATCCTACAGAATTGTTGCATGACAAATTCAGCCAAAAATGACTGAATTTAACACCATATACTTATTTTAATTAACGATAAAGACATAGTGTGAGTTTATTCAGTGTATTACGCTGACATATTGTGTTCATAGGTGCAAGCACATTCGCAAGCGAAGAATCGGAAGAATCGAACTATTTTAATATTGCTTTTCTCATGATGATCTTCTGGGGATCCTTTTACCTGAGCTTAAGCTTGGAGCTGCAAGCATAAACCAGCAACCGGGTCTAACAAAGTGATGACCAATTTAGCTCTAATGTTTTGTGAACTGCGGTGTTCCTTTTACGTCTGTGACTTTGATTTTTGCCAACAGGCGGCTATTTGATTTAGATGTGACATAGAGGTGAGTTCGAAATGAGCGTTAAATAAGTTGAGTTAGAATTTCTTTAGGTTCCCTTATGTCTTGAAAAGTCGTATTTAAAAATTTGTCCAGTAATAGCTGATTAAAAGCTTTTTGTACTTGTGATCTCATTTATGCATTTTTTAAAGGTAAATTTAATAACAAAACGTTTTTGTATGCATTATCATGTCATATGCGTTGAGTGGCTATAGGATAAAGAAACATTTGAATAAAAGTAATAAAAAATATATATATGAATAAATAAGAAAAAACGAGTAAATGAGTAGATAGACAGATAGATAGATACATAAATAAATAAATAAATAAATAAATAAATAAATAAATAAATAAATAAATAAATAAATAAATAAAAGCATGGTCTATTAGAAAGGCGACAAACGACCGTCCAACATTTAACAAACTCCCGAGAACGCTGGGCGTAGAATCCTGATTAAAAACAGGTCTGCACAGCGAGGTAACGAACACAAAGTAGTTAAGGTGGCTTACTACAGTTTTTCTGAGAGACAATTGCGCGCGCTGAGAAATTCTCTCTGACGCCATTTTTTTCGCGCGTGCAATACTTGACGCCATCATTGAGAAAAAGCTGAAAACACCTCTGAAATCTGGCTTTTAGAAATCGCTCGTGGCGTACTATTAACATTCTTTATCATGAACGGACGAAGCCTTGACGAATTTGGTGAGCGCTACCGGTATAAAATATCTGTTAAACCTTGACAAAAACCTCGAGCAGTTGTTGTAAAAATACTCATGTTTATCGCACACGCCTTATTGCCTTATTTCAGCGCGCGCTTAAGTTGCACGCATGCTCAGCTTTGCTCACCAAGGAGGTCGCAAAAAAATCGCAAATCGACTTTTTTTACCCCAATCTACTCCAAAACTGACCGTATAACCCACAGTAAAAAATTCAGAATCAATTCGTAGTAGTAAGTTTGACCTGTAGACAACATATTAGCAATACCTGTAAGAGAGAATTTTATTAATTCTCAAAAAAGCGAAAATTCGACATTTTCTTCATTAGCATCTACTTATACAGTAGATGTTAGCTTATATTTCTGAGCTTCTTGAACTGCTTACAACACATTCGGAGATTTGAACTTCAACGGTAGGCCTGATACTTAATTCAGTAACACTGGAAGTGTCTTTTTCCGCAAGTTAGCTTCAAGCTTGCGGTTAATAATTACTTCTTTTAGCGAAGGAGCAAGGTCAAAATAAAACTATTGCAAACCTCCTGTTATAAAAGTGTGCTAAATAGAACTGTTACCAATCGGTAAACACAGGAGACACCAACATTGCCTAGGATATATTCTGTCAATATACTTACCCTATGTCTACAAATTAGATCAAAATATTTTAAAAATTTCAGAAAACCGAACGTTTTTTATGCAAAAAAATCGCAAATTGCAAAAAAGTTTGACAAAAACCTCGAGTAGTTGTTGTAAAAATACTTATGTTTATCGCACACGCCATATTGCCTTATTTCAGAGCGCGCTTGAGTTGCACGCATGCTCAGCTTTGCTCACCAAGGAGGTCGCAAAAAAATCGCAAATCGACTTTTTTTTACCCCAATCTACTCCAAAACTGACCGTATAACCCACAGTAAAAAATTCAGAATCAATTCGTAGTAGTAAGTTTGACCTGTAGACAACATATTAGCAATACCTGTAAGAGAGAATTTTATTAATTCTCAAAAAAGCGAAAATTCGACATTTTCTTCATAAGCATCTACTTATACAGTAGATGTTAGCTTATATTTCTCAGCTTCTTGAACTGCTTCCAACACATTCGGAGATTTGATCTTCAACGGTAGGCCTGATACTTAATTGTAACACTAAAAGTGTCCTTTTTCGCAAGTTCGCTTCAAGCTTGCGGTTAACGCGGTCAAGCTTGCAAACCTCTTGCTGTAAAAGTGTGCTAAATAGAACTGTTACCGATCGGTAAACACCGGAGACGCCAACATTGCCTAGGATATATTCTGGCAATATACTTACCCTATGTTTACAAATTAGATCAAAATATTTTAAAAATTTCAGAAAACCGAACGTTTTTTATGTCTGATGATAATTTTAATGATCAAAAGCGTTCAGTATTTTCAAGAGCATTTTTTAACTTTTTAAAACATTTTTATCTAGTTTTTCAACATTTTTCTTAGGCCAACATGTGTATACTTAGTCTATTTGCCTATCACTTTCAGTTAAGTTAAACTGGGCCACACTGATAGAAGGTGTCAGCACTCTCATTGCACTACCGTCCCCAACTCCGCAAAAACGAAATGGGAGATTTTTATGCTGAATTTAACGAACACAGGAGAAGTAAACTTGAACTTTTTCTCTTAAACCACAGAAAAAAGAAACGTGCAAATATGTAGTAGTAGGTGAGAGCACGGAGGCCACTCGTGTACTACATAGTCTCTGTTCATTTAAAGTGCGATGGATTTCTATATTTAGAGGCTTAGTCAAGCGTAAAAATGTATAGAACATCTACCCTTCTAGTAAAGTTAGTATTATTTAAACTACTTACTTTTCATTTTTGCGAATTCAGTGAAAGAACAAAAATATATAAATAAATAAATAATAAAATTGTTTAAAGTTGACCCCTGATGTGACCCACGCTATTAAATCATGTTGTAATCTCACCCCTAACCTCGCAGCAAAGAGGATTGGTTGTTTTTGTCAATTAAAGAATTTTACTTACAGGGTTTTCAGGTTAGCATTGTTATCAAAAACACTTTTGGGCAGTTCCTTCAGCTGGTTGTTTTCCAAATCCCTATTAGCAAATAATCACATCCCGTTAGTAAATAGTGCCGTATTGTTTTATTTACTATAAAGAAAGATGAGCTAAATTAAATTTTCAGTGAAAGTTGTCATGTAATCCTACAGAATTGTTGCATGACAAATTCAGCCAAAACTGACTGAAATTAACACCATATACTTATTTTAATTAACCATAAAGACATAGTGTGAGTTTATTCAGTGTATTACGCTGACATATTGTGTTCATAGGTGCAAGCACATTCGCAAGCGAAGAATCGGAAGAATCGAACTGTTTTAATATTGCTTTTCTCATGATGATCTTCTGGGGATCCTTTTACCTGAGCTTAAGCTTGGAGCTGCAAGCATAAACCAGCAACCGGGTCCAACAAAGTGATGACCAATTTAGCTCTAATGTTTTGTGAACGGCGGTGTTCCTTTTACGTCTGTGACTTTGATTTTTGCCAACAGGCGGCTATTTGATTTAGATGTGACATAGACGTGAGTTCCAAATGAGCGTTAAATTTGTTGATGTTAGAATTTTTCGTTAGGTTTCCCTTATGTCTAGTCTCCTTGGCAGCCGCTCGGGCCAGAGTCACGCAACGCTCCCCGTCCCCACGCGGCTGCTTCAAACCGACATTCATTCCTTTCTCGGAAGAAACCAATCACAGTGCGGCTTTTATTTTCTTGAGGAGGTTCTCGCCAGAAATGTTCACCAATCACCTGGCTCCTTTTATTCGCTAAGTGACAGAGTTCTCTAAGTAGCAAATGGAGAATCTTGTAGCCCAAAAAATTCACCGGCTTTAAGTTAGCATCAGAAGTAAGCGATATCGAAGTTAATTGAAGGGAGAAAGGTATTTTCATTACACTGTGCTCCGTCACGCGTGAACAGTAATCCACAAGACTGGAGTGAGTATTTGAATGTTTCTTTGTTACGTCTGAGATTTGAATGAAACGTTGAAGATCCCTCTGGAAAACACTTTGAAAGTCACGAGTTAACGGAAAAATAACTTCGCTACACGCATACTAGTAAGAAACCTAATATTGTTCGGATATGTAACATTTCAAATGAAGTGATATTTTGTAGTTCTTTGTTTCCGTAAATGTGGTAAAATTCTCACGGGAATTCCGAATCTCGGGAAGAATTACAAAACTGACGCGTTAACTTGAAACCTCTGTTCAAATTTTCAAAAATCCTGTTCACGCGTGAGGGAGCATGGCTGTAATTTGCGGACTGACTTAGGAAAATCTCTGATATTTCAAGCTTTGCCTTTAGTCATCGACCATATAGAAAAACAACAAAGCCACATCTGTGTTGTTGTGTCTCCATTGCAATTGCTTAGTCTAGTGGACGATCAAGTAGCGCATTTGAGAAGAAAAGAAGTAACGGCGGCGAGCATTAGCTCTTGTACTGAAAAAAAAGGCGACATTGATTGAAAAGGTGAAGGTTTCTGTGGTCTTTGGCTTCCCAGAAGCATGGATCAAAATCGAACGTCGGAGAGCGATGCTTGGAAATTCTGTTTGTTCAAATAAATTATATGCTTTGGCCATCGACGAAACCCACGTAATAAGATAATAACTAGACTAGCACACAAGTCGAGCTCAGAGGATTTTTTCGGAAGCACGCAGGACTTTGGAGAAAGTCTAGATAACAATAAGAAATACAACCGGCAGGATCGAAATTAACATGTGAAGTTTCAGAGAACACGGAGGCACTAACTGGCACATCTCCAATGTTGTTCGTCTCTGGATCGTTCTTCCCTTGCGAGTCTCTTCTCTCTCAGCTGCTCCCTATTTCTACAGGTACTGAGATGTTCTTGTTTGATTTCTTAAAGTTTCTTCGCTGCCCTTTCGTACTTCGTCAACTGCTGAAAACACTCTCGACAAACAAACAATTTGCTGTCCTCAGAGTATTTATTTACGTCGATTTCCAGTGACAATCGAATGAACCCAGCTAAATCAGCGGACGTTTTTTTCAAATATATAAACCTTATTTTTATTTAGAGAAATGAATGAACAAATATAACACTTAATGCTTTCCGCGATTTTCTTTGTAGTTCCTTCCATGACACGTTGAAAGCCGCTAAGGGTTTTTTCCGCGAAAGAAAACATCAAGACGCCAAACTATGCTGTGATTGGTGCAGTGTATACCATAGCAAGATGATGATTGGTCCAAGTAAAAATATCGCAAACAATGGGAAAGGAATGTCTGTCGGTTTGAAGCAGCCGCGTGGGGAAGGGGAGCGTTCTGACCTTACGTCTTGAAAAGTCGTATTTAAAAATTTGTCCAGTTATAGCTGATTAAAAGCTTTTTGTACTTGTGATCTCATCTATGCATTTTTTTAATGGTAAATTTAATAACAAAACGTTTTTGTATGCATTATCATGTCATATACGTTGAGTGGCTATAGGATAAAGAAACATTTAAACAAAAGTAATGAAACATAAATATATGAATAATTACGAAAAAACAAATAAATGAATACGACAGATACATAGATAGATAAATAAATACATAAATAAATAAATAGATAAATAAATAAATAAATAAATAAATAAATAAAAGCATGGTCTATAAG
Organism: Siderastrea radians; assembly: GCA_964017195.1. Classification (NCBI taxonomy): domain Eukaryota; kingdom Metazoa; phylum Cnidaria; class Anthozoa; order Scleractinia; family Rhizangiidae; genus Siderastrea; species Siderastrea radians. The sequence continues at coordinate 12,372,590 of OZ024898.1, read as the reverse complement.
AAAGGGGCAAACGACCGTCCAACATTGAACAAACTCCCGAGAACGCCGGGTGTAGAATCCTGATTAAAAGCAGGTTCGCACAGCTAGGTAACCAACGCAAAGCAGTTAAGTTGTTAGTCGACTTTTTCGTCAAACTTTTGTCAAGTGAGAAAAATAAAATTCAAATTGACTTAATATATACAGGGTGAGGTGATAAAACCAGTCATAGAATCAGATTAGAGCCAATCATAGGCTTTCTACTAAAGATGAAATCCTTTCGAAATGTTGTGACATAGCAAAAACCCAGGGGGTATTCCATCCATCACCACTTGTACCACGGTGGGGGTGCGACTTTGCTTGAACGTCTGAGTGTGAAAACCGGTCACACTGATGAGGGTGTCAGAGCTATACCCACACCACCATCCCCGGAGAACAATAAACGACGAGACTTTTTATGCTGATTTCAGAAAGAGGACGGGAGGCATTTTCGTTACTGGTGCAGACTACGTGCTTAACAATTTAAGATATCTACACGAAGGACGAATCGTCCTTACAGCCTTTCCAGCTTGGTGTTATTATTGAAAATTCCAGCAGGCAAGTGGTCAACTTTGTTATCGGACAAGTCCCTAAAAAAGAAATTACAAAAGAAAACGTTATAACTAAAATGTAACTGTAGCTGATCATTTGAAATGAGTTCGAAATGAGCGTTATATATGTTGAGTAAGAATTTCTTTAGGTTTCCCACACGTCTTGAAAAGTCGTATTTAAAAAAGTGTCCAGTTATAGCTGATTAAAGGCTTTTTGTACTTGTGATCTCATTTATGCATTTTGTTTTTCATAAATTTAATAAAAACTTTTTTGTATACAGTATCATGTCATATATGTTGCGTGGTTATAGCATAAAGAAACACTTCAATAAAAGTAATGCAAAATAAATAAATGAATGAACAAAAAACAAATAAATGAATAGACAGAAAGATTGATAGAGTAATAAATAAATAAATAACTAAAAGCCTGGTCTATAAGAAAGGCGTCAAACGACCATCCAACATTGAACAAACTCCCGAGAACGCCGGGCGTAGAATCCTGATTAAAAACAGGTCCGCACAGCGAGGTAACGAACACAAAGTAGTTAAGGTGATTCCATCGAAAAAGAAGTTGTAATGAGAATTTGTTGAAACTTTGCAGAGTTACTAATTAGACCTAGTACATTAAAAAAATAGAATAAAAAGTGGGGGTCACCGCGTCTGATTTCACGCTACGGGGCTGTAGTACATAGGTACTTTGCTATCCTTAGACAGCAATATTAAAAAAACCTATCCTTGTACTAGAGACACCCATTACTTCAACAAAGCTATAACTGACAATGAAATATAAGCATTATTCTTATGATAGAAGTACAATGTTACAGCAAAACGTCTTAAAATTGCCATAACAGTGAAACTAATTTGAAATAATAGGCAAATGGAGCGTCTGTACGGTTCCAGTGAAAAGCCTAAAATCGGACTGTAATAGTGAATCAACCGGAATATTTCAAAATTGAATAATGAAAACTGCTTCAAATTTGAATATATCATGTAAAGTCGTATTTTCCTTAAATAAACGGAATAAAAAAGTGGGGTCACCGAGTTCGTTTATCGAGAAAAAGCTGAAAACACCTCTGAAATCTGGCTTGTAGAAATCCCTCGTGGCGTACTATTAACATTCTTTATCATGAATGGACGAAGCCTTGACAAAGTTGGTGAGCGCTACCGGTATGAAATATCTGTTACAGTGAAACCCGTTAAACCATGAACGCCTACAATTATTTCTGGAATGTTTATTGTTCTGTGACCTATCAGATTCGAGACGTAACCGCAACAAACCGCAAGAGTAATTAGCTGAGAGGTCTCGATCACAAATCGAGTTGGTGGCTTTTGCGTCCACAATAAATTCTCAGTTTCACCGCCGATTATTGCAGTAGAGCAATAATTACTGTAGTTTCTGTTAGACCCGAGTTTTCACAGCAAACACAAACACGCCTGCCGTTGCAGATACAAACATGCGTGCAACTTGCGTACCGTTGCAAAAATTTTGAAAAATTACATTCGCTTTTGATTGGCTATTTAGGTCTCAGTTCGGTAGTTGTGTTACTTTGGACCGACGGAATCGAAAACATCAAATGACGGCCAAAAACAAGCACGTTTTGAGGCAAAACCAAAGAAGTGATAAATGGGATGTTTATGCAAGTTTAAAAATATACTAAACGCGCGAATTGCTTCTACTAGAACTGGACATTTGTTCACTTGTGCCGTCTATCCTTCGCTCATACAGAAGCTATCTGAAATAGAAAAGAATAACAACTTCAGTATTTCCAAAGGGTATAAAAAAATTGAGAATCGTGGAAGAAAAATCCAGCTCGTTGTTTCATGTCCATAACTTAAAATGTTCAGCTAACAGCTTGCGAGACATCTTGGACGGAAGAGTTTTGCCGTGAATGAGCTTGACGCACTGTTCTCCACACCAAAGGAGGGTAAAGGGAAACTTTTGCAAAGTTTATTCTGTAAACTGTTTTGGTCAAACAGGGAAAAGGCTGAAACCTACAAATGATTATAACTGACAACACCGGAGAGGCCGTTCTTTAAAAAATGAAAAACTGAATACAATTATTCTGCTCCCAGATGCGCTGTCTAGCCGTGTCTGTTCGATTATTTATCTCTTTTCAGTAAAATATCGTTTATAGTTATTCTTTGCTTATGCATAAACTCTGAAGTAGAAAAAAAATTCAGAATGTTCGTTAATCGGCGGTGAAACTGAGAATTTATCGTGGACACAAAAGCCACCGACTCGTTTCGTGATCGAAACCTTTCAGCTAATTACTTTTTGCGGTTTGTTGCGGTTACGTCTCGAATCTGATTGGTCGCAGAACAATAAACATTCCAGAAATAATTTTAGGCGTTCATGGTTGAATGGGTTTCACTGTAAACCTTGACAGGAACCTCGAGAGGTTGTTGTAAAAATTCTTATGTTTATCGTACGCGCCATATTGCTTTATTTCAGCGCGCGCTTAAGTTACACGCATGCTCAGCTTTGCTCACCAAGGAGGTCGCAAAAAAATCGCAAATCGACTTTTTTTACCCCAATCTACTCCAAAACTGACCGTATAACCCACAGTAAAAAATTCAGAATCAATTCATAGTAGTAAGTTTCACCTGTAGACAAAATATGAGCAAAATCTCTAAGAAAGAATTTTATTAATTCTCAAAAAAGCGAAAATTCAACATTTTCTTCATAAGCATCTACTTATACAGTAGATGTTAGCTTATATTTCTCAGCTTCTTGAACTGCTTCCAACACATTCGGAGATTTGATCTTCAACGGTAGGCCTGATACTTAATTGTAACACTAAAAGTGTCCTTTTTCGCAAGTTCGCTTCAAGCTTGCGGTTAATAATTAGTTCTTTTAGCTAGGAGCAAGGTCAAAATAAAACTATTGCAAACCTCTTGCTGTAAAAGTGTGTTAAATAGAACTGTTGCCGATCGGTAAACACAAGAGACGCCAACATTGCCTAGGATATATTCTGTCACTATACTTACCCTATGTTTACAAATTAGATCAAAATATTTTAAAAATTTAAGAATACCGTACGTTTTTTGTGTCTGATTATAAATTTTAATGATCAAAAACGTTCAGTATTTTCAAGAGTATTTTTTAACTTTTTAAAACATTTTTACCTAGTTTTTCAACATTAATCTTAGGCGAACATGTGTATACTTAGTCTATCTCCCTATCACTTTCAGTTGAGTTAAACTGGGCCACACTGATAGAAGGTGTCAGCACTCTCACCGCACTAACGTCCCTAACTCCGCAAAAACGAAATGTGAGATTTTTATGCTGAATTTAACGAACACTGGAGAAGTAAATTTGAACTTTTTCTCTTAAACCACAGAAAAAAGAAACGCGCAAATATGTAGTAGTAGGTGAGAGCAGGCAGGCCACTCGTGTACTACATAGTCTCTGTTCATTTGAAGTGCGATGGATTTCTATTTTTAGAGGCTTAGTCAAGCGGAAAAATGTGTAGAACATCTACCCTTCTAGTAAAGTTAGTACTATTTAAATTGCTTGCTTTTTATTTTTGCGAGATGAGTGAAAGAACAAAAATAAATAAATAAATAAATAAATAGATAAATAAAATTGTTTAAAGTTGATGTATGTGACCCACGCTATTAAATTATGTTGTAATCTCATCCATAACCTCGCAGCAAAGAGGATTAGTTGTTTTTGTCAATTAAAGAATTTCACTTACAGGGTTTTCAGGTTAGCATTGTTATCAAAAACACCTTTGGGCAGTTCCTTCAGCTGGTTGTTTTCCAAATCCCTATTAGCAAATAATCACATCCCGTTAGTAAATAGTGCCGTATTGTTTTATTTACTATAAAGAAAGACTAGCTAAATTAAATGTTCAGTGAAAGTTGTCATGTAATCCTACAGAATTGTTGCATGACAAATTCAGCCAAAAATGACTGAATTTAACACCATATACTTATTTTAATTAACGATAAAGACATAGTGTGAGTTTATTCAGTGTATTACGCTGACATATTGTGTTCATAGGTGCAAGCACATTCGCAAGCGAAGAATCGGAAGAATCGAACTATTTTAATATTGCTTTTCTCATGATGATCTTCTGGGGATCCTTTTACCTGAGCTTAAGCTTGGAGCTGCAAGCATAAACCAGCAACCGGGTCTAACAAAGTGATGACCAATTTAGCTCTAATGTTTTGTGAACTGCGGTGTTCCTTTTACGTCTGTGACTTTGATTTTTGCCAACAGGCGGCTATTTGATTTAGATGTGACATAGAGGTGAGTTCGAAATGAGCGTTAAATAAGTTGAGTTAGAATTTCTTTAGGTTCCCTTATGTCTTGAAAAGTCGTATTTAAAAATTTGTCCAGTAATAGCTGATTAAAAGCTTTTTGTACTTGTGATCTCATTTATGCATTTTTTAAAGGTAAATTTAATAACAAAACGTTTTTGTATGCATTATCATGTCATATGCGTTGAGTGGCTATAGGATAAAGAAACATTTGAATAAAAGTAATAAAAAATATATATATGAATAAATAAGAAAAAACGAGTAAATGAGTAGATAGACAGATAGATAGATACATAAATAAATAAATAAATAAATAAATAAATAAATAAATAAAAGCATGGTCTATTAGAAAGGCGACAAACGACCGTCCAACATTTAACAAACTCCCGAGAACGCTGGGCGTAGAATCCTGATTAAAAACAGGTCTGCACAGCGAGGTAACGAACACAAAGTAGTTAAGGTGGCTTACTACAGTTTTTCTGAGAGACAATTGCGCGCGCTGAGAAATTCTCTCTGACGCCATTTTTTTCGCGCGTGCAATACTTGACGCCATCATTGAGAAAAAGCTGAAAACACCTCTGAAATCTGGCTTTTAGAAATCGCTCGTGGCGTACTATTAACATTCTTTATCATGAACGGACGAAGCCTTGACGAATTTGGTGAGCGCTACCGGTATAAAATATCTGTTAAACCTTGACAAAAACCTCGAGCAGTTGTTGTAAAAATACTTATGTTTATCGCACACGCCTTATTGCCTTATTTCAGCGCGCGCTTAAGTTGCACGCATGCTCAGCTTTGCTCACCAAGGAGGTCGCAAAAAAATCGCAAATCGACTTTTTTTACCCCAATCTACTCCAAAACTGACCGTATAACCCACAGTAAAAAATTCAGAATCAATTCGTAGTAGTAAGTTTGACCTGTAGACAACATATTAGCAATACCTGTAAGAGAGAATTTTATTAATTCTCAAAAAAGCGAAAATTCGACATTTTCTTCATTAGCATCTACTTATACAGTAGATGTTAGCTTATATTTCTGAGCTTCTTGAACTGCTTACAACACATTCGGAGATTTGAACTTCAACGGTAGGCCTGATACTTAATTCAGTAACACTGGAAGTGTCTTTTTCCGCAAGTTAGCTTCAAGCTTGCGGTTAATAATTACTTCTTTTAGCGAAGGAGCAAGGTCAAAATAAAACTATTGCAAACCTCCTGTTATAAAAGTGTGCTAAATAGAACTGTTACCAATCGGTAAACACAGGAGACACCAACATTGCCTAGGATATATTCTGTCAATATACTTACCCTATGTCTACAAATTAGATCAAAATATTTTAAAAATTTCAGAAAACCGAACGTTTTTTATGCAAAAAAATCGCAAATTGCAAAAAAGTTTGACAAAAACCTCGAGTAGTTGTTGTAAAAATACTTATGTTTATCGCACACGCCATATTGCCTTATTTCAGAGCGCGCTTGAGTTGCACGCATGCTCAGCTTTGCTCACCAAGGAGGTCGCAAAAAAATCGCAAATCGACTTTTTTTTACCCCAATCTACTCCAAAACTGACCGTATAACCCACAGTAAAAAATTCAGAATCAATTCGTAGTAGTAAGTTTGACCTGTAGACAACATATTAGCAATACCTGTAAGAGAGAATTTTATTAATTCTCAAAAAAGCGAAAATTCGACATTTTCTTCATAAGCATCTACTTATACAGTAGATGTTAGCTTATATTTCTCAGCTTCTTGAACTGCTTCCAACACATTCGGAGATTTGATCTTCAACGGTAGGCCTGATACTTAATTGTAACACTAAAAGTGTCCTTTTTCGCAAGTTCGCTTCAAGCTTGCGGTTAACGCGGTCAAGCTTGCAAACCTCTTGCTGTAAAAGTGTGCTAAATAGAACTGTTACCGATCGGTAAACACCGGAGACGCCAACATTGCCTAGGATATATTCTGGCAATATACTTACCCTATGTTTACAAATTAGATCAAAATATTTTAAAAATTTCAGAAAACCGAACGTTTTTTATGTCTGATGATAATTTTAATGATCAAAAGCGTTCAGTATTTTCAAGAGCATTTTTTAACTTTTTAAAACATTTTTATCTAGTTTTTCAACATTTTTCTTAGGCCAACATGTGTATACTTAGTCTATTTGCCTATCACTTTCAGTTAAGTTAAACTGGGCCACACTGATAGAAGGTGTCAGCACTCTCATTGCACTACCGTCCCCAACTCCGCAAAAACGAAATGGGAGATTTTTATGCTGAATTTAACGAACACAGGAGAAGTAAACTTGAACTTTTTCTCTTAAACCACAGAAAAAAGAAACGTGCAAATATGTAGTAGTAGGTGAGAGCACGGAGGCCACTAGTGTACTACATAGTCTCTGTTCATTTAAAGTGCGATGGATTTCTATATTTAGAGGCTTAGTCAAGCGTAAAAATGTATAGAACATCTACCCTTCTAGTAAAGTTAGTATTATTTAAACTACTTACTTTTCATTTTTGCGAGTTCAGTGAAAGAACAAAAATATATAAATAAATAAATAATAAAATTGTTTAAAGTTGACCCCTGATGTGACCCACGCTATTAAATCATGTTGTAATCTCACCCCTAACCTCGCAGCAAAGAGGATTGGTTGTTTTTGTCAATTAAAGAATTTTACTTACAGGGTTTTCAGGTTAGCATTGTTATCAAAAACACTTTTGGGCAGTTCCTTCAGCTGGTTGTTTTCCAAATCCCTATTAGCAAATAATCACATCCCGTTAGTAAATAGTGCCGTATTGTTTTATTTACTATAAAGAAAGATGAGCTAAATTAAATTTTCAGTGAAAGTTGTCATGTAATCCTACAGAATTGTTGCATGACAAATTCAGCCAAAACTGACTGAAATTAACACCATATACTTATTTTAATTAACCATAAAGACATAGTGTGAGTTTATTCAGTGTATTACGCTGACATATTGTGTTCATAGGTGCAAGCACATTCGCAAGCGAAGAATCGGAAGAATCGAACTGTTTTAATATTGCTTTTCTCATGATGATCTTCTGGGGATCCTTTTACCTGAGCTTAAGCTTGGAGCTGCAAGCATAAACCAGCAACCGGGTCCAACAAAGTGATGACCAATTTAGCTCTAATGTTTTGTGAACGGCGGTGTTCCTTTTACGTCTGTGACTTTGATTTTTGCCAACAGGCGGCTATTTGATTTAGATGTGACATAGACGTGAGTTCCAAATGAGCGTTAAATTTGTTGATGTTAGAATTTTTCGTTAGGTTTCCCTTATGTCTAGTCTCCTTGGCAGCCGCTCGGGCCAGAGTCACGCAACGCTCCCCGTCCCCACGCGGCTGCTTCAAACCGACATTCATTCCTTTCTCGGAAGAAACCAATCACAGTGCGGCTTTTATTTTCTTGAGGAGGTTCTCGCCAGAAATGTTCACCAATCACCTGGCTCCTTTTATTCGCTAAGTGACAGAGTTCTCTAAGTAGCAAATGGAGAATCTTGTAGCCCAAAAAATTCACCGGCTTTAAGTTAGCATCAGAAGTAAGCGATATCGAAGTTAATTGAAGGGAGAAAGGTATTTTCATTACACTGTGCTCCGTCACGCGTGAACAGTAATCCACAAGACTGGAGTGAGTATTTGAATGTTTCTTTGTTACGTCTGAGATTTGAATGAAACGTTGAAGATCCCTCTGGAAAACACTTTGAAAGTCACGAGTTAACGGAAAAATAACTTCGCTACACGCATACTAGTAAGAAACCTAATATTGTTCGGATATGTAACATTTCAAATGAAGTGATATTTTGTAGTTCTTTGTTTCCGTAAATGTGGTAAAATTCTCACGGGAATTCCGAATCTCGGGAAGAATTACAAAACTGACGCGTTAACTTGAAACCTCTGTTCAAATTTTCAAAAATCCTGTTCACGCGTGAGGGAGCATGGCTGTAATTTGCGGACTGACTTAGGAAAATCTCTGATATTTCAAGCTTTGCCTTTAGTCATCGACCATATAGAAAAACAACAAAGCCACATCTGTGTTGTTGTGTCTCCATTGCAATTGCTTAGTCTAGTGGACGATCAAGTAGCGCATTTGAGAAGAAAAGAAGTAACGGCGGCGAGCATTAGCTCTTGTACTGAAAAAAAAGGCGACATTGATTGAAAAGGTGAAGGTTTCTGTGGTCTTTGGCTTCCCAGAAGCATGGATCAAAATCGAACGTCGGAGAGCGATGCTTGGAAATTCTGTTTGTTCAAATAAATTATATGCTTTGGCCATCGACGAAACCCACGTAATAAGATAATAACTAGACTAGCACACAAGTCGAGCTCAGAGGATTTTTTCGGAAGCACGCAGGACTTTGGAGAAAGTCTAGATAACAATAAGAAATACAACCGGCAGGATCGAAATTAACATGTGAAGTTTCAGAGAACACGGAGGCACTAACTGGCACATCTCCAATGTTGTTCGTCTCTGGATCGTTCTTCCCTTGCGAGTCTCTTCTCTCTCAGCTGCTCCCTATTTCTACAGGTACTGAGATGTTCTTGTTTGATTTCTTAAAGTTTCTTCGCTGCCCTTTCGTACTTCGTCAACTGCTGAAAACACTCTCGACAAACAAACAATTTGCTGTCCTCAGAGTATTTATTTACGTCGATTTCCAGTGACAATCGAATGAACCCAGCTAAATCAGCGGACGTTTTTTTCAAATATATAAACCTTATTTTTATTTAGAGAAATGAATGAACAAATATAACACTTAATGCTTTCCGCGATTTTCTTTGTAGTTCCTTCCATGACACGTTGAAAGCCGCTAAGGGTTTTTTCCGCGAAAGAAAACATCAAGACGCCAAACTATGCTGTGATTGGTGCAGTGTATACCATAGCAAGATGATGATTGGTCCAAGTAAAAATATCGCAAACAATGGGAAAGGAATGTCTGTCGGTTTGAAGCAGCCGCGTGGGGAAGGGGAGCGTTCTGACCTTACGTCTTGAAAAGTCGTATTTAAAAATTTGTCCAGTTATAGCTGATTAAAAGCTTTTTGTACTTGTGATCTCATCTATGCATTTTTTTAATGGTAAATTTAATAACAAAACGTTTTTGTATGCATTATCATGTCATATACGTTGAGTGGCTATAGGATAAAGAAACATTTAAACAAAAGTAATGAAACATAAATATATGAATAATTACGAAAAAACAAATAAATGAATACGACAGATACATAGATAGATAAATAAATACATAAATAAATAAATAGATAAATAAATAAATAAATAAATAAATAAATAAATAAAAGCATGGTCTATAAGAAAGGGGCAAACGACCGTCCAACATTGAACAAACTCCCGAGAACGCCGGGTGTAGAATCCTGATTAAAAGCAGGTTCGCACAGCTAGGTAACCAACGCAAAGCAGTTAAGTTGTTAGTCGACTTTTTCGTCAAACTTTTGTCAAGTGAGAAAAATAAAATTCAAATTGACTTAATATATACAGGGTGAGGTGATAAAACCAGTCATAGAATCAGATTAGAGCCAATCATAGGCTTTCTACTAAAGATGAAATCCTTTCGAAATGTTGTGACATAGCAAAAACCCAGGGGGTATTCCATCCATCACCACTTGTACCACGGTGGGGGTGCGACTTTGCTTGAACGTCTGAGTGTGAAAACCGGTCACACTGATGAGGGTGTCAGAGCTATACCCACACCACCATCCCCGGAGAACAATAAACGACGAGACTTTTTATGCTGATTTCAGAAAGAGGACGGGAGGCATTTTCGTTACTGGTGCAGACTACGTGCTTAACAATTTAAGATATCTACACGAAGGACGAATCGTCCTTACAGCCTTTCCAGCTTGGTGTTATTATTGAAAATTCCAGCAGGCAAGTGGTCAACTTTGTTATCGGACAAGTCCCTAAAAAAGAAATTACAAAAGAAAACGTTATAACTAAAATGTAACTGTAGCTGATCATTTGAAATGAGTTCGAAATGAGCGTTATATATGTTGAGTAAGAATTTCTTTAGGTTTCCCACACGTCTTGAAAAGTCGTATTTAAAAAAGTGTCCAGTTATAGCTGATTAAAGGCTTTTTGTACTTGTGATCTCATTTATGCATTTTGTTTTTCATAAATTTAATAAAAACTTTTTTGTATACAGTATCATGTCATATATGTTGCGTGGTTATAGCATAAAGAAACACTTCAATAAAAGTAATGCAAAATAAATAAATGAATGAACAAAAAACAAATAAATGAATAGACAGAAAGATTGATAGAGTAATAAATAAATAAATAACTAAAAGCCTGGTCTATAAGAAAGGCGTCAAACGACCATCCAACATTGAACAAACTCCCGAGAACGCCGGGCGTAGAATCCTGATTAAAAACAGGTCCGCACAGCGAGGTAACGAACACAAAGTAGTTAAGGTGATTCCATCGAAAAAGAAGTTGTAATGAGAATTTGTTGAAACTTTGCAGAGTTACTAATTAGACCTAGTACATTAAAAAAATAGAATAAAAAGTGGGGGTCACCGCGTCTGATTTCACGCTACGGGGCTGTAGTACATAGGTACTTTGCTATCCTTAGACAGCAATATTAAAAAAACCTATCCTTGTACTAGAGACACCCATTACTTCAACAAAGCTATAACTGACAATGAAATATAAGCATTATTCTTATGATAGAAGTACAATGTTACAGCAAAACGTCTTAAAATTGCCATAACAGTGAAACTAATTTGAAATAATAGGCAAATGGAGCGTCTGTACGGTTCCAGTGAAAAGCCTAAAATCGGACTGTAATAGTGAATCAACCGGAATATTTCAAAATTGAATAATGAAAACTGCTTCAAATTTGAATATATCATGTAAAGTCGTATTTTCCTTAAATAAACGGAATAAAAAAGTGGGGTCACCGAGTTCGTTTATCGAGAAAAAGCTGAAAACACCTCTGAAATCTGGCTTGTAGAAATCCCTCGTGGCGTACTATTAACATTCTTTATCATGAATGGACGAAGCCTTGACAAAGTTGGTGAGCGCTACCGGTATGAAATATCTGTTACAGTGAAACCCGTTAAACCATGAACGCCTACAATTATTTCTGGAATGTTTATTGTTCTGTGACCTATCAGATTCGAGACGTAACCGCAACAAACCGCAAGAGTAATTAGCTGAGAGGTCTCGATCACAAATCGAGTTGGTGGCTTTTGCGTCCACAATAAATTCTCAGTTTCACCGCCGATTATTGCAGTAGAGCAATAATTACTGTAGTTTCTGTTAGACCCGAGTTTTCACAGCAAACACAAACACGCCTGCCGTTGCAGATACAAACATGCGTGCAACTTGCGTACCGTTGCAAAAATTTTGAAAAATTACATTCGCTTTTGATTGGCTATTTAGGTCTCAGTTCGGTAGTTGTGTTACTTTGGACCGACGGAATCGAAAACATCAAATGACGGCCAAAAACAAGCACGTTTTGAGGCAAAACCAAAGAAGTGATAAATGGGATGTTTATGCAAGTTTAAAAATATACTAAACGCGCGAATTGCTTCTACTAGAACTGGACATTTGTTCACTTGTGCCGTCTATCCTTCGCTCATACAGAAGCTATCTGAAATAGAAAAGAATAACAACTTCAGTATTTCCAAAGGGTATAAAAAAATTGAGAATCGTGGAAGAAAAATCCAGCTCGTTGTTTCATGTCCATAACTTAAAATGTTCAGCTAACAGCTTGCGAGACATCTTGGACGGAAGAGTTTTGCCGTGAATGAGCTTGACGCACTGTTCTCCACACCAAAGGAGGGTAAAGGGAAACTTTTGCAAAGTTTATTCTGTAAACTGTTTTGGTCAAACAGGGAAAAGGCTGAAACCTACAAATGATTATAACTGACAACACCGGAGAGGCCGTTCTTTAAAAAATGAAAAACTGAATACAATTATTCTGCTCCCAGATGCGCTGTCTAGCCGTGTCTGTTCGATTATTTATCTCTTTTCAGTAAAATATCGTTTATAGTTATTCTTTGCTTATGCATAAACTCTGAAGTAGAAAAAAAATTCAGAATGTTCGTTAATCGGCGGTGAAACTGAGAATTTATCGTGGACACAAAAGCCACCGACTCGTTTCGTGATCGAAACCTTTCAGCTAATTACTTTTTGCGGTTTGTTGCGGTTACGTCTCGAATCTGATTGGTCGCAGAACAATAAACATTCCAGAAATAATTTTAGGCGTTCATGGTTGAATGGGTTTCACTGTAAACCTTGACAGGAACCTCGAGAGGTTGTTGTAAAAATTCTTATGTTTATCGTACGCGCCATATTGCTTTATTTCAGCGCGCGCTTAAGTTACACGCATGCTCAGCTTTGCTCACCAAGGAGGTCGCAAAAAAATCGCAAATCGACTTTTTTTACCCCAATCTACTCCAAAACTGACCGTATAACCCACAGTAAAAAATTCAGAATCAATTCATAGTAGTAAGTTTCACCTGTAGACAAAATATGAGCAAAATCTCTAAGAAAGAATTTTATTAATTCTCAAAAAAGCGAAAATTCAACATTTTCTTCATAAGCATCTACTTATACAGTAGATGTTAGCTTATATTTCTCAGCTTCTTGAACTGCTTCCAACACATTCGGAGATTTGATCTTCAACGGTAGGCCTGATACTTAATTGTAACACTAAAAGTGTCCTTTTTCGCAAGTTCGCTTCAAGCTTGCGGTTAATAATTAGTTCTTTTAGCTAGGAGCAAGGTCAAAATAAAACTATTGCAAACCTCTTGCTGTAAAAGTGTGCTAAATAGAACTGTTACCGATCGGTAAACACAGGAGACACCAACATTGCCTAGGATATATTCTGTCAATATACTTACCCTATGTTTACAAATTAGATCAAAATATTTTAAAAATTTAAGAATACCGTACGTTTTTTATGTCTTATGATAATTTTAATGATCAAAAACGTTCAGTATTTTCAAGAGTATTTTTTAACTTTTTAAAAGATTTTTACCTAGTTTTTCAACATTAATCTTAGTCCAACATGTGTATACTTAGTCTATTTCCCTATCACTTTCAGTTAAGTTAAACTGGGCCACACTGATAGAAGGTGTCAGCACTCTCACCGCACTACCTTCTCTAACTCCGCAAAAACGAAATGGGAGATTTTTATGCTGAATTTAACGAACACTGGAGAAGTAAATTTGAACTTTTTCTCTTAAACCACAGAAAAAAGAAACGCGCAAATATGTAGTAGTAGGTGAGAGCAGGCAGGCCACTCGTGTACTACATAGTCTCTGTTCATTTGAAGTGCGATGGATTTCTATTTTTAGAGGCTTAGTCAAGCGGAAAAATGTGTAGAACATCTACCCTTCTAGTAAAGTTAGTACTATTTAAATTGCTTGCTTTTTATTTTTGCGAGATGAGTGAAAGAACAAAAATAAATAAATAAATAAATAAATAAATAGATAAATAAAATTGTTTAAAGTTGATGTATGTGACCCACGCTATTAAATTATGTTGTAATCTCATCCATAACCTCGCAGCAAAGAGGATTAGTTGTTTTTGTCAATTAAAGAATTTCACTTACAGGGTTTTCAGGTTAGCATTGTTATCAAAAACACCTTTGGGCAGTTCCTTCAGCTGGTTGTTTTCCAAATCCCTATTAGCAAATAATCACATCCCGTTAGTAAATAGTGCCGTATTGTTTTATTTACTATAAAGAAAGACTAGCTAAATTAAATGTTCAGTGAAAGTTGTCATGTAATCCTACAGAATTGTTGCATGACAAATTCAGCCAAAAATGACTGAAATTAACACCATATACTTATTTTAATTAACCATTAAGACATAGTGTGAGTTTATTCAGTGTATTACGCTGACATATTGTGTTCATAGGTGCAAGCACATTCGCAAGCGAAGAATCGGAAGAATCGAACTATTTTAATATTGCTTTTCTCATGATGATCTTCTGGGGATCCTTTTACCTGAGCTTAAGCTTGGAGCTGCAAGCATAAACCAGCAACCGGGTCTAACAAAGTGATGACCAATTTAGCTCTAATGTTTTGTGAACTGCGGTGTTCCTTTTACGTCTGTGACTTTGATTTTTGCCAACAGGCGGCTATTTGATTTAGATGTGACATAGAGGTGAGTTCGAAATGAGCGTTAAATAAGTTGAGTTAGAATTTCTTTAGGTTCCCTTATGTCTTGAAAAGTCGTATTTAAAAATTTGTCCAGTTATAGCTGATTAAAAGCTTTTTGTACTTGTGATCTCATTTATGCATTTTTTTACAGGTAAATTTAATAACAAAACGTTTTTGTATGCATTATCATGTCATATGCGTTGAGTGGCTATAGGATAAAGAAACATTTGAACAAAAGTACTAAAAAATATATATGTATGAATAAATAAGAAAAAACAAGTAAATGAGTAGATAGACAGATAGATACATAAATTAATAAATAAGTAAATAAATAAATAAATAAATAAATAAAAGCATGGTCTATTAGAAAGGCGACAAACGACCGTCCAACATTGAACAAACTCCCGAGAACGCCGGGCGTAGAATCCTGATTACAAACAGGTCTGCACAGCGAGGTAACGTACACAAAGTAGTTAAGGTGGCTTACTACAGTTTTTCTGAGAGACAATTGCGCGTGCTGAGAAATTCTCTCTGACGCCATTTTTTTCGCGCGTGCAGTACTTGACGCCATCATCGAGAAAAAGCTGAAAACACCTCTGAAATCTGGCTTTTAGAAATCGCTCGTGGCGTACTATTAACAGTCTTTATCATGAATGGACGAAGCCTTGACGAAGTTGGTGAGCGCTACCGGTATAAAATATCTGTTAAACCTTCACAAAAACCTCGAGTAGTTGTTGTAAAAATTCTTATGTTTATCGCACACGCCATATTGCTTTATTTCAGCGCGCGCTTAAGTTGCACGCATGCTCAGCTTTGCTCACCAAGGAGGTCGCAAAAAAATCGCAAATCGACTTTTTTTACCCCAATCTACTCCAAAACTGACCGTATAACCCACAGTAAAAAATTCAGAATCAATTCGTAGTAGTAAGTTTCACCTGTAGACAAAATATGAGCAAAATCTGTAAGAGAGAATTTTATTACTTCTCAAAAAAGCGAAAATTCGACATTTTCTTCATTAGCATCTACTTATACAGTAGATGTTAGCTTATATTTCTGAGCTTCTTGAACTACTTCCAACACATTCGGAGATTTGAACTTCAACGGTAGGCCTGATACTTAATTCAGTAACACTGGAAGTGTCTTTTTCCGCAAGTTAGCTTCAAGCTTGCGGTTAATAATTACTTCTTTTAGCTAAGGAGCAAGGTCAAAATAAAACTATTGCAAACCTCCTGTTATAAAAGTGTACTAAATAGAACTGTTACCGATCGGTAAACACAGGAGACACCATCATTGCCTAGGATATATTCTGTCAATATACTTACCCTATGTTTACAAATTAGATCAAAATATTTTAAAAATTTAAGAATACCGTACGTTTTTTATGTCTTATGATAATTTTAATGATCAAAAACGTTCAGTATTTTCAAGAGCATTTTTTAACTTTTTAAAACATTTTTACCTAGTTTTTCAACATTTTTCTTAGGCGAACATGTGTATGCTTAGTCTATTTGCCTATCACTTTCAGTTAAGTTAAACTGGGCCACACTGATAGAAGGTGTCAGCACTCTCACCGCACTACCGTCCCTAACTCCGCAAACACGAAATGGGAGATTTTTATGCTGAAATTAACGAACACTGGAGAAGTAAATTTTAACTTTTTCTCTTAAAGCACATAAAAAGGAAAACGCGCAAATATGTAGTAGTAGGTGAGAGCAGGCAGGCCACTCGTGTACTACATAGTCTCTGTTCATTTGAAGTACGATGGATTTTTACATTTAGAGGCTTAGTCAAGCGTAAAAAATGTATAGAACATCTACTCTTCTAGTAAAGTTAGTATTATTTAAATTGCTTACTTTTCATTTGTGCGAGTTGAGTGAAAGAACAAAAAGAAATAAATAAATAGATAGATAAATAAAATTGTTTTAAGTTGATGTATGTGACCTACGCTATTAAATCATGTTGTAATCTCATCCCTAACCTCGCAGCAAAGAGGATTAGTTG
This sequence comes from Siderastrea radians, assembly GCA_964017195.1. Taxonomy (NCBI): domain Eukaryota; kingdom Metazoa; phylum Cnidaria; class Anthozoa; order Scleractinia; family Rhizangiidae; genus Siderastrea; species Siderastrea radians. The sequence continues at coordinate 12,355,624 of OZ024898.1, read as the reverse complement.
TTTTTGTCAATTAAAGAATTTTACTTACAGTTTTTTCAGGTTAGCATTGTTATCAAAAACACCTTTGGGCAGTTCCTTCAGCTGGTTGTTTTCCAAATCCCTATTAGCAAATAATCACATCCCGTTAGTAAATAGTGCCGTATTGTTTTATTTACTATAAAGAAAGATTAGCTAAATTAAATGTTGAGTGAAAGTTGTCACGTAATCCTACAGAATTGTTGCATGACAAATTCAGCCAAAAATCTGACTGAAATTAACACCATATACTTATTTTAATTAAGCATAAAGACATAGTGTGAGTTTATTCAGTGTTTTACGCTGACATATTGTGTTCATAGTTGCAAGCACATTCGCAAGCGAAGTATCGGAAGAATCGAACTGTTTTAATATTGCTTTTACCTGAGCTTAAGCTTGGAGCTGCAAGCAAAAACCAGCAACCGTGTCTAACAAAGTGATGACCAATTTAGCTCTAATGTTTTGTGAACTGCGGTGTTCCTTTTACGTCTGTGACTTTGATTTTTGCCAACAGGCGGCTATTTGATTTAGATGTGACATAGACGTGAGTTCGAAATGAGCGTTAAATAAGTTGAGTTAGAATTTCTTTAGGTTCCCTTACGTCTTGAAAAGTCGTATTTAAAAATTTTTCCAGTAATAGCTGATTAAAAGCTTTTTGTACTTGTGATCTCATTTATGCATTTTTTTAATGGTAAATTTAATAACAAAACGTTTTTGTATGCATTATCATGTGATACGCGTTGAGTGGCTATAGGATAAAGAAACATTTAAACAAAAGTAATAAAAAATATATCTATGAATAAATAAGAAAAGCAAGTAAATGAATAGATAGACAGATAGATAAATAAATAGATTAATAAATAAATAAGTAAATAAATAAAACAAAAATAAAAGCATGGTCTATAAGAAAGGCAACCAACGACCGTCGAACATTGAACAAACTCCTGAGATCGCCGGGCGTAGAATCCTGATTGAAAGCAGGTTCGCACAGCGAGGTAACGAACACAAAGCAGTTAAGTTGTTAGTCGACTTTTTCGGCAAACTTTTGTCAATGCGCTTGTTTCCCTTCAACATCATTGGAACAAGTCATTGCCCCCCCCCCCGGGGGGGGGGGGTTGGTGGTGGTTCCTCCGTCCTAAAGGTTTTTCTTGAATTTCTCCGTCGTGTTTTAGAGTCGACATATTTAAGAATAAAAATTAGCAAAAAACCACAACGTTTCGATGTCTCTATGACATCATTTTCACGTGAGAAAATAAAATTCAAATTGACTTAATATATACAGGGTAAGGTGATAAAATCAGTCATAGAATCAGTTGAGAGCCTATCATAGGCTTTCTACTTAAGATGAAATCCTTCCGAAATATTGTAACATAGCAAAAACCCAAGGGGGATTCCATCCACCACCACTTGTACCACGGTGGGGTGCGACTTTGGTTGAACGTCTGAGTGTTAAAACCGGTCACACTGATGAGGGTGTCAGAGCTATACCCACACCACCATCCCCCGAGGAGAATAAACGACGACACTTTTTATGTTGATTTAAGAAAGAGGACGGAAGCCATTTTCACTACTAGTGCAAACTCCGTTCTTAATAATTTAAGATATCTACACGAAAAAGAAATTACAAAAGAAAATGTTACGACTGAAATGCAACTCCGGTTAAAAAAAGACTGAATTGTTTAAATCCGTACGGTAGACATACGTCTGGATACAGTAGACGCTGTCTTATACAGTAGATGTTAGCTGATATTTCTGAGCTTCTTGAACTGTTTCCATCACATTCGGAAATTTGAACTTCAACGGTAGGCCTGATACTTGTAATACTGGAAGTGTCTTTTTTCGCAAGTTAGCTTCAAGCTTGCGGTTAATAATTACTTCTTTTAGCTAAGGAGCAAGGTTAAAATAAAACTATTGTAAACCTCCTGTTGTAAAAGTGTGCTAAATAGATCTAGAGTTATTGCCGATCGGTAAACACAGGAGACACCAACATTGCCTAGGATATATTCTGTCAATATACTTTCCCTATGTTTACTAATTAGATAAAAATGTTTTAGAAAATTAAGAATACCGAACGTTTTCGATGTCTGATGATAATTTTAATGATCAAAGATGTTCAGTATTTTCAAGAGTATTTTTAACTTCTTAAAACATTTTTACCTAGCGCCAAACCTTTGCATACTAGTTTGCACCATGGAACAAATGGTAACCCTTCTCCCCAGATCGACGCTAGGGTCATCCTTTTACTTATGTAAACGAACTCGGGGAATACAATAGGGAACAGGGACCCTTCTAGGAGGTTACCCTCCCCCTATTGAAACGTCTTCAATGTTTACAATACCGTATTTTCTTTTGACAGACAGATCATATTCTTAAATTACAAGATTATATATTCCCTCGAGGGCTTTTCCACTAATGTGATTTTTTTTTTTCATACTCTCAGACAAGGGAAAACACAACTAAGGCAGGTCATCAGAGCAAGTGCCTCCTCTCCCTTTTTCCTCTAGCGAGAAACATGTGCAACTCCGACATCGCAAACTGTAATTAAGCGCTTGCTAAACAGGCTTCCGTTTTCCGTACAAAAAAGTCTCTTTTCTCCGGCTAATGAACAAAGGGATCCCACCAGACACAGGCCAATCAAAACTGAGATACTGACAGCAGTGTACAATTTACAATGTATGCAGACATGTTGAAACTATGCAATCATACCATAATACAAAGTTTAATGAAAGCGTCCTTGCCCGCTTGTTAATATTTTTGTATGGTTTATGGGGCTTCTCCAAACATTTCGATATGAATGACTATGAGCTGTTTCGAATGTCATGAAATTCAAATATCAGGGATCTCACGATAGTGTTGTACTGCAGCAGTGCGATTGAATAAAATGATCGTATCCTAGGAACTCACGAAACGATGGGCTACTCACTCTTGTCGGTGTTCCCATTAACAGAAGCGTAGAACTGGAGCTAATTGGTTTTTCAAAGTGGTGGGTGGTAAGACAAACACTCAAGAATCGGAGAGAAACAGGGCCATTTGCAGAAAAACATTTGGAAATCAATTAGACATCGGAAAACATAAATAACGGTAAGATGACACTGAAAATGATAAGTCTATTGAGGAGTTGACAGTATTTTAGCGCTGTTTGCTCGTAACAGCCCTTGTTGATAATTCAGAATACATATTTATTTATTTTATTCATTTATTTATTTTTCATTACTTTTGTTAAAGTGTTTATTTAAGTGGCTGGGTGTTCTAAAATCGCTCCTACAGCGTTCTCGGATTTGTTTGCGACTTGGGAATCACGTTTTCTTCCGTTCATCGTCGTTGAAACAAATCTTTGCAATACAAGTGCAAACGAAAAACAAAGTCGCATTATTATTTGTCTGTAACGTTTCCAATTGTCTACACTATAAAGTTGGACAATTGGAAGCGTTAGAAAAAAAAAAACAAAAAACAAACAAAAACTAGGGAAAGAAAAAGGGAATTAAAAAACTAGACTTTTAAAAACGCATCAGCGTCCTTAATGTTCGCAACTGGCTGGAAAAATGAGTGCACATGCTTCGAAACAACTTTCCTTTTCATGCAAATTGTATCTTTTAATAGTGCATGCACAATACAAAATAACCTGTCTTGGGATTGGCATTGAGAGGCATGAAAGGGTACAATAATCCTCATCATATTCCTACAAAACTGTTGCATGACAAATTCGGCCAAAAAAATGACTGAAATTAACACGATATACTTATTTAATTAATCATAAATACATTATTCAGTGTATTACGCTGAAATATGGTATTCATAGGTGCAAGCACATTGGCAAGCGAAGAATCGCAAGAATCGAACTGTTTTGATATTGCGTTTCTATGATCTTCTGGGGATCCTTGTACCTGAGCTTATGCTTGGAGCTGCAAGGAAAAACCAGCAAGCAGGATTAACAAAGTGATGACCAATTTAGCTCTCATGTTTTGTGAACAGTGGTGTCAGTCCCTTTATTTCTGTCACTTCGATTTTTGGCAACAGGCGGCTGTTTCATTTAGATGTGACATAGACGTGAGTTCGAAATGAGCGATAAATACGTTGCGTTAGAATTTCTTTAGATTTCCCTCAAGTCTTGGAAGGTCGTATTCAAAAATTTGTCCAGTTATATCTGATTAAAAGCTTTTTGTACTTGTGATCTCATTTAGGCATTTTGTTTTGGGTAAATTTAAGTTTTTTGTATACAATATCATGTCATATACGTTGCGTGGTTATAGGATAAAGAAACACTTTAACAAAAGTAATGAAAAATAAATGAATGAATAAAATAAATAAATAAATAAATAAATGGACAGACAGATAGATATATTAATGAATAAATAAATAAATAAACAAATAAATAAAAGCATGGTCATTAAAAAACGCGTCAAATAACCGTCGAGCATTGGACAAACTCTCGAGAACACTGGGTGTAAAATCCTGACTAAAAAAAGGTACGCACTGCGAGGTAACGAACACAAATCAGTTAAGTTGTCAGTCGACTAGCATTTTCGTCAAACTTTTGTCAATGTGCTTGTTTCCCGTTCAATATCGTTGGAATAAGTCATTGCAGCATGAAGCCCTAAACGTTTGTGGCCTCGGAGCCCTTGGTGTAAAGAAGTTTATCTCTGGTGCCTGCGTGAAAGGTCGTGAAACAATAAGTGCAGGGCCAACTGGGTAAAATCTAACATCCAGTGCCTAGTTCTATAATCCCCAGTTATCTCTTGGACGTACAGCTTGGAGAGTAGGGGGTGGTGTTGTCCCCCCCTCCCCGGGGGGGGTGGCTGTTCCTCCACCCTAAAGGTTTTTCTTGAATTTCTCCGTCATGTTTTAGAGTCGATATATTTAAGAGCGACTTGGCACAAGTGGAAAAATCGATTTCGCTCATACTTTGCTCATAGATAGACCCTAGTGAGAAACTAAACGGGCTATAGTTCGTTTTTCCAAATACGGCTTCCTTTGGTGAAAATTCGAGAAAAACCGTTTTCGGCTCGAGTTGAACTCAAAATCCACTTCCGGTGAGACGCAATTTTCCCAATATTTGATCGGTTCGCATATCAAACCAGAACTAGATACGAAACTTCAAATAAAATGTGTGGTTTTCCTAGGTATTCTTGTACTGATTAACAAAGAAATTTGTAAAATCTAAGTTACTTTTATGCCCGAAACAGATTTACCAAAACGCGCTATAACTGAGAGTTTTTTGCAACCAAATTTTAGCTCTAAAATATGGTAAATTTTGACTATGGGCGCTAACTTAGAATTTCATAAAATTACCTTGTGTGGCTTATTTATATACTGCTTTATTAGAATGTGAAAAGAAATCTTTGGGCAAATCGTTTTAAGTGACCCGCAGGGCCTCGAGTCACAACAATTGCGTGACACCGCAAGTCACCGAGACTTACGAGAGCCTAAAGGAACCCCAGAAAAATAATTTAGAGACAGAAATATGAAAACGTGTAGGTATAATTTCGCTAAAGAGGCATTTTTGATCTTTTGGCTTTTTTCCTCTTGCTTCTCCTTCTCAGTTTTCCGATGCTTCTAAGTAGATGTTTGTTTGGCGACGGCGAGTTTGAGAAATTATAATCGAGATCGTCGTTGACCTGTGCTAAAGGGAACTGCATGCCACTGTCAATCAAAAGCGAACTTTCGGAAATGAATACAATTTACCAATAGCAAATATGTTTGTTTTAAATTATATGTTTGCTAGACGCAGACACTATAAATAAGAGTTGCGTGACCTATAGTGTTGTGAGCCGGTCACCGGAAGTGTCACTGGAGAATTTCGATCTGAAACACCCGCAGTTTACTTTCTTGATAGACAGGGAAAATTGCAGCTAATCACAGTTGATCGGGGGTAGAATGAACATGACTATAGTGCTTGATGAACTAGTTTTAATTTTAACTGATTTCAAAACGTTTTTTTGTACGCGTGCACCCTTCGCTTTTTACCTCCTAAGGTACTCAGTCTGAATAATACTTCATGCGCGGGAGGTGACTTCCGTATGAAAGTGACGGAGATGCTCGTCGTCTCGCTTAGGGGTGTAAATTGCAGATTTTGGTCTCACGTAAGGTGTTCAGGACGGAAAGCCAATATTTCTACTCATAGAGGCATCACTTAGGGTAGACTATGAACGAAAACTAAAGATTTATGACAATCGAATAACAATGCTTCTAAAATCGAATAATAGAATACAGCATTCGATGTAAACATCTTTAGCGCAATTTAAATCCCTATAGCTCTTATTTTGGATGTCTGTTTTAGCACGGTCTCCTTTAGGGCTCAAATAAAGCCTGAGCCTCGCCCAGATTGGTATCTTTCAGGAATTTAATTCCAATCTTCCGACCAGGTCGCTGGCACCTGACCCCCCCCCCCAAAAAAAAAAAAGGCGCTGGCCACTCCTCAGTTTCTTAGCAATAAAAGTCAAGAAGAAGTAATTCTGGCACATTTTCTTTTGTATTTCAAAAGCTTGTGTAACACAAAGTTGACACATTTGTTCAGAATGGGACTGGCGCTAAGAATGCTTGCACTAAATGGCAATTTGGTCTGCCGTGCGTTTATAATATGGGCGACCACAAGAGGGTCATTATAGCACCCTAAGTAACAGGAGAATTGAAGCAAAGCAGCCACAGTAATATTGTTTCTGTATTCTCCTGCGAGAGAAAGTCAAAGAAACAGACCAGAAGGCATTAGGGATTCGTCGAGTGTTTCGTGTGCATGTGCCATAAATTAAGAACTTGAATCACTCCTTACCACGAGCTACTGCTTCTGTATATTTTCTACGCATCGTAGGCGAGAAAGATAGCATTTTACTTCTCCGCTAGTATCCTCAAACCATCACCATTATTGCGGCTTAAAGGAAGTACGGTTCGCAACCCAAACCCATCTCTTCAGCTCCTTAGGCTCAGCTCACCTCATTGGTAGCCTCGAAATGGATCGCTTGCGCAGGCTCCTCTCTGGCCTATCAAATAATCAGTGAGCAAAGCAATAGCGCGTACCCGAGTAACTTGCATTGCATCTGGGCAGTAACTTGTATTGGCTATAAAAAAGTTTAATTTCTTAATATGTGTACAATACTTTTGCAAAGAAATGTGCTTTCGTTTGCTCATTGTTATCATTCGACAAATTGTAGTGAGTGTCAAATGGCCTTATTAAAGTGGCGCTGGAATCTCGAACCCTCATTGGAAGTGAAAGTTGACGATAGCTCGATTTAACTCTTTACTAAAATGAGGGAAGCAAGCGAAACTGACTTTTTTCAGAGTCTGTTGTTGGTTAAACAATGATTTTTGTTCCCAAAGGCGACTAGAGCTATTGTTTGGCCTATTGCAAAAGAAGGACTCTCGGAGACTTCTAATTCTTTCTATCTCATACTTTGATTTTGCAAACCTTCCAACTGTTGCTTCAAATAAGGAGGAAGAACGCTTTACAAAAAGAGGAGAGAAATCTTGGTTACATTTACTCCTGGTTAAGTGTAAAACATGGAAGAATGGCTCAACAGAAAACCGGCGTTATAGCTTCCATGGTGTTGAAACAACACAGCTTCTGGAAATAAGATTGCAACGACGGGATGGTGCTTCTGGGAACCACACCCCTCAAATGTAGTCGTCACTTAGTATTGAAATTTTTCAAAGTGGTTTGGCTAAAAAACGCAAGGTTCTCTCAAAAGTGCACTTTCGTTTTGCATATTCAGTCAATTCCTAAAGGAGGTGCCTGCGCAAAAGCCAGGATTGGTCAGCGGCAGGCACTCTCAGTTTGCCCAGCGATAATAGTGATGGTTTGAGGATAAAAGTGGAGATGTACAGTGCTACCTAACTTGAGAGATATCATGCAAAGTCTAATACTAAACCTGAGCACACATAACCAATTGTCATTTCTTGCACTATCAGCGCCAATGACATCCCGAGCAAAAACATGTGTTTGACTTTCTTACATTACCATAAGCATGGAGAATGCAAAAGAAAGTATGCCAGAATTGCTCTTTCCTGACTAAATCGCTAAGAGACTACGGTTAAAGAAATGCTATGCCAGCAACTTTTTTTGGTTAGGTGTCAACGACCATGGAAATGGATAACACGTTAATGATTTAACACAGGAGTGCATCCAGCGGGGGAGGGGAGGGGGTGCCACCCCCGTCTGTGTAGCTGTTTAAGCTTGAAAAATGCTAGATCCGCAAACGGGAACTTCAGAGAGCCTAAAATGACCCGAGTGTAAATGATGATGAGGCTTTGTTTGGACTACGTAAAAGCTTCTTTCAGGGTGTCTTCTTTTGTAGGTACATCCTACATGCGGAAGGAAGAGGCGAAGGCTCATCGCATCAAAAGCATGTTGCATTGACACTAGTTAAGCATGTTGCATTGACACTAGTTAATCAAGCTGACCAAAAACAATTTTCATTCTGTCTCCGATATTACATTAAGCTGTAATTTTCCCTGCCTATCACAATGAGCTAGCCCAGTCTAAAACATTCCGTTAAGAAGATATAGAAGAAAGTGAACTGCGGGTGTTTCAGACATTCTCCAGTGACATTTTTTTTAGCGCCAGTCCCACTCTGAACAAATGTGTTAATCAAGCTTTTGAAATGCACAAGAGAATGTACCAGAATTACTTCTTCTTGACGTTTATTGCTAAAACACTGAGGACTGACCAGCGCCTTTCTTTTTTGGTCAGGTGTCAGCGACCAGGTAAATTGTAAGGTTTTTAAAGTGGTACTATGATCAAAAAATCACTTTAATTTTTTCTTCGGATTTCGAAACTATGTTTGTTAAACACTCCCCAAGCGAAATTATAAGCCTTAATTTTGAGAAGAAGACCGTTAATTTAAACTGCACTTTTCCGTTTTAATGGTCCGCCATTATTACACCAGAAAGGATACAATGACGTCATACACGCAAGAGCTGTAGAATGTAGTGTGTGAACGCGGCTTACAAATTATGCAAAACACGAGTTTGAGAGTGTGAAAGCTCAAAACTCTCGTGCTGCATACTAAATAAGGCACTTTCACACACACTGCATTCTAAAACTTGTGAATGATGTCATTCTGTCCTTTCTGGTGTAATAATGGCGGACTATTAAATCGGAAAATTGCAGTTTAAATAAACAGTCTTCTTGTCGAAATTAAGGCTTAAAATTTCGCTTGGGGAGTGTTTAGTAAACAAAGTTTCGAAATTTGAAGAAAAAATAAAAGTGATTTTTTGATCGTAGTACCACTTTAAATGATTAAAAGGGAACTTAATCGACGAAGAGCCCAATATGGCATCAGTTTAAATTCATTACACTGTATTCAGACTAAGTAAAACATTCCTTAGGAGGCTGAACGCATAAAAACGTTTTGAAATCAGTTAAAATTGAAACTACTTCAATAAGCATTATAGTCATGTTTATTGTACCCCCAATATTGTATTTCTGTCTATCAAGAAAGTAAACTGCGGGTGACCGGCTCACAATACTATAGGTCACGCAACTGTTATTTATAGTGTCTGCGTTCGACTAGCAAACAAATAATTTAAAACAAACATATTTACTACTGGTAAATTGTATTGATTTCCGAAAGTTCGCTTTTGATCACAGGCAGCCCAGACGCGTTGTATGTGGAGTTCATTTAAAAATAGAAAAGGGTGAAAATATATGTAATAGAAATCTTTACTTCACTAAATAAATCTTTACTTCACGAAAATAAATCGTGTTTACTTCTGCTTATTGTGTCCTGTTTAATTAATTTCCGGATAATCTTGCACCGCTTTCTTACGCAATCGCTTGTTAGCGTCGCTGCTTATATAAGCCGTTAAGCCTAAGGTTTTGCAGAGATTTATTACGGACTAACCGGTGATAAAAGAATCGAGATATCTTGAAATAAAGCCTGTCTACCTTCAGCTCAATGCTCCCCTGTTCGTCCTGGCTGGTTTAAATGACATTTTGTGGCTTTTTTCAATCAGAGGTAGCTGAAAAAAGCCACAAAATGTCATTTAAGATTTTACAAATTTCTTTGTTAATCAGTACAAGAAGACAAACCACACATGTTATTTGAAGTTTCGTATCTAGTTCTGGTTTGATATGCAAACTGATCAAATTTTGGGAAAATTGCTTCTCACCGGAAGTGGATTTTGAGCTCAACTCGAGCAAAACGGTTTATCTCGAATTTTCACGAAAGGAAGCCGTATTTGGAAAAACTAACTACAGCCCGTTTAGTTTCTCACTAGGGCCTATCTATGAGCAAAATATGAGCGAAATCGATTTTTCCACTTGTGCCAATCGCTAGGTCGATATTTGTGGGAAGTCGCTCTTAAGAATAAAAATTAGCAAAAAAACACAACGTTTCGATGTCCCTATGACATCATTTTCCAGTGAGAAAATAAAATTCAAATCGACTTAATATATACAGGGTGAGGTGATAAAATCAGTCATACAATCAGTTTAGAGCCTATCATAGGCTTTCTACTAAAGATGAAATCGTTCCGAAATATTGTAACATAGCAAAACCCAAGGGGGATTCAATCCACCGCGGCTTGTACCACGGTGGGGGTGCGACTTTGCTTGAACGTCTGAGTGCTAAAACTTGTCACACTGATGAGGGTGTCAGAAGTATATCCACACCACCATCCCCCGAGGAGAATAAACGACGAGACTTTTAATGTTGATTTAAGAAAGAGGACGGAAGCCATTTTCACTACTGTCTACACGGAAAAAGAAATTACAAAAGAAAATGTTACGACTGAAATGTAACTCCGGTTAAAAAAAGACTGAATTGTTTAAATCTGTACGGTAGACATACGTCTGCATACATTAGACGCTAACTTATACATTAGATGTTAGCTTATATTTCTGAGCCTCCTAAACTGCTTCCAACACATTCGGAGATTTGAACTTCAATGGTAGGCCTGATACTTGTAACACTGTCTTTTTTCGCAAATTAGCTTCAAGCGCAATTGCGGTTGATAATTAGCTCTTTTTGCTAAGGAGCAAGGGTAAAATAAAACTATTGCAAACCTCCTGTTGTAAAAGTGTGCTAAATAGAGCTGTTGCCGATTGGTAAACACAGGAGACACCAACATTGCCTAGGATATATTCTGTCAATATACTTACCCTATGTTTACTAATTAGATAAAAATGTTTTAAAAATTAAGAATACCGAGCGTTTTCGATGTCTGATGATAATTTTAATGATGAAAGGTGTTCAGTATTTTCAAGAGTATTTTTTAACTTTTTAAAACATTTTTACTTAGCGCCAAGCCTTTGCATACTAGTTTGCACGCCTGTGACAGTAACCCTATCCCGTAGACGAGAATGGAACAAATGGTAACCCTTCTCCCCAGATCGACGCTAGGGTCATCCTTTTACTTATGTAAACGAACTCAGGGAATATAATAGAGAACAGGGACCCTTCTAGGAGGATTAACCTCCCCCTATTGAAACGTCTTCAATGTTTACAATACCGTATTTTCTTTTGACAGACAGATCATATTGTTAAATTACAAGATTATGTATTCCCTCGAGAGCTTTTCCACTAATGCGATTTTTGTTTTCATACTCTCAGACAAGGGAAAACACAAGCCTAAGGCAGGTCATCAGAGCAAGTGCCTCCTCTCCCTTTTTCCTCTAGCGAGAAACATGTGCGGCTCCGACATCGCACACTATAATTAAGCGCTTGCTAAACAGGCTTCCGTTTTCCGTACAAAAAAGTCTCTTTTCTCCAGCTAATGAACAAAGGGATCCCACGAGACACAGGCCAATCAAAACTGAGATACTGACAGCAGTGTAAAATATACAATGTATGCAGACATGTTGAAACTATGCAATCATACCGTAATACAAAGTTTAATGAAAGCGTCCTTCCCCGATTGTTAAGATTTTTGTATGGTTTATGGGGCTTCTCCAAACATTTCGATATGACTATGAGCTGTTTCGAATGTCATGAACTTCAAACATCAGGGGTCTCTTCAGTAGTTTCTTGTTTTACCAGGCTACCGCTGTTAAAAATCCTGAGGTGCAACTCCTACAAGTGCTCGTCACCTTCCTTCGAAAGTGCCGTTTTTACTGAGCGTTTAGGAGAAAATTGCAATTTGACCACGTAGTTTTCCATTCGTTTTATTCTTCATTTCTGTTAATTTCCTATTTTTAAGTAGGGCGTTTCAACTTTGCTTTTAGTGCATGATCTCTTTTTTGAAATGTTTTGAATCCATCTTTAGAACACTAGTGCATGTTATCTTTCTTTAACTAATCCGTGTGTCTTTCAAAATTCACATTACTGTTTTCTCTTCCCTTTCTTTTCCGTTCTATTTTAGTTTGTGTATTTCAATTTGATGTTTTTGGTGATCTTTCAGTATTTTTATGCTGTTGCGCAAGCCATTTACTTCTAGCAAGCTATTATTTACAGTTATAGCAGCTGTGTTGTTTTGCGTCTCTAGCGCCTGATCTGAAGGTTCTTGCTTCCAAACTGGCCACGCGCTACTGTTTTTTTTTTCTATTTTTTTTTCACCGCTGGATGTCAATTTGAAACGTGTGTGTGTGCAGTGTTGACTACATTTAACAGAACCATACATTAGCTAAATAAGTTCTTTTTGTCATATTCATGTGATGTTTCCTTTCTCAACCTACGCTACGCTATATTGGCTTGTCTTTCTTTTTCGGCGTGTTCGTTTATAGAACTAGGAATAAACTTATCAGGAATTATATTAGGAATCGGACGGAGATTTGAAGTATGTTAATTAATAAAAGAGATCAAGAAAAAGGGTTTCACCCTCTTAAACCAATCCCAGTTTAACAAGTCTGATATGGCGGCTACAAACAAGATCGAACCTTTATAAGTCCAGCACTTCCAACCAAAAAACCGCCTCCTCAGACTACCCGGCTTGTATGGACTAAGAAGTGCAGGTTTTTTTTTTTTTTGCGAGGTGTTGTCTTGCTCTCTCAGTGTTAAAAAGGAAAGGGTGATAGGCCTGGTTGACTCCTGCACTCGTATTTTAAGACCTTCTCACAGTTTAGATCTCATGAGTGTTCCAAATCCATGTCTATGTTTTTTTCTTTTTTTTTTTTTGTCTGAGGCTTTTCGTCCTAAAACGAGCCTTTTATGCCCTAGGTTTTGATCTCAAGGTCATATCTGGTAAATAAATGTGAGTAATTGTGGCTTGCCTGTTTCGTTCTTTTCAGGAAGTAAAAGAAAACAAAAGTCGCTTGGGGGAAATAATTTAAATCAAGTGGCATGAAGAAGACTTTCACAAAAAGCAACGAGGCATAAAAAAAGGAATACTATTCGCAGTTTTTTTCGGAGGTAAACTTAGACTGATACCCGACCATTTGTTTGCGTGTCATTGAGTAAGAATGGGTCCTTTTGGTTCCATAGGCCTCGTTGAAAACGTTCAGAGATATGTCAATAAGAGGTCGGGTATTCTAAAGACGCCCTTTTTCGGGGAAACTACTATTTCTATATGTTATGCTGATCATAACAACCGCTTTAAACACTGTGTGCGCGTAGGATAAACAGAATAAACTCTAAGGCTGTCAACTAGAATATTTTATTATAAACAAAATTCATTGGGACCACATTTGAAAACTTTTCCAGCAAAATTACATCTTTACAGACTAACATTTCAGTTCTAGATCTCTTGACTGGCAAAAAATGATTTTTTTTAGTTAATGAACTTGTATTAGTGTTAGACTTCGTTTAACTGCCACGACAGTTTAGCTGTGAACAACCTGTTTTAATTAGCTTCACAGAATTGAAATTATCGGTTGAACACTGCTTGTCAACCCTGGTAAAGATAGGATGAGTTTTCCCGTACAAGCGTTTCCCGTATAAAACCATTATCGTAATTCAATTTAGCAAGCTCCAAACAACGTTACTGTTGTTTTAAAAGCTCCATGAAAGCTAACGCGAATGCACAAGCTATGCGCAAAAAACTTGATTGCTAGTTCACTCTGTCAAATTCGCAACTGACTCTGGAAATTTACTCACCCTCCCTATATCAAATGTATAAATTTGTCATTTTTCTTTCACCTAGCGAGGCCTGGTCTGAGTGTTCTTGTGACCTTGAGGCCGTCACGATAGTATTGTACTGCAACAGCGTGATTGGATAAAATGATCGTATCCTAGAAACACACGAGACGATGGCCTACTCACTCTTGTCGGGGTTTCCATTATCAGCGGCGTAGAACTGGAGCTAATTGGTTTTTCAAAATGGTGGGTGGTGGTAAGACAAACACTCAAGAATTGGAGAGAAACAGGGCTATTTGCAGAAAAAGATTTGGAAATCAAAGACATCGGACAACATAAATAACGGTAAGATGATACTGAAAATGATAAGTCTATTGAGGAGTTGACATTATTTCAGCGCTGTTGCTTGTAACAGCCTTTGTTGATAATTCAGACAACATATATACCATAGCTCGTGTCGTTAAATAAGACTGATATGGGTTCTTTTGTTTCCATATATGTCTCGTTCTTTAAGTGGCTGGGTATTCTAAATTCGCTCCTACAGCGTTCTCGGATTTGGTTGCGACTTGGGAATCACGTTTTCTCCCGTTCATCGTCGTTGAAACAAATCTTTGCAATACAAGTGCAAACGAAAAACAAAGTCGCATTATTATTTTTCTGTAACGTTTTCAATTGTCTACACTATAAAGTTGGACAATTGGAAGCGTTAGAAAACAACAACAAAAAACAAACAAAAACTAGGGAAAGAAAAAGGGAATTAAAAAACTAGACTTTTGAAAACGCATAAGCGTCCTTAATGTTCGCAACTGGCTGGAAGAATGAGTGACCATGCTTCGAAACAACTTTCCTTCGCATGCAAATTGTATCTTTTAATAGTGCCCAAAATACACCTGTCTTGGGATTGGCATTGAGAGGCGTGAAAGCGTACAGTAATCCTAATCATAATCCTACAAATTGTTGGATGACAAATTCGGCTAAAAAACTGAAATTAACACAATGAAATTATTTAATTAACCATAAATACATAGTGTGAGTTTATTCAGCGTATTACGCTGAATAATGGTATTCATAGGTGCAAGCACACTCGCAAGCGGCGGCTATTTGATTTAGATGTGACATTGACGTGAGTTCGAAATGAGCGTTAAATAGATATATTTGTTGAGTTAGAATTTCTTTAGGTTTTCCTTCATGTCTTGAAAAGTCTTATTCAAAACATTGTCCGGTTATAGCTGATTAAAAGCCTTTTTTTTTGTTTTGGTAAATTTGATGAAAACTTTTTTTGTATGCAATAACATGTCGTCTACGTTGCGTGGATATATGATAAAGAAACACTAACAAAAGTAACGAAAAAAAAAGGAATAAATAAAAACAGACAAATAAATAGATAGACAGATAGATTAATAAATAAACAAATAAATAAGAGCATGGTCATTAAAAAAGGCGTCAAACAACCGTCCAACATTGAACAAACTGCTGAGAACGCCGGGTGTAAAATCCTGATTAAAAAAGGTACGAACTGCGAGGTAACGAACACAAAACAGTTAAGTTGTTAGTCGACTTTTTGTCATACTATTGTCAATGGACTTGTTTCCCATTCAATGTAGTTGGAACAAATCATTGCAAGCATTGCAAGCTCCATTCGTGTTTCCCGTATCCAGTTCTGTCCAATCGCCAATGGACAGAAGCCACAAAAGGTGACTTCAATGTTCCAACACAAAATTTCCAGTCACATCAACACAATCAGAAATTGCACCATGCACACTGCGTACAGTATCTCTGATTATGTAATCAAAAACCGAAAATCAACTGTTTTTATCGACTGTGTATGCTTCACAATCAACACAAGTATAATCACGATGTGCTCCTAGCAAAAATATCCTAAAAACACATCGGTGTTTTCTGTGATCTAACGCTATTTCTCTTAAATTTTACTGCAACATATTGAATACTACTGAGCGTGAAACCCTTGAAAAAAGACATGGGTTATCACTCTAATCAGTAGGAACCTCATTACCCTTACTAGTTATCTGATACGTGAGCACCTTTAAAAAAATTCCGACAATGCCGAAAACACAGCAAAGTTTCGCTTCACGATATGGTTGCTATAAATAGTAACCACGATATAAAAAAAAACCACGATACAAAAAAAGTCAAGCGTACCCTCATAGAATAAAAAATTGATGTTGATTATTGCAATATTGATTTTAATATTTGTTTCAATAATCCGCTTTTCAAATGGCGACTGAAATATTCAAAATGAAACTTGATTTTGATCCAAACTTGATTCGATTAATTCATGCGACGTGGAATTTGACAGGTTTCCCGATTCGCATAAACCGCTCCCAAAGGATTCTCACATTGTTTGACTTTTACTTCTGGTTCCCTAACGCGATCACCTCCTTTCAGCCCCATCAAAATGCTCATTTTTTTCCGTGTTCTGATTTGTTTCATAAAGCTGGTAGTGGATAGAAAAAAAAAGAGAAAAATTTTAAAATCAGATGACCGCTGGATTAAAGTTCGGGGAAACCTGTCAAATTCCCACGTGCCTGAGGCATGATGTCATCAATCGGCACTTACTCTGGCCTTCTGTTCCAATCTACTGAGAAGGAGAAGGCACCCTGCGACCCCTCCCCCCGATCTGCCAATGTTATTAAAAGGCTCAGTAAGGCTGCCAAATACAATTATGTCGACGATCACGAACTGGAATAACCATTCATTTTCCATGAAACGTGTTCTGGACATCCTTTTCTCCACTCTGGTGAATCTATAAAATTAGTGTTTTCTTTTTTATCTGTGCAAGTGCAGAGGACAGAGGGCATAATCATTTGAACTGAACAATCACATTTGGCAAGCCAGACAGTTTGGATAGAAACATTGGAGTACTAATTACATCTACTAGTAGAATATTAAGTCTTTATGACAACTATCCTATTCCTCTATATTTTAATTAAGGTTACTTCGGACCTTCGCGGGTGTCCTCCCATGTCCTCCGGGAAAAAATTCGTATGCGCGCCATTTTAAAGGAAGGCACGGCAAACTATTTATCGTTGGAAAGCTTAATAAATGTAGATTTCAGAAAAAAATATGAGTTGTCAGTTTTTTTTATTCCACAAAAGAAAATTGCAAAAATGACCGTGAAAATGACCATGCGCCATTCCGGCAAACAAATGAATTAATAGGGTACCAAAACTCGGCAGATTTCTGTGGAATTTGGCCTAAACGTTCCTTAGATGTTGTGAAACAAAAGTGTGTCGGAGATTTTTGAAATTTATAATATTTCTCCCGTGGCGATCTTCAATGCAATGCCCATGGCGCATTCTTTGCTTCTCGAACTTGACAGATTAATTAAAAAATAACCAGTCAGAATATCGAAAAATGCTGACACACTTTTCATGATTGATCCTTTGGGATTAACACTGTTCAGTTATTTTGCCAATGCGCTTGGATTTGATACTCTATTAATTCAATTGAATGACCCATGGTCATTTTCGCAGTTGATTGCGATTTTCTTTTGCGGAATTGAAGAAGCCGGAATTTATATTTTTTTCCGAAATCTACAGTTATTAAGCTTTCCAACGATATATAATTTGCCGTGTTTTCCTTTAAAATGGCGCGCAGACGAATTTTTTCCCCGAGGACACCCGCGAAGGTCCGGAGTAACCTTAAAAGACAGACGGTTCATACAGATCTTCAGTATTCGCAGGTAATGGTCCTGGAACAGATATCAGCTTCCTTCCTTTACACGACACAAATACCACTGTAGGACAATCACATGGGATTGGACAGGCTGATGATAGAAGCCGAAAAGGTGGAAACAAATTAATAATCTATTTGTAGACAAAGTTAGTTATGTGGCTACTAAAAGGCCAACAAGACAAATAAACAGACAAAACAGACTAACACGGTATCCCTTTGCATGTTTATACCAGGTAAGACTTGCACAACAAATAGAGAAAATCAACCTGTTATCAAACTAATTTGAAGTGTTGATATAGGGAATGTATTCTTGCCATTTCGCTCTGTGTTTCAAGCTCCAAGGAGCACAATTAAGTCTAAAATTTTGACCAACACCCTCTTCCCTGGCAATTAGACTGGTACTTACATTATAGTCCGGAAGAGAAGTGTCAAATCAGGGGTAAGTACTGCACTTTATGATATACGCATTAAACTGGGCACGTTAATACTAGACATCATGGGAAACATTTTTTTAAGATTAGAGGCAATCAGGATATGCTCTGTGTCAGCCAGAGGCAGTGGGGGAATTATTCAAAATGGCCGCCGACAGCGATACCTCTTTGGTATGGGAACATACAGCATAGTTGTCTAAGACAATTTCTGATCGTAATGATCTTTTTAGCTAAGTTCAAAAATGCAAATCATGCTATCAAAATTGGCATAGACTGTTTCTGAGAGAGGAAAAGTGAAAAGGTATAATTCTGAGGTCATAATTTTTCAAATCCAAAAATTTTAATTAATTCACATTTGATGATTTCACCGTTGTAGCCTATTTTTAATTACTATCGTCTCAAAAATGTACACGAGACAACCATAAATTATTCGTTCTAACTGGTACAAGAATGCTCGACACTGTACATATTACCTTTTTTTTTCTCAGATGATGGCTGATAAATGGCCAGAAATGAAAACAAGTTGTATTGAATTAGTTTAGCCAGTACAGCGCCTTAACTTGTGCAGTTAACAAATGTGGAAGTGCTACTGATTGTCGTTTTTTGGGTAATTATATATTGTTTATCCACTACGCCAACCACAAGAGTAACTAAATAGCCATGGGTACCTTTTGAAAATAATTTTACTGTAACAAGAGGATATGGTTGATACCAGTGGCCATCTTAGGTGTTGCCTACATGTACAACTCACTTGTATTGATTAAAGTAATTCCGGTACCTGTATAAGGAAATTTTCCATAACCGGATATGCTGATTTATTCCTGAAAGCAGTAAATGCCAAGAAAACCTTCCATGCGCATCAGGTTAGCACTCGCACTCTATTTATTAGCTTCGAAAGGCATCACACTTATTTAAGTAGAAAATTCTCGCAGCGGGAAACTGATCTGCACTGCGTTGTGTGAACAGTCAGGGCGCACCAAAACAATTGTTCTAACATTTCTGGTAGACGGAATAGCTATATCCATCCATCAGTAAGAAGGAAGACTTAAGAAGTAAAGCTATTTTTCATCCCAGACTTGCAACGATGCACATGTCTTTAGTTTGCACCTAGGAGAGATAATGCTTAAAGTTGACAAACTATCGAGAGAGTTGTCCTCTTAACGGATGAGGCAGCCTACACGTGAATGCTGCTTAATACCTCAGGCAGTAACTGGTTCCAGATGATGATTAAAAGTCGACATCGGCTAACAAATGCGGACGGGAAGTTTACTTGGGTACTTGATGCAACTGGCGTAGTTCAGTACGTCAAACAGTAAACCTCCGCCCATGTACTAGAAACAGCAATATGCCGTGTTTTACGGAAAGTTCAAGAAGAAGGTGCTTTAAGCTAGATCGCTATAGAGTATTCTCACTGGTGCTACATGTATGCCCGCAGTGCACACGCCTGCACTGACAATACGCGCACCACAGCAGCACACACAGGCGAAATTCTTCCAAGCTTAACACATGGCTACTAATGTATGATCCTCCAATATCTGATAACGATATGAATAATGCAAGAAAAACATTTTTCAGAGGCGATGTTAGTCAGGATACAAAACATGCCACTTCATCTGCACAGAAGACAATTGGGTAACCCCTAATTTAGACACTGATAAGATACTAAGCTGGCTAGTTGTGAGTCAGGTGATCTTTTAGGGCTAAAACTGCCCAGTCCAGCAACATTCGGTTGTATTTAACAGAACGAATCAGTTAATTGAGAGCTGTAAAATCTATAGACGATGGAGTAAATTTGCGAATGAAAATCAGTTTTGGACGTGACTGTGCTTCTGTGATTACTGCTGATGACTTGTTCCTACGTTTTATGACTGTATCATAGTTCTACCGGAAAAGAGGTAAACATGCAAGCTTGAAAGTGGCTAAAGAAAAAGTTGAAGAGAAAGCGAAATTGTGGTTAAATGATTCGACCAGTTGTCATGTACCTCTTTTTCAAAGCGAGCCTTGGTGCACAGCCTTTCATATGAAAATGAGATTTCATTCACAAGCAAATAAAACTCATTTTCATATGAAACGTTGTGCACCAGGCCTCGCTTTGAAAAAGAGGCACAAGACAACTCAGGATGAGATATCTAATTTGCATAATTTTACCTAAAACAAAATGACACCCTGGATTCAGTTAAATCACCCCGAAATTTTTATTTTTTTTTTTGTTTAGATGGGATATTCAACAAGTAGACATCATCAAAATGACAACTTAACACTGTATCAAGTTACTTTTGCTCCATTTTCCTAATAATAGTCTTAATAGTCCGAATGGCGGCCATATTGAAAAATCCCCCCCCACTCCACTCCCAGCCGCCACAGATCATATACAGATTGCCTCTAATCTTTAAAACCTTCCCTAAGATACCTAGAATTAGCGTGCCAAGTTTCATGCTAGTATCATAAATTGCAGAATAGTTTCACCTATCTGCTGCACTATAATAGTAGTATAGTAACGTGGCACTTAACACTGAAGTATTTTTTTACAAGCTTTTTTTACTAATCTCTACTTTATATTTGTTTGCGTTTACTGGATTCAAGTATAAAGTAATGTGTATATGTTACACGATTACAAATTGTAGTACTATGTTACTCATGGAAATAGCCATATTTTTAATGTGCAGGCATTGATCTGAAGGACAGTGACTTTTTAGGACGTTTGAGTGCATGGTACATAAAAATGTAATTCGCTTAGGACACGTGATCTAGCTTTTGGTCGAATGAAAAAAGCACATGGAAAGATTTGGTATAATTTTGTAGTTTAGTTTTCGGTTCCGTCGATAGTTTTGGTAATTTTTCGCCTCGAAACTGTACGTAGAATTCAATAAATAGTTTAATTCAATGAAAAGTATGCCGCTGAAGAATTCGAAGAAGGAGAAATCGCGCTATCGAGCAGTTGTCGAAGACGATGCCCGCGTGGAAATTGGAGACAAGATTGGAGAACAGAAACTCGTAAAAACCAAGTCGAAATCGCCGTTTACAAGGAGGAAAACAATATGGTGGATTTATTAGAGGATGGGTTTGCAGCCGGTCATCGTGAGATTCGAGATTCCAGAACGAAACTTGATGAGGCGCAAGCGAGTGTTATCGAGGATTTGACGCTGTTGGCAGAATTGTATTCCAAAGTCAAGGATCGCAGTGGCGTGGAAAAAAAAGACAAACCCGCAAAATTGAAGAAATGGAAGAGGAATTTGTTAACGCCCAAGATTGTTATCAAGAGTATTTGGATGCCAACAAATGACGAAATATCGAGACAAGCATCTGGATTTCTGTGAAAATGCGAACCTAGCTAGCACACACAGGAAGCAAAAGCACGCCAACACGTGACCGACCTCGAGGAGAAATTTCACGAGAAAGAAGAATCTGTCAACCTTGCTCGAAAGAAACTTGAGGAAGAATATATTTGCCGTCAAAAGGAATTGGAATTTCAAATTCGAGAGGCCAAGGCGGAGTTGTCAAATGCAAAGGAAGACGCCAAAAATAAATTTCGGAAGCTGGAAGGAGCCATGGATGAGGAACTCGAGATTTCGTGCCCACCGTCTCCGAAGAATGATGCAAAATCGGATAAGCAAGACGAGGAGTTGCCCAATTACGAACTAGGAAAGGATATGTGGAAGCAGTTAGCAAGAGTATCGATTGCAGTGTTTGGTGGAGACAAACGTTCTCATGAGAGCTGGAAAGCGGCATTTATGGCTTGTATTGACAAGGCCTCAGCTACAGCGGAGTACAAACTACTGCAGTTGAAGAACTACCATCCGGAGAAGCGTTGAAGTCAGTGCAGAGTCTGGAACACCCACTAGAAGCATATGAAGCTGCAAAGAGCAGATTAGCGAGAACATGTGGAGGCCAGCGACGTAAGATTAATTTATACATGGAGGAGCTGGACCTTTTCAGACCTATTCGTTCTGGGAATGCTAAGCATCTGGATAAAATTGCTGACTTATTAGATGTGATCGTGATTAATCTTAAAGAAGCTTGAAGACATGAGAAGCTTGGTCATGGGTTATTGTACATTAAGATACAAAATAAGATCACTGAGTCAATGTTCGCCAGCTACAACAGATGGGTGTTTGAACATAAGAAGCCAGACAGTGTGGAGACTTTGCGGGAGTGGATTATCCAGGAAAGTGAATTTCAGACTGTCGCAGCAGAGACATTAAGTGGAGTATCGGGAAGGCGCAGAGAAGGGGCGCAGACGTTCTTTGGACCGACAAAAGTGACGGGCCTTTTCAACGACATAAACGCTGATGTTTGCAAAAACAGACACCCACTTTGGCAGTGTGATGTGTTTACGAGAATGGATGTGCCGAGTCGTTGGGGTGTTGCAAAACGGCTGAGTTTGTGCTATCGATGCCTAAGAAGGGACCACAAAGGTGAACGTTGTACTTGAAGCAGGATGTGTGGTACTGATGGCTGTCAGGACAAACACAACCGGCTGCTAAATGGACCGTGGTTAGCAAAGGACGAGGCTACTTTCCACAGACCACACGAAGAACCAGAGAGAGGACCAGTTGCCGATATCAGTCACAATGGAGACAATGAGGCCAGTCCTAGCACAGAGGGGAGGCAACGGTTCCTGGCTGAACGATCGTTAACGACTACCATGGAGGCTCTAAACGCACCCGAGCGGGCAGACTTTGTGGCTTTACGAACTGTATCAGTGTTATTGAAGAATGGGAGTCGAAGGCTGGTGGTGAATGCAAAAACATACATTAATTGTGATGTGGCTGCCGAGTTAGGATTGGAAGGAACTGTTCACCAGATCACTGTTATTGTCCTAAATGGTGGGGAGGATTCCTCTCAAACCATGCCTGTTGAGTTTGACCTTCAAAGCATGGATGGCAACAGTAGTGCAAGAATCTCAGCATTTACAGCAACAAGAGTAACCGGAGATATGCAAACAGTCGACTGGAAAAGGCAGGACAGAAAGTGGAGACATCTCCAAGGCATCCATTTCCCAAACCTAAGTCCTCAACCGTTCATTGATATGCTGATTGGGATAGACTATGCAGAATTACATTATTCAGTCAGAGATGTTCGTGAAAAACCTGGTGAACCTGTGGCTCGACTACCTCCCTTGGGCGGGACATGCATTGGTGCAGCTGAGGTGATAGCCAGCGGGCTGCCACAAACCAATTTTAATGAGGCCTATTTCTTGCAAGACAGGGAGTTAAGTTCAGTCCTTTAAAAGTTCTGGGAGGTTGATACTTCAGGATCAGGAATGAAAGGAGAGAAACTGACACCAGATGAAGAAATGACCATCCAAACATTCAAAAGTTCAATGCAGTTTAAAGACGGAAAATATGAAGTATCCATGCCATTAAAACCAGATGCCACAGCATTGCCAAATAATTATGACCTGGCGGTGAACCGATTTCTAAGCACAGAGAAGAGACTTCTGAAGGATCCTTTGCTGAGTGGATCTGGATCAGACAAAGCCTCCTGATAAGTACCAGTTCAACAGTCTAGTATATGGAGTTAATTCTTGCCCGTATCGAGCACAGTTTGTTTCTCAGAAGCATGCAAGAGAGAACCAGGAACGGTACATGAAAGCTACTGAAACCATCTTGGAGTCCACATACATGGATGACAGTATGGATTCGGCGCCCACAGCATTGCCAAATATTTATGACCTGGCGGTGAACCGATTTCTAAGCACAGAGAAGAGACTTCTGAAGGATCCTTTGCTGAGTGGATCTGGATCAGACAAAGCCTCCTGATAAGTACCAGTTCAACAGTCTAGTATATAGAGTTAATTCTTGCCCGTATCGAGCACAGTTTGTTTCTCAGAAGCATGCAAGAGAGAACCAGGAAAGGTACATGAAAGCTACTGAAACCATCTTGGAGTCCACATACATGGATGACAGTATGGATTCGGCGCCTAGCGAAGATGAGTGCATAAAGCTTTATGAACAGTTGTCTGCGCTGTGCGAGTCCACAGGTATGCATGCGAGAAAGTTGCTTTCAAACTCCCAGAAAGTACTCCAGAAGATACCAGAAGATGATAGAACTACAGAAGTAGATTTAGACAAAGGGTATTTGCCGTCAGTGAAGACTCTTCGCATTTTGTGGCTGCCTAAAGGAGATTTATTCACTTACAGTGTTTGTCCGCCTGAGGAGGAGTATGCCTTAACCAAGCGAAACTTCTTGCGGAAGATGGCCGCGCTGTTTAATCCTATGGGGTTTCTGAAGCCGTATGTGATTAGAGCAAAGGTTCTTCTTCAGGAGATGTGGACGTCTGGAATGGACTGGGATGACCCGCTTGACCAACATCAAACCTGCAAAGCGAAGAAGTGGTTTACGGAACTCAGTGAGTTGTCAGACGTTCAGGTTTCTCGCTGTCTGCAGTTAAATCATGAGGTCGAAACAAGGAGTCTTCACACCTTTACAGATGCATCTGGAGAGGCCTAAGGTGCAGCAACGTATGCCAGGTAACGGTACAAGGGTGGCTCCATTTCCACTAGCTCAGTGGCTGCAAGGATACGAGTAGCACCCCTGTCCACTACAAGTACTCCAAGACTAGAACTTATAGGAGCAGTTTTAGGACTAAGGTTGACCCTGTCCGTGGCAAGATCGACAAACACCTAATGTCATTCTGGTGTGATAGCATGGATGTTTTATGGTGGATCTGAGGTTGCGGCCGTAGTTTCAAGCCCTTTGTGGCGAATCGTCTTGGAGAAATACACGAATCAAGCAATCCCGATCAGTGGCGACATGTGAGCACGCGGGAGAATCCAGCTGACCTGCCAAGCAGAGGGATTTCCGTCACTGAATTGAAGGAAAGCGAGCTGTAGTGGCATGGGCCCAGATTCCTAAGCATGGAAGAAGAAAACTGGCCTGCAACAAAGATTGGTTTAAGTCCTGAAGCAGCTGGAAAACTGAGGAACAAAGCCTAAGGAATTTTCAAACTAGAAATGCCTTCGCGCTTTCAGCCGTGCGAGGTTTCAAGTTGGAGCAGACTAGTGCGAGTTAGAGCATGGGTTCAGCGATCTGTGAACAACTGTGGAAGACCTATTGATGAGAGGAGTTCTGGGAGCCTCTCGTGCCAGGACGTTGCAGATACTGAAACTGAAATCATTAACGAAGCAAAGCAAGAAGCGTTTCCTGGAGAGTTCAAGGCACTAGCAAAGCACAGGATTACCCCCCTCAAGTAGTAAGCCGTTGAGTTTAAATCCAGTCATTGATGGAGACGGGCTACTTCAATCAAATGGGAAACTGCGCTATGCCGACTATCTGTCGTATGATGCAAGGTACCCAATCATTTTGCCGAGGAACTAATTGCGAATTCCTGTCATCAGAAGAGCAACCATTCAGCGGGAACAAACCACACTCTATTATTGCTGTCAGCGCCGTTCTGGATCATGAGCGGAACATAGGTTATTCTTGGGTTGGAAAAAGAATGCTTTGAATGTCGCCAGAGGAAAGCAAAGGCTGCAAAGCAGATAATGGCCCCTCTTCCTAAGATTCGACTGAAACTTCTCTTGCGAGCATTTGCCTGTGCAGCAGTGGATTTTGCAAGACCATTCCTAACTGCCCAGGGAAGAGGTCAACGGAGAACTAAGCGTTACCTGTGCTTGTTTACTTGTTTAACGTCAAGAGCCATTTATCTAGAGATGGCGTTTGGATTGGACACTGATTCCTTCTTAAACGCATGTTAGCCCATGACAAATCGAAGAGGACTGCCAGAGGAGATGATATCGGATAATGGAAGCAACTTCGTTGGGGCAGGGCTAGAGCTCAAGGAGCTAGTCGCCCAGTTGGATCAAGACAAGATCGTGCAGTCAGCTGCAAATAAGGGAGTAAAGTGGAGCTTCAACCCCCTCTGGTCCCTCATTTTGGTAGAGTTCACGAAACTCTGATAAAAGCCGCTAAGAGAGCTACATATGCTTTACTGGGGAACGCATATGTTACAGACGAGGAGCTGATGGCCGCCTTTACGGGAGCCGAGGCACTAGTGAACTCCAGGCTCTTGACGTATCAATCCGCGAGCACCTCAGACGACTTACCCCTTACTCCAAATCAGTGGACAGTAGCCAATTTAGTCCAAGAAAACGGTGGAGGCGTGTTTAGGAGCTTGTGCGACATTTTTGGAAACGGTGGCTTCGAGAATGGCTACCAACCCTCAACCGACGATCAAAGTGGCAGAAAGACATTCAGGTGAACGAGGTTGTATTAGTGTTGGCACCCGACACACCTCGTGGGCAGTAGCCTCTTTGCATAGTTCTGGAGATTTACCCAGGAGCAGGTGGGTATGTACGTGCAGAGAAAGTGCAGTCCTGTCGTAATGTCTTGGTGAGACCAATCACAAGGATATGCCTATTGGAGAGCGTTGTGGAGAAAACAGCAGCACACTTAGATTAAGAACACTAAGAACACTAAGAACATTTAGATGATTCATAAACGATATCCACTGTTTACCTGTTTATAAGGTCGATGGATCACCGACCCATCGAGGAGGGGGAGGATGATCTAAAGGACAGTGACTTTTAAGGACGTTTGAGTGTTCGTAAAGTGTAATTCATTTAGGACACGTGATCTATTTCTTGGTCGTATGGAAAAAGGACATGGAAAGATTTGGTGTAATTTTGTAGTTTGGTTTTCGGTTCCCTCGACAGTTTTGGTTCTTTTTCGCCTTGAAACTGTACGTGGAATTCAATAAATAGTTTAAGTCGAGACCAGGAATATCATTTTTTTTGCAGAGAAATATAGTAATGTCTGTGGCTTCATAGCCTGTCTTTGAATGGAGCCTTATGCACGATTACGTCACCTGCCCAAAACTCACCACGAAGCCTCGTTTTCACTAAATTATTCTCATCATCTGGCACATTGCACGAGGATATTCTTTTCAGTTTTGCTGCTTTGGGATTTTGATTTTGTTCATGGTAAAGTTTCTACTCTGAAAGCGAGCTTTGGTGGTGAAATTATTTAGTCTGACACAAACACGCATAAGGGGTATTACGTGCAACACGAAATTGTTTCTGGGCGGTTATCTTTTAAAATCCGTCATATTGAGGAAAACTATCCATACCGATGAAGGAATTTACTCTTCCATTTCAGGCCGTTGTATTCCTGAACTATTTTGGGAGTGTGCCGAACAAACGTGACTTTTTTCGCTCTTACTTGGTCGGTATGTTTCCTTCTAAATTACCCTTCGCAGTTGAAGCTGCTGTACAGTGATTCCGAAGGAAAATTTTGTCAATACTTGTCTCAGAGGAGCTTGTGTCTTGAAGCAAAGAAACAGGGATTAGATGTATCCTTATCCATCTCTTGTATTGATGCCGTGTTGTTCAGGTTCACAAAAGTATTGGATGTATGACTTTGCAAGTAAGCTTGATTAGCTCAATTGATTTTTTTTTCGCCCGATGTAAACAGAGCGGCTAATATGGGTATAATATATGAATGGTTTTGCAGGACCGTTTTCTTTCACTCTATCAACGCCAAGATTACAATTTACAATCAATTTACAATCGAAAAACAAATGAATGTGGAAAAAAATGATTGAGCGTTCTGGCTACCCGCTTGCAGGTGCTTAACAATGCAAACATAACAAACCGTAGTGTAGGCAATCGAACGCAATAGAACTGAATTTCAATCGCACTCAATCAATCTCACACAAAACAACGGGCAATCGAACGCAATCAAACGTTCGATTTCCGAACTCTTGGTTTTTATGGAGCTGGTGTTGAAAAAGATAAAAACATAAGTTTTTTGGAGGCTCGACTTACTTCAGTAAAACACGTGTTTTTCGTAACAGCAGATATCTCGGAGAAATGTCTTCAGATGCATGTTGGTTGCCAGCTTTAAGAGAGTGCTATTTTGAAGTGGAGGAGAGCGAACATTTTCTACTTTTTGAAGAAAATAAGCCCAAAAGGCCACACTTTTCCAGTTTTTCTGTTTTCTTTTTCTTTTCTCTGCCCTGGACAGTCTTGTTTTCGATAGGCTTGCTTTCTTTTCGGCTTGCTTCGGTTACCAGAGCTTGCCTAAAGTAACAAAACTGGCAGTCGGACCACATAAAATGACATTTGTTCGATTAAACGCCATTTCCGAACCCGATCGAGCTCATTCCCTTAGACTGAGTTCGATTGAGTTCGTTTCCTGAACATAATCGAACATAATCCAATAGATTGAGTCGATTGTGGCCGAATTGTTCGATTATATTCAATTGGTAAAGAACATCAAATTCACACAGAGCTCGTTGTTCAATTCCCGAACGTTTGATTGCCTATACCGGGAACAAACTGACCCGATTTCTATGTCAGTGAAACTTTCACATGCCGAACTAGAGATAATTCCACCTTTTTAGGGAGTGAATGCTTTTCATGGAAGCCAAAAGACTTGTATACTGAGTTCGTAGATTTGTGCAACTTCGCAAAATAAATCGACGCGAATTGGCTGTTCCACTTTGTTTTGAATGTACGCGACGATTCTCCCACTCGCAGGATATTCTGGCAACCAGAAAATCGCTTGATTTAACTCCCTCACCCCTTCGTGTTCCAGGGGAGAAACTTGTACATGCTGTTCCAAGGAACTTTCGGTAGCGCGGTTACGTATGCCTCCCAAGAATTACCTAGTTCGAAGCCAAGGGCCCTGCAAATGCTTCCAGCAGTTTTTAGGTAAATTTTATCTACCACTTCATCTTGGTAATACATAAATGAATCCTTGTTAGACGTCACAAGGGAAAAATGTTGTCGTTGACTGGGGTGTCGAAGAACAAAAAAATTACAGCGATTGACTTTCTTTTAAATGTAAAGAAGATCCTCGCAGTTATTAACGCAACTTATGCAGTTGCGAAAAGAAAACCTGAAAAAATCAGGCTTGCCGGGATTCGAACCATGACCTCTGCGATACCGGTGCAGCGCTCTAACCAATTGAGCTATCAAGCCAACTGGGAGCTGGTCATTAAATTGGTTCGTAATATACCCGGGAAAGATGAAGATGAAATTATGAATATATGACATTCATATATTTGAACCGCGGAATGAAGAAATAAATGTAAAGAAGATCCTCGCAGTTATTAACGCAACTTATGCAGTTGTGAAAAGAAAACCTGAAAAAATCAGGCTTGCCGGGATTCGAACTCTGACCTCTGCGATACCGGTGCAGCGCTCTAACCAATTGAGCTATCAAGCCAACTGGGAGCTGGTCATTAAATTGGTTCGTAATATACCCGGGAAAGATGAAGATGGAATTACATTCATATATTTGAACTGCGGAATGAAGAAATAAATGTAAAGAAGATCCTCGCAGTTATTAACGCAACTTATGCAGTTGCGAAAAGAAAGCCTGAAAAAATCAGGCTTGCCGGGGTTCGAACCCTGACCTCTGCGATACCGGTGCAGCGCTTTAACTAATTGAGCTATCAGGCCAACTGGGAGCTGGTCATTAAATTGGTTCATAATATACCCGGGAAAGATGAAGATGAAATTATGAATATATGACATTCATATATTTGAACTGCGGAATGAAGAAATAAATGTAAAGAAGATCCTCGCATTAACTGCATAAGTTGCGTTAATAACTGCCAGGATCTTCTTTACATTTATTTCTTCATTCCGCAGTTCAAATATATGAATGTCATATATTCATAATTTCATCTTCATCTTTCCAGGGTATATTACGAACCAATTTAATGACCAGCTCCCAGTTGACTTGATAGCTCAATTGGTTACATCAGCGCTGCACCGGTATCGCAGAGGTCAGGGTTCGAATCCCGGGAAGCCTGATTTTTTCAGGCTTTCTTTTTGCAACTGCATAAGTTGCGTTAATAACTGCGAGGATCTTCTTTAATATATGAATGTCACATATTCATAATTTCATCTGACTTTCTTTTGTTGGATGAGAGTGTTAAGCATTCCAGCGTACTTCAACTGGAAGACATTGCCAACATGACAGGTTTTCCTTTGTCGTTGGTCTCTTCCTGTATCTCTTACCATCCCGAAAGATCTAGGGCTTGATTCTAATCGAAATATTTGGTTGAGATATATGATGACTCAAACTACCAAAGTATGCGAATGATGCGCTATGCAGAAAGCGAGCTGTTCTGCCCTTCAAACAATAAAGAATACGGCAGTGAACACTACTGCTTCTTCCAAACGAACGCCTTCCTAATTTCAGACAGCCAATCGAGGTCAAAAGAAAATGCACGACATCATGGATCCAAAAACAATTGTCATTCTGGTTCAAAACCCGTTTGTAAGCTAAAATAGAATATGACATCATCAACCTAACGTGAAATTCCATAGCAATTTAATGCAAAACCATAGCGTTTTATTCATGGGCCGGGATTCCAACAATAGCCTATGACGTCATAGAGGTTAATGTATTCCTCCACAAAATAAAAAGATTCCGTCGTACAAATACCTTTCATACTACTAACAAAGAAGCATTTCCAGGTATCAACGTTGCATAATAGATTGCCCGTTCATTTGAAAAGAGCTAGTTGTGATAAAGTGAAATTGCAGATGTGACAGTTTCTGTATTAAAAATAGCACTTAACAATTAGGACAACGACAACAGGGTCCATCCTCCATTTGCTGTAAGTTTTTGCAGCTCTCCGTGATACTCTGGTGTAAAGGTCGCAGAGGGTCATGCGTTAAACCTCGGACGTACAAGAAGGGGGGGGGGGGTGTTGATGCCAGCCCCACAAGGTTCTTCTTGCATGTTTTTCAAGAGGGTTTTTCATCACCACCTGCAGTTTTCAGTAGCTGTACGCCCATCCCTCAGACACATTTTGACACAAGTTTGGTAAGAATCGATTTCTATGGTTACGAGATATGACGCCATGATACATCTTTTTCACTTGTTTAGGTGTTGCAAGCACAAAATGTTTACAAAAAGAAGCAGTGTTTAATTATGTCATATTCTGCATGTCTAGCACGAAAAAAATCAGTTTCCACTGTTTTTTGATGATTTCTATTTTTGGTAAAATCCAAGACGGCAGCCAAGATGGCCGCCACCTTGGGTGACGTCTCAGGCCCCCAGCGGTGCTGTAACCCATAATATAGACCTTATCTTGTAGAGCACATCACAGGCTTTCTACTAAAGGTGAAATCTCTTCAAAATATTATAGCATATCAAAAACCCAAGGGGTTCCATCAACCCCCTCCACGCCCCACCACCCCCCCATGTACCACAGTGGGTTAAAAATATAAACCACTAGCCATCCACAATTCCTTTATTTGTCCTGAAGAAAGGCTAACGCTTAAAACGTTGCTTTATTATTTTTTATCTTGTATTTTTTACGGTGGCCGGTTTATCTTATCAACTCAGTTTACATTCCTGTTGCTACGACCTACCTAAACCCACCTGACCAAATGGACTCCTTCCATGTTTGATAGGATCCTACTTAGGATGCTGTTAATTCTTTTAGGATCCTGCGCAAGATCCTGCACAGGGATCCTTAATGATCTTTGCAAGCAATTTAAGGATCTTTGCTGAACCCTTAGGGATCATTGCAGGATCCTCAGGAATCACTGCAGCATCCTCGAGGAGCATTGCAGGATCCTCAAGGAGTATTGCAGCATCCTCAAGGATCGTTGTAGGGTCCTCGAGGATCTTTCCAAGATTAACTAAGATCCTTGAGGATTATAGGTGGTTATCGTTTTTAAGGTTTCCCTTCAAGATCCTCATTAAGAACTTCAAAGATCTTATCTTTCTAAGATTTCCACCAGAGTAGGACACACTTGTAAATAAAATAGATTTTTTAAGCCCTAAAAGAACAACAATTTATTATAGCGAGACGTAATGGGCTGATAAGTGTCAAAATTAGGACTTGAGCATGAACAAGAGAAAAATGATTTGGGATTTTTTTTTATCATTTTGAGCGAGCAAGAACCAACAGCGGATATATATGGGGATTACCCACCCCCACCCCCAGTCCCCCACCCCCATCATCATCATCATCATCATCATCATCATCATCATCATCATCATCATCATCATCATCATTATCATCATAATCATCGTCATCATCGGTATTCTCATCATTATCATTATGACGAGGATAATTATCATTATCATCATTTAAATATCCTTAAAAAAGCGTTCCCTGGTTAAACATTTATTTGAGCTTTCGGCTACCAGTCTACAGCCTTTAGCAAACGATAGAAATGGCTCAAATGGCTGTAGCTAACCTTATAGGCAACCGATCGACTCTGTGAGAACTTGATTGGTACGTGTCACTGGTTTGAACGTGATAAATAAAAGGTTAGAAAGAAACCTCCCTTTGCAGGATCCAAAGTGTTCCTATCAAGCACTAGCGTTCGTCACCATTGTTAAGCGTTGTTTCCTACCGCACGCTATGCGGGCCTAAAATTTGGTTAATCGTTAACACAGAGAACCTGCACTGTAAAAATATTGCACATGGCTCGGCGATCTCGCTATGTGTTTTACAATGAACGTTGTAGTTTCCAGCCAGGAAAAGCTCTCTTAGGTAATAGTTATTTCCTAAACATTTCTTGAATGGGCTTTTTATGTCATTATTGATTCCGCATTTACGTTAGCTTACGTTGTAAACAGACTTTGAATGTATAATTCGGTGATAAACGGAGTAGGTCAAATTTCATAACATACTTGTCTAAATTCCCCAACATCGCTCGATATTGGGGACAAATGCCTTCAAATTCAAGACTCTAGTTTCCTCTACTTGAAAACATTCTAAAAAACTAAGCAAACTCGTATTCTGTCGAAGGAAAGACATTTTAAGAACTGCCGTCTGTTAATTTCCATTGACATAAAAGGTCAACGGGTCGCTCATATTACTCAAGTGGCCTGTTTTCAAAACACTCTAAAAACTCGCCGTTTATCCCATTTTTTTTTCGCCGATGTTCAGTTGAAATGATTGCTCTTCTCCGGAGTGCAGTCTCGTTGTGTAAAGCCATGTACCAGAGTGCTTTTCTTAAGCCTTGACTTTAGCCTAAATTGGGTTGTCGGTAACGAGCGTTGTTGGGTATAATTTTTAAATTTCGTCAAAAATTCAAGTTCGCTTTTCATGAAAATTTGACACTGCTACTAAACAGAGCAAATAAGATTTTTCAACTCCCTGGGTTAATCTTTTCGAGAATGCTTTCAATATTTAAACAGGAGCTTCCGGAAAAGTCCCGATTTTGGCGTTGATTTTGGCCGCCAAGGGCAAAATACGAAAATATTTACTAAAAACAATAAAAATCTAAACGACCCGAAACTTATATTTTTAGAATTAATTCACCGAGGCCATTATTCTGGTAGATTTTGGGGAATCTTTTTTTTCTATGTTGCATACCTTTACTCGGTTCTTACAGCACACCGCTCTTAAAAGCCAATGGCCACCTTCCATCGATCATCTCTAACATTCCGAAGAAGAAGCATCCCACAGAAACAATTCCCACGCCAGGAGAATTAGTCGGTATGTTCTTCAAGTGGGACAAGCCATCAAACACACTTGATTTCGTTTGCATCCCTTACATCACTGGCCTTACCAAACCACTCACCAGACTACTTCGTAACGATGGAATTAGAGTCGTCACTAAACCTTACAGATCCTCACAACAAGAATTTCCTTCACCAAAACTCAGGCCACCCATTGATCTTCACACTAACGTTGTCTATAAGATCCCTTGCAATGGTTGTTCGTGGAATTACATTGGGGAAACCGGAAGAAGTTTTCTAACTCGAAAAAAAAAAAGAACACTTCAGGAATGTCAAGAAAAACATTGTTCTAAAGGATCCAACATCGCAAACCATGCTTGGACGAACAATCAGTTAATTGACTTTGAAAATTATGCTAGAGTAATTGATAAAGGCGACTATCGCGTGCGTAAAACCCTTGAATCATGGCATACTGCCATGGAGAATAACTGTAGGCTGTTTCGATTTTTTTTTTAAACAACGAACATTTTTAATTAGCCTTTTACGAACATTTTTTTCACACTTTTTACTGTATATATTATTACATTTGCGCCAGTTCTATTTTTTGTTATAGGCTGCAGTCTGGTAGCCGAAATGCTCAAAAAGGTTTTTACAATTTCTAACCAGAGAATGTTTTTTTTTTAGATTTTTAATAAGTTTAACCCTGGTTACTCGTCGATTTTTACTATTATCATTATTATTATTATCATCATTATCTTTATCCTGCGGGTAAACAATGCCAAAATAAATGGAGGCAATTAAAATCAGCCATGTAAAAAGAGATAATGACGGTAAGAACAGACTTTCTCCAAACCTAGCAGCCTACTGATCCAAGTAAATTTCTTGGTTTATAAGTTCTACTAGCCATGGTAAAATGAAGTAGTCTGGGTGACCTCACCTTCGAGAATAACCACGAACTCTCTTTCGTCAATACCTTGCTTGTTAGTAGCCCGGCATTGGTACTTCCCTTCATCACTTTTTTCGTCTACTTGGATGACCGTTGCGTTTGTTGAATTTGCCACTGTTGTTGAGTTCCTCATCATAACTACGTTTATGGGAGGAGCTCCTAAGGCTGAACATGATAGTCTTTCGCCTGGAAACACTCGCACAACAGGAGCTGGTAAAACCACTTTCGGTAAAACTAACAAAATCAAGGAATGAAACATTTCTTTCTTTTTCTCCATACTTCGATAATTTCATAATACGTCATTCGCTAGATCGAGGAAGCGCAATGACGTGTTATGATCTTTATTAGTGAGATTATAAAACCATAGCAACTGATGCTATACTCCTTTTATGAAATTGTCAACAACAAAAAGCATTCACGGTGGGGCCAAACCACCCCCCAAATGGGTCATGAAATGTCCCGTTTTTTGGTTAATTTTTAATAATTTTGTTACTTTTCATCATTTCTTTACCAAACTTGGTAATTTGATATGGGTCTTTGTGCCAAACAATTTGACATGAATGGTGATGCCAAATGTCAAATTATGACGTCATAATTGGTGACGTCATATTATTCTCTAAAATAAAATTTTAGAATTTCTAAATTTTTTCTGGTGTTTTAGAAAGAACACGTCAAGAGGAGTTGAATGCTGAAAACCGTTTGTCGATGTGATAAATAATGGATGAGATATGGCATTTTAGATTTTGAAAATTTCACAGTCTCAAAATAGGGTCCCCCCCTTGTGTAATACGTTTGAATTTAAGTGTTGTTTTGTTGCGTCAACGACACCATTTAAGTTGCAGATAAGATGTCTTAAATGACGGAAGCTAAATGAAAAAGAAAAACTCGGAAAATTTTTTTCCTGCCAGAGCTAGAGCCCCCAAACCAGTTTTGTGACGTAATTAAGTGTCACGTGATCAATTATGCTCTTGCTAATATTATCGTTTTCAAGCCGAAAACTTAAAATCTAAAATGATACGATTTTTTGGAACAACAAGAAGTCCATTTTACCAGATTATTAGCTTGCATGGAAAAAAACTGTACAAAATAGATCAACAGGGTTGTTTTTAGAAGAAAAGTATGGTTCCGGGGGGGACACTTTAAATGTCTTTAAATTGCCATAACTCAAGATACGTTTGTCTTAGCGAGGTACGGTTTTCAGCATTTTACTCCCCTTGCCAAGTTCTTTCAGATGACATAACTTTTTATTTCAAATTTGAAATTTTCAGTTAACTCGTTTTGTGACGTCAGCCATTATGACGTCACAATTTGTTTTTTTAAGTCATTCTCATACTTAAAATAAATTGGGCGACAACCCAAGGTTTTTTGCCAAGTTTGGAAAAGAAATATGAAAAAGAAGCAAAATTAGTCTAAATGACCCATTTGGGGGGTGGTTTGGCCCCGCCGTGATTCGAAAAGATCATTCAAAATTCTTCAAAGTTGAACTTCTTTACACTATAGAACTTATCGAAATCGTTTATCCAAGACTAACATTGTTTAGGAAAAGAAAACCACATAATATTTCCATTTAAAATGTTTATTTTGTCGTGTTTTTCTATTTGTGAAAGTTTTACGTTGCACGGATGGTTGAAAATCGTACACTTTTGCCCTTTCATACTGACCTATCAAACAGAGTTTTGAAGATTACCTCGACACAAAAATAATATCCAAATCAAATCGGTGAAAGTCAGAAGGTGCCGTACTGGTATTTACGCTTCCCCACGCTTAAACGGTAAAAAAAAGCTTAAACAGTAGTATCTTCAATCAACCCCCCCCCCCCCCCCCGCCGCAAAAAAAAAATTTATATATATAGATAAATAAATCAATAAATAAATAAATAAATAAGTTTCTTTCCAGAAAGAAAATTCGCTCAAAACACAACTTTAAAAACATGTTTCGTTCCACTGTTTCCCGCCGGTGGCAGCCGATGGCGTAATTTCTTTTATTTGTTCTCTAATACAAATATATCGAGTAATGAAACCTACACTATCCCAGCTATTGTGGTACGAGCATGAATAACGGCATGGTGTTTACCACTCTTCCCGGCGTTGTCATCTGCCTTGTGCCAACTGTGACTTTCTCCCCACCCAGAATCAGTAGTCGTTATTGTGCTCACTTTTAAGATTCGCTTTCCCCTGAAGCAAGTCGCATCCTGGATATAATTTTTCTTCGTGTATCATTCGGTAATATTTGAAAATACCTTTCCATCATCACACAGATTGCAGTAATATAATATATACTTTTTTTAAACAACAGTACCTATTGTTTCCGAACTTGATCCGTTTTTCTTCATACGGAAAAATATCCGAAATCCTCTTTTTTCCAAGACTGCGTCTGAGTGGAATGTTATCACTGCATAGTCTCCAGTCACCGTTACCTCTTCCCCAGTCCTATTACCACAGTACATCTCAAAGGACTGACCCGTCTCATTAGTGATCTTAAGATAATCATAACTGCAAAGAAAAAGATTTGCGGTACGTAAGAAGAGGACACTAAAGTGACGAAAAACTACCAGGAGAAAAAAATTAAAATTTTCGTTTGCTGCAGCCAAGATCTTTTCTTTTAAAGTAAGCCTTAAGTTCTATGAATGTAGGCAATCGTTGCTTGTACCAGTTCCGATTGCTGGGGTCTTCACTAGATCACGTTACCTCCTGTTTTTCCACTGTGACATTCACAATACTTTTTTCTTTCCATTGCGCTGTATTTCCTCGTCCTCACCACAAGTCTGAACTCTGAAACAGTCTTCCTGTCAGTGTGGAGTGTCAACTTGGAAAACGTTGCAGTATTTTAGTCTATGGGGCTCTCAACAGTTTCTCTTGCCTTAAGTTGTATCTATCCAACCGGCATTTCGCATAAAAGACAAGCTTAATTCGATTTTCTAATTATACAGCAAGTTATCGTCATATAAGCAAAAAATTTTTTTCCTTACTTTTGGAGCAAAAGAACCTTTGCCCTTTTTCGTCTTGTTAGCGTATAAACCATCTAAAATACCGGTCACCTCAAAATCTACTCAGACAATTAACCCTATTCAGCCTGGTGGAGGAGGGGGGGGGCACATTGTGCCCGCGCTGACTTTAACAAATTTATAACTTTTAAACGGCTAGACGAATAATCACCAAATCTCTTGACTGTTCCTAAAATTTATCAGAGAAAATTTTCCTATGTCAATGACGTGTCTATGATGCTTGACGTTTCCATAGCAACCGTCTACTCAGAAGTGTATTTTGACTATTTTCTCTCTTTTTTCAGTCTTTTTTCAGTTTTTTCCCCTCGTTTGTAGGAAGAAGATATGTTTCTTTACTTTTTGTGCTTGTTTGACTAAGTATGTTTCTTAGAACAAATCATATGTTTTTGGTAACATCATTGTCAGCTGTATGACTGAGGGCCTGGGATTCGAGATTGCGGCCTCAAATTCAAAACGGCGGGTTCGTGACTTTATTGTGACGTCACGACACGTCATAAGCCCAATCTGTTAAGCTAATGACGTGCTAAGAACATGCCAAGTTTCATCGCAAGAGCCTCAATACTTTTGAGATCATTGCGCCCCCCCCCCCAACCAAGGCTCAGAAACTCAAAAAAAAAAAAACCAGGCAGAATAGGGTTAATAATTCAGTAAACAAGAAATAAATAACTCAGGTTAGGGACAAGTCATTATTTACTGGGAAGGAGGACCATTTGGTCTGGGGGGAGAGTTGGGGGGCTTAAGTTTTGGATCACTTCTTTAAGGAGGGCCGTTATGATAAGGGGCTCACAATTTTTTTATTCTTCTTTTCCACCAAAAACTAAAACAAAACTAAAGCTATAAATCATGGTGCGTTGTAAGGCCTCATTGTAAAGATCTTCTTGTTTTATTATTTTCACACTTAAGTATACGAAGTTGACAGTAAATGACATCTTATAGGATTTTTAGGTTCCAGCGCTTTTATTATCAGAACACCCTCATTATACCTGACATCAACTATGAAACTTAACTACGCCTCTTCAAGAAAGATAAGTAAATAACGTTATTTGCTGTGACAACAACCGATATCAAGAGGTTTTTTCTTCATTCTGCATTTTGTGTTCGCATAATGTTCAAATCATGTTTATCAATTTATCCAAAAAATCGGCCTTAACCCTATTTTGCAGGGCTTTTTGCCTGAGTTCCTAAGCCTGGGGGGGGCGCGGGGGCGGAGCACTTTATAGATCTCGAAAAGTATTAACGCTCTTGTGATGAAACTTGGCATGTTTTTAGCACGTCACTATTACGTCACAATGACGTCACAAACCAGCCATTTTAAATTTTGAGGCTGCCATCTTGATTCCCCAGCCTACAGTCTTACAGGTGACAATGACGACATCGAAAAATATATGAATTTGCTCTAAGAAACATACTCAATCAAAACAAGCACACCAAAGTAAACGAAGGGGAAAAACTGAAAAAAAAAGACTGAAAAAAGACAGAAAATAGTCAAAATACACTCCTGAGTGACGGTTGCCATGGAAACTTCAATCATCATAGACGCATAATTAAGACAGGAAGCTTTTCTCTGATAAATGTTAGGAAAAGTCACAAGATTTGGTGATTATTCGTCTCGCCGTTTAAAAGTTATAATTCGTTAAAGTCAGCGCGGACACAATGTGCCCCCTCCCCCCCCCCCCCAGGCTAAGCAGGGTTTACCTTTGGGCGTACAAGGGGGAGGAGTGAATACCACCACCCTGCATAAGCTTTTTCTTGAATTTTTCGAAGACGAATTACTGTCTAGATCTGCCTTTTTCAGTAGCTGTGCGTGTATCTCTTAGACACGTCATCCAGTAACGCTATAGTCAAAATATTGTGTCACGCAGTCACACTTTTCGTTACGATAGTTTGCATAGGCGTACAGGCCTGGCCCCCACCCCCCAGTTTCGGAGATTGTGGACTTTTTCAGGCAAAACGCTCATAACTCGGGCAACAACACTTGGGAGAAAACTAAAAAAAAAAACAAAAACAAAAAAAGAGAAACGAAACAGAGACTGTCGTTTCAAAATGCCAGACTAAATGCGAACATGCCAACTACCGAACGTCGAAAGAAGGTATGTGGTCTCATCAGGTGTCATTAACTCGTGATCCCATTGGTTAATGAAATATGTTGCAAAACTTGTCTATTACATTCATTCATTTTGTAAAATCAACGTGGGAACTGTGTGAATGTATTAGTGATAAGATGAAATCGTGGATAGCTGAATCGGATATTTTTCATTCCCCCATGCTCGTGTGCCACGACGACAACCCTCAGCGCTTACAAGCGTTAATCGCGGAAAACCAAAGCGTCAATGCTGCTCCTCCGCCATCAAAAGCAGAGGATTTTCATAGTATCAACACCTTTTTCATCTCTCTGCATAAAATCCTAACCGAAATTGAGAATGGCTTTGGTGGAAATGACCGAGAAGTTCTTTGTGGGTTGGGCGACATCACCCTAAGTGATTCGCCCACCAGTGAAAGCTTTGACCTGGTTGTCAGGTACTATAACCTCGACAAGGAGCTAATCCAGGCAGACCAACGCCTGTTCAGTCAATTCAAGACAGTGCGCTTTCACCAATCAAATAAAAAAGTTACATAAGTCATTGAAGCATTGCGCGCAAACAGCCTCTTAGAAATGACTGGCAGAGTTTTTGAAGGTCGCATCTATTCTGGCCGCTATCCCCGCAACAATATC
Source organism: Siderastrea radians (assembly GCA_964017195.1). Lineage (NCBI taxonomy): Eukaryota > Metazoa > Cnidaria > Anthozoa > Scleractinia > Rhizangiidae > Siderastrea > Siderastrea radians. The sequence continues at coordinate 12,315,492 of OZ024898.1, read as the reverse complement.
ATCTGTATCAAGCGCTCCTATGGCAATAAATTCATTGTGAACAGTTTGGACAAGACAATACCGCAGAAAGAATAACTTTCGTTTAATAAGTTTCTGATTTTACTAGTTCCAGTAGACTGTAGATAGAGGTCATAGATTATGCGAGGCTTCAAAATAACTATTTTTGGAATAAAAACGGTTTCATTAGACGTGAGTGTTGGTAAAGGTTTTATGTTTTTTTTTTTCATACAATTTAAGTGCGTTTGTGTCCCGATTTCAACACTTACGCTTTCGGTCATTGTGTATTTTTTAGGGGCGAGAATAGCCTGCCTAGCAGGCGTAAACGGGGAAGGGGAAGGGGGGCAAGAACACGAGAGAAAAAGGGTGTCTGAGGGCTAGGGAAACCCCATTTTTCTCCCACGTTCTCGCTCTCCTTCCTCTTACCCGTTTACGCCTGCAGAGTAGGCGAGAACGTCACCGCCCCTTCAAGTCCGAAGGTGCCCCTACGCTTATGATAGTTCCTATAAATACGGGATCGCGTTAACATTTGTTAACCTGGGGGAGTGGTGGGTGAGAACAGCCGGTTAAAATGCCTATTGGGCTTTCTTGTTCAGTTTGAGCAATTCTAAACTGGTAGCTCGTACTTCAATATTTTTCGAAATGTCATCTTTACTGGAAAGCTCCCATGTGATAATCGAGGAGGCAATTTACCAGATTGTACTGGCCCCATCTCATTTTTGTCCAGATTAACCTGGAGTAATCAGATGAGTGTTTTCTGTACTCTATACAATCCAAACACCACCACCTCAGTGGCTGAAATGCTAACCCTTAACTTTCACTGCCTTTAATTCGTAGAAAGCAGGGGCACTATGACGCAATGCAAATTGATTTCATACTTTTTCAGTACAGTGAGTTACTGCGAATATTAGCGCAGAAATCGAGAAGTTGTCTCGGGCAACTTTGTACGGCAATTTCTGTCCAAATTGGGGCGGATAATTCAAAGGTTGTATGCACTTGCGATCCCGGTCTTATGGACTCGCTATAAGCCTGTGACACTCGTTATTTTAATTACAAGCCCAACATAGTGTTTTGTGTAATGTCATGTCTTGGTATTTCGGAGGGAAAAGCCTCCAGTATAATAAGCTGCTGTTTGTAAAATTTCAATGACCGTGAATGCAAAAGAAATTGTAAACACAACGTCGTTAATTTTTCGTTTTGCCAGTTCACGAGAGGAGACAGAAATTCAGCTCACTTCGCTGTTGACGTGTTCATTGGCCATATTTGTCACAGCAGGGTTAATAGCTAAAAACCTGTCTCCAATAAGTCAATCAGAATGCTACAAATCCATTCTGAGGTTTTAGCAAAGTATGACAACCAAGCCTTTTTTGAGCCACTTAGCCCACGGAGGAAAATGCTGATAGCTACTTACAAGCACAGTCGACTATAAACGAAAGTAAGAACAAGCTGCAAATGAAATTTCGTTATTTTTCTTTTACGCCATTTAAACTGTTTGTGGAACGTTTGAAACAACAAAAACAACAACAGCAAACAAACAAGGAAACAAAGTTGAACCATCAACTTCAGTTGCTCGTCTCTGAAATGTTGTCAGCATCTTCCTACGCGAGATGGAGGAAATTAAATTTGACCGAGTCAGCGTTCTTTGTTCTTTGTAAAAATGGACTGTTTACTGTTCTATTTTGCAAAAAAAAAACTCTAACTCCATCATTTGCCACCTAAATCGCTTCGAGAGTTCACCGTGGTGGTTTGATAAAAAAATCGCCGCCGCTTTTTTTCTTTTTAAATAAAGTCACCAGTTGCACTGTTTACAGCTCTCTTGTACCAGCCCCCCCCCCTGACCAATTCGTTTTGTAAAATGTGGTAAGGTAATTCTTCCGCGAAACAGGTTTAATATTTGTATGAAAATCCTCATAAATTCAGGTTAAGAAGAAAGACTAGAGCTACTAAATCTTGTTTCTGAAATCGCTCCGTGGTCAGTGTCAGTACTTTCACGCGCTTACGAAAAAATTAACAAGATGCTAAGCGACACCCGGGACTCAGGTGTACTGTAATAGCCCTTTTCACAGCTAACTTTTCTCATTTGCATTGTGAAGTGGATGTATTTGAACGATGATGTGAGACAATTCCGGGCAATTTTGTGGTTTCTGCCCAGTTGCCTCAGATCCAAGTTTAAATACGTTTTAATGCAAAAGTGAAAAGTTTACTGTGAAAGGGCTCTTACCAGCCGTTCATTTAGAAAAAAATAACGCTGCATGCTCAGATCCAATGGCGCGTATACGCTTATACAACAACAACGGTATAAACTACATAGCATATGTAACAGTGATAGCCTTGTCTTTACTCACCCGCATGATTTGTCAGGCTCTAAGTCAAACTCCTGAAAGTCAAGAATCATCATCATTCCTTCCGGAATTGGCACCGAATAACTACACTCCATTTTGCTTGGATAGTTGTTAGGATATCCAGGGCTTGTAAGCGTATTGTTTACCACTGATCCACACTCTATGAATAAAAATAATTAACTAAATCTACGCAAAATTACTTTGTATCATCATCCTAAAAAAGAAAAAAAAACATTTTCTTCCAACTGGTATCTAAAGCAAACTCTCATATGCCACCTCCCTTGGAATCAGGATTGATGATCACTTACGAAAGAGGCCACCGTAAAGGCAGGGTTTTCAGTACAATATAGTTATTCAAGGTCATACTGGAAATTAGAATTAGCATTTAGCGTTCTTTTATTGATTATTACTTTTGGGTGGAAAAATCACGAAATCTAATAAAGCGGATCCAAGATGGCCGATGTTGGAGAACAGGACGTAAGTGTTACGTCATGTGACATCATTCGCTCATGTTGCAGACCTCAAAAGAAACGTTGTTTAAGTTTTGAAAAATTGGTGTTTTTTGTTTGTGTTCGATTATTATTTAAGGTTCAAACTTGTTTCGTGACGGTGGTAGCAAAATGAAAGCAGTCAAGATGCTTACGAAAGCAATCCCTCAGAGAGGTTCAGACCACCAATGAAAATTTCCATGTTGCCAATGAGGCCTGACCCTTTGCCTTTTGTAATATCGTAATATTCTAAATAAACTATGGAAAATAAATTTAATGAAATGAAGCATGAACTCTGCTCACCTTTGCGGGCAAGGGCGCCACTGTGTCCATTCCACACAAGCACAACTAGTATGAACAGCACTTCGACCATAACTGCAGAAATGTTTGTCCTGTTTTTTGAAACCATGATCGATGCAGATACACATGAAAATGAAAAAAAAAAACTGATCAATACCAAGTGGAAGCTGAAGCTGCCAACCTTCCAAACCAATTACGTAATCTTGGCCCCCTCCCTGCAAAAAAGAGAATGTTCATTATTGATTGATTGATTTATTAATTGATGGATTGATTGACTGATTGATTGATTGATTGATTGATTGATTAATTGATCCATCCATCCTTGCATGCATTCATTCTAGTTTGGACTTGCACGTCGTTCGCAGGGAAATCTGAGGATTTATTTTTGCATTTTTTTTGTCATCAAAAATTCTGTTATCCTTTCCCTGTTCATGAACTTCGTAGTTTTTTTAATCTCAACTTGATTTTACTACTTCTGCTTATGAGCGTCTTTCTTCTTCGAAACCTAGAGAGTTTTTCCTTTTAAACGATTCTTTGTCTCATGGGATTAATTAGGTCCCAATTTGGCATAGGGTGCAAAATTCATTCATTCATTCATTCATTTATTCATTCGTTCGTTCATTCATTTATTCATTGACTCATTCATTCGTTTAACTTTTTATCTAGTGCCCCATTCTGCACCGTGTAAAGATTCTTTGTAAAAAAAAAAGGATACCTTCAGTAAAAACCCTGGTCCAAACAGTTCCAGTTTTTCCTCAAAAGCAATTACGTGATCTTCGAACTTTGAATAATGCGTGATTCAAGAAGAATGTGTTACTTCTTAACAATGCGATGATTATTGAACTGCGATTTTCTTTGAATGACGCTATATGAATACCTCTTTTTCGAGTTTTAAGAGTGGAATTTTTAGGGTTAGATTTCAGTTGCGATTAGCACAAGATTGTCTAATAGTTCTTCCACGCTAGAGAGATCCACTCTTTCGGTTTTTTTCCTTTCATTTGTTCATAAGTTTGTAATGGATTTCCAAATGTTTATAAATTCGTCAAGCTTAGACTTTAATAGCAATTAGTACAATGTAAACCTTTGTTTTGCAGAATCTTGTTTAACATTATTAAAGAAATCTCGAAAGCTCGATGTGTTTGTCACCTTCTGTACTAAAAATCTGAAGAAGATAGCTTATCCCATACAACAGTGCGCTGTTGCCGCTGTTGCCGACCTATAGGCAGAAAGGAAGATTCATCTGCTTTGGTAATTAGCAGCAAATGGAATGATGAACTATGAGTGTCAACGGTCCACCCAAGCCACTGAAAACATCGGAAGCTCTTCAGTGGGATCCGAAGACGGTGTGATAAAGATGAAATATAAATGAGAGGTACTCAGAGGGAAAATCACCCGTTCGATTAAACGTATTCGAAAATTTATTGCCGATGGAAATCAGACAAAGAAACGCCTCGAGAAGGAGATCGAAGAATTGCGAAAGGATTTCCATTTGGGCTGTGAGGTTCACGCCGAACTTTGCAGAACTGACACGATAAATGGGAAGACGAGCTCACCAACGATGTCTTTTGCATTGAAGAAGAAGCTAAGAACTGCTTTAAGTCATTGGAAAGCTCCAGCACAGCTCAACCTCAACCACCCACTGTTGTAGAACAAGAATCCCTTGTCATGCCTATCACACAAGAGAATTTACAACAATCGATTATTCAAGAACAAGAGTCCCTTCAGTTATGCAAGGAACCCGCCACTTAGAAGACGAGAGGCCTCCACCTCCGAACAAAGGTACTAATTCTTCCGTTGGCAGTGGGAACAACTCGGAGCCAAATGGATCGACCAATTTCAGCGCGACTTCCGCACCGCAAAATTTATCGGAACAGCCACATCAACAGCAAGATATCGCAACATTAGTTATTTATCTCAACAATGGTTCACGCCATCTAGAGAAACACACATGCTGACATGGAATCACGAATCGCCCGCTCGTTTGAAGCGCGGATAGACGATGTGGTGGAATTTGAAGAAACTTGATTACCTTCTGCTGTGCGTGAAATGACCATTGCAGATGTTTTGTACAAACTTGAAGCAGTTCAAAACACACATTCATGACAAACCGCATTTGACGGACGATATATGTCACAGGCGATGCTGCATGCACGATATCTGGCCCAGGATCACAAGGAATCATGTATGCCACTGCCCTCAACCTCTTAAAGAACATTTCGGTCAACCCAGTGTTGTCGCCAGGGCATTTATCAGCAAGATGACGGAGAGGCGAAAAATTCAGTCGAACGATCAACAAGCCCTTTGCGAGTTTTCCCTCGACATGATTAATTGCTTTGCAACGCTCAGGCAGATTAATTACTTCGCTGACGTAAACGCGAGCGATAATCTTTGAAAGATCTTAAGATGTTTGCCAGATCACCCAATCGAAAAATGGAAAACTGTGGCCACTAAAATCAGAGAAAAGGGAAATGTTCCCCAAATGTACCATTTAAGGACCTTTTTAGCAATTTTGTAAGAAGAAAAAGTCAAAGAGTTCGATCCTGATTTCAGCGACGTCCTTAAGAACGACAGCCCCAGAAAAAGCGACAGAATAGAATGGCTTCGATCCTAGAAAAGGAAGAGCGCTCGGCTGATCAAGAGCAGAGCGAATTGACCTGGCTGTAGTCGGAAGCGAGAGAGTACAACAAAATAACAAAGAGGAAGAATTTATCATTGAAGCCGCCCTTGGCAGAAAGTAGCTAAATCCATTCTTTCACCTTTGCGATGTTTCCACATAAAGCAAGACCAATCGATTAAATCCTGGGAGTCCAGTACAGTCATCTTCATGCAGAAGAAGTGGTGTGTCAAGGTTTGCTGTTCTAGCCAGTGGGGAAGCGCACACGCCTAGGATGACACATTATTGGAGCGGACAACACAAAGGGAATGCTCGAACAGCTTCGTCCAGAAGGTTTATTAACATGGAGCGATTTTACGAATTTGAAACACTAGGGGTGCAGGCACCTTGCTTTTCATGTCCAAAGGTAACAATGTCCAAAGGAGATCGAATGGCAATGGAGTTATTCGTAGCCTCCTGCACTAAAGAGGAAAACCGTTACGTCAGAGGCCTCCCATGGAAAAAGGATCCTAGCCTTCTTCCAAACAATTACACACTGGCAGAGAAACGACTGGAGTCTTTGGAACGAAGCCTGTCCAAGAATAAGTCCAAGGCCAAAATGTACAACGATAAGATCTGAGAGTACTTAGCGAACGGCTGGGCTTGCCCGTTAACAGAAGAAGAATTAAGGCAAGATATTACGCCTGTCTAGTACCTTCTATATCGTGGTGTTTATCGCCCAGATAAACCAAGTACTCCGCTCAGAGTGGTCTGCGATCCTGCCTGCAAGTACCAAGGAGTTCCCTTAATTCATTCCTTTGCAAGGGACCCTGCCTCATAGGAATTTTTGGGTACTGGTGCGCAGTCGCGAAGATCCTGTGGCTTCCACTGGGGACATTTCAAAGTTGTACCTGCAGATCTTCTTACCGGAAATGGACACACATGTCCACTGGTTTCTCTGGCGAAATCTCCAGACACAGGAGCAGCCAGTCATATATATACGTCTTATCAAGACTGACCTTTGGTGACAAACCATCACCCGACATGGCCAGTTTTGTCATGCTGAGGATGGCTAAAGAAAACGAGAGAGAATTCCCAGATGCCTCAGAAATCCTATGCCGTTATCGTTACTTGGATGACCTGATCCACTCTCGTTCCACCCCAAAAGAGGCAGTTAGCCGAATAAAAGCCTCAGATACCGTTCTTGCACAGGGGAGTTTCAAGATTAAGCAGTGGTTTTGTTCCTTGCACTCCGCGGAAGAGGAGATGTCTGGCAGCAATTACGTAAAGAAACCACCAGTGACAGAAATCAACCTGGATGGGAGGAGAGGGGAAATAAAGACTCCAGGAGTCGGTTGGAACCATCAGACATCAGACAGATCCCATAAATTTTACAGTGAAAAATCTTCAATAAGCGGAAAGTTCACAAAGCGAACAGTACTGTACTCAGATTTATCACCCCCTTTGGATTAGCCTCAGCAGACACCATCAAAGCAAGAATCGCCTAGCAGAATATTTGGAGATCGAAGCAGTTCGACTGGGGCGATCCTGTACCTGAGGAGATGAAACTACTCTGAATTCATCTCTTTGTTGACATGGAAAGGCTGGAATGTGTCAAATTTCTAAACCGACTACCACAGCTGGTCCGTCTCAGTTGCATGCCTTTGCGGACGCTACCAACGACGCTTATGAAGCAGTAGCGTACTTGCTGTGTCCGACCCAAGATGTTCCTGGAGTCCGTTTGATGCCAGCAAAGGCGAGACTTGCCCCTTCCCCCACCCCTCTTCCTGGGATAAACCACGATTCCGCGGCTCGAATTGATGGCAGCGTTCATGATGTCGAGGCTCACAAAAACGATTTACGAAGAATTTAAAGAGAAACCCGAGTCCGTGGAGCTATGATCTGACTCGAAAATAGTCCTTCATTGGCTTCGCTCAGAGACCTCACCAATGAAAGCATTCGTGGGAGTCCGTGTCACGGAAATCCAGTCCACTCGGGACCAGCAGAATTGGAAGTACGTTTATACTGACCTCAATCCAGCAGATGACCTCAGCAGGGGACTGTCCACCGAAGAACCGAGGCAGATGAATTACAGGTCCTGCATTCCTCAGAAGGCCCAAAGAAGAACGGCCAAAGGAGACACTAGACACACCAATGGAAAATGACCCAGAAATGAAGAATTCAAAACACAAACATATCGCAGCAGTTGTCCCAACTGAAGATCTCCTAGATCCAGCCACATTTTCGGATTGGCAAAGACTTCTGAGAGTTACCGCCTACTGTATGCGTTAATCCTGTCAAATGCAAGAAAACGAACGAAACACCAGACGTCCAGTGTCGATCCACGTGATGGACCATTAATGCCAGCAGAAATCGAGCAAGCTCTACACTACTGGGATATTTTGGCTCAAAGACAGCTAGGAGACTGGGAAGCTCGCTTCGAAGAATTAGCACCATTTATTAGAGAAGGCGTGGTCAGGGTCGGGTAAGTTTTAGAAATGCACCCCTCTTATATGAAGAGATCCACCCTACTCTTTTACCTGCTAATCATCCAATATCTAAGCTGATCATGCGCAAGGTTCATGCACAAGTTGCATATGGGGCCCTGAGAGAACACTTTCTGAAAGCCGTCGTTTGCCACCTTCTGTGCTAGACCCTGTCAAGTCCTCTACCAAATACAGTGATCATTTGGCAAAGAGGATGTTAAATGGTGTCATTTGTATCGAGCTCTGCTTTCACCGGATTTGTTGATATTTTAAAGGGCTTTATTCCTTTAAGAAGCTAAATTATGAAATTGAGAGTCACAGTGACCCCTACCTAAGTAATACGTGACCCCCTACCCAAGAAATGATAAGACTCTACATAGCTTCCGTGGATGGCAACGTCACATAATTCAGAATGATTGATGATTGAGAGAATGATTGATGAACTTAAATGAAAATATAACAATAAAATGAGATTACGTTTAAGAAATAAATGGCAATTGACTAACACTTCGTTTCTGCTACTTTTGAAGTTATTGATCATGTCGGGCAGGGAAAGAAACATGCTAGTACGTAATACTAGAGACCATAAGAAAGCCAACGTAAGAAAGGCAAACCAAACCCCAAACAAAAGAAAAAACGAAACAAAAACAAAAAAAAAAACAACGTGAGGAAATTAATAAATCAAAAGGGGATAGCTTTTGTTAGTCCTTAAGGGCTTTGCTAAGTCCTACTCCTATAACTATATCTGATTATAACAAAAAGTGAGGTATGAAACGTAATTTTAATAGCTAGGGTTGAAAATGCATTACATGTACGCGCCAATACACGCAAAAAATTTTGAACAAGCATGCCAATATAATGCTGATTTCAAGAATTGACTATATGCAAACGTAACTAACAACAATAAAAGACATCAACTACTTACAATTTGTCCTAAAGCTATTACGTTAAGGGAGATAGCCCTCCAAATTTGCTGCAATCAGTATTTACCTTGAGAAAGATCGAATATTCAGTTTGTCTTGAGCGTGGGAAAAAGAAAGAATCTGAGTCCCTGACGGGAATCGAACCCATGACCTCCCGTACACCGGTCGGGCGCTCTAACCGCTGAGATACTGGGAGACTCGTGGCCAGCGAGGTTAATTATTTACTGAGTTTGTTGTGACACGCGTCCTGCATACTGCTAGGATCAGAAATGTCTAAAGCACTGTGTGTGATACTAAAGAAAGAAAGATGGTAAATTTTAAGCTCGGAAAGAAATGAGAAAGATGGGGTATTCAGTTTGGCACGAGCGTGGGACAAAGAAAAAATCTGATACCCCGACGGGAATCGAACCCATGACCTCCCGTACACCGTTCGGGTGCTCCAACACCTGAGCTACTGGGAGACTCGTGGCCAGCGAAGTTAATTATTTACTGAGTTCGTTGTGACACGCGTCCTGCATACTGCTAGGATCAGCAATGTCGAAAGCACCGTATGTGATGATAAAGAAAGAAAGATGGTAAATTTTAAGCTCGGAAAGGAATGAGAAAGATGGAGTATTCAGTTTGTCACGAGCGTGGGACAAAGAAAAAATCTGAGTCCCCGACGGGAATCAAACCCATGACCTCCCGTACACCGGTTGGGCGCTCTAACCCCTGAGCTACTAGGAGACTGGTGGCGAACGAGGTCATATTTACTGAGTTCGTTGTGACACGCGTCCTGCATACTGCTTGGATCAGCAATGTCGAAAGCACCGTGTGTGATAATAAAGAAAGAAAGATGGTAAATTTTAAGCCTGGAAAGAAATGAGAAAGATGGAATATTCAGTTTGCCACGAGCGTGGGACAAAGAAAAAATCTGATTCCCCGACGGGAATCGAACCCATGATCTTCCGTACACCGGTTGGGCGCTTTAACCACTGAGCTACTGGGAGACTGGTGGCGAACGAGGTCATATTAACTGAGTTCGTTGTGACATGCGTCGTGCATACTGCTAGGGTTAGCGATGTCGAAAGCACTGTGTGTGACAATAAAGAAAGAAAGATGGTAAATTACAAAGAAATAAATGTAAACTTTAACAGGCCAATGATCACTCGAAAAGAATTTATGTCACGAATAAAATATTACGTTATTGTTACTTATCTTAGCGGGACGTAATCTTTGCGTTTTCGCGAATGCAAAAATATCGCGAAATAAAAGATCAGTAAAAATGTTCTCGCAAAAATTGACGCGCCAAATTTAACACCCTACTATAAAAGCGTAGTATCCCTACATGAGGATCGTGGACTCTTGGGTTGGACGTTTATTAATTTATGATAGTCACAATACACGTACAACAGGGAAAACGAGTATTGTTAAATGCTGACCTGTGTAATATAACGCTGGGCTTTGTCGCAAAAGAACCTGTCACCCTGTTTTCTTAAAACTTTTTTCGATGTCATTACAAAAAAATAAATAAATAAAATTCGAATACGTAGCGCCGATTCCAATATATACGTGCATCATGTGGATAAGCATTTGGCAAACGTTCACTAAATTTACTTCTTTTTGACGCCGTCTTTTCTTTTACCATGCTGTAGCTGCTGTCAAGAAAAAACATTGAACCGTAGTGACGTAATAGAGAAGTCTTTGTCCACACGTATAACAGTGTGTGTGACTGCAGATTTTTAACACAATTCTAAGTGGGAAAAAATATTGAGAACAAAAGCCCAGACCAAAAGCTTATACCTCTAAAATTACATATGACCATGACAGATAAGTAAATAACAGGATAAGATCGGGACAAGACTATGTGGGATTCATTTCGGTAACAAAAATATAGAATAATTATGACGCTGATTATACATTTCATAGCTCGGGTAAGTATGGTCGTCCAGGTGAGTGTAGTCTTGAAAAAAACTGTTTATGGTGAGATTGCCTGATGTTTCGAAAAACCGAACGGAAGTTTTTGTCGGACAATACTCAACATGCCTTGCATAAAAATTCAATTTCCGCCGTTTTTGAAAAGTTCTAATTTTAAGTGAAATCCAAGATGCTGGCCATCTTGGCCAGGATGACATAACAGGCCCTCCGCAGCTCCACAACCCATGATATTTACCTCATCTTGTAAAGAGCTTCACACGCTATCTATTAAAGGTGAAATACTTCAAGATATTGCAACTTCACAAAAAATGAACGGGTGAGGGTCTCTCACAACATTTTTCAACTTTCTCGTGGGGGTGGGGGGAGACGGAGAGTATTATTTTTGGGGGTATGTCCAACGTCTGAGAACTGATTGATAGTTTTTTAAGGATTGGAATTTTGTGGAAATTATCTGATATTGTTTTTCATGCTAAGTTAATTTGCAATCCTCAAAAATGGCGGAAAAAGGACTGAAAAGGTCTATGATGAGCAATTATACCAGTTTAGCTTATGCAGAACAGCTAAAAGTGGTACATTTATTGTAAACTCACTGAACCCATTCATCAGTATTTCCTGAAACTTCGAAAATTAAATTGCTCTCAAAAATTCATTAATCTTGAACTTCTACAAACTGAATATGCTCAATCTTGTGAAAAGGGAGCGAGGAGTACTGAATAAAAAGTTTGATAACGTTAAGTGCAGAGTTCTTCTGAATAACAACAATCGCCGTGCATATGAGCAGACAATAATTACCATTAAATTTATTTCTTTGAATAACATTGAGTAGTAATTATACTATTCAAGAAAACCTATTAAGCCATTCTGCGGTTAGTTTTCAATGACTTCACAAGTGTTTATAACTTCAGTCATCAATTGAAACATGATTTTTGTGGAACGACGGCTCAAGAAGACACTGGTACTCAATTTAGGACGAATTTATGTTCAAAATGTTTTGCAGGCTTAAATACTGCGGAAGTACTCAGATACGTTTCCTATGCTTCGTCTCTAGTCAATTTTATCCTCTCGATCCATGAGTGACAGAGACAACTAACTTGAACGCGAACAACTCAATTACACGAAGCTTAAATCAACTAGTATTGAACTTACCTGAAAAAATGACGATCGATTCTCTGTAAGAAGGTTTTCGCACTTAGCAAACTAAACGAAGCTTAACTCACACACGGGAAGTAAAGCCTTGTACAGCTGTTGTACAGCTGTGGCACATCATTTAATTCACATCTCACTTAGTTATGTGAAATTTAGAAGTAAACTTGTTTCTCTTATTTAAACAGTTCGAGCCTTCAAAGAGGAAAAAACTGTTAGCGTTTTTTTGTGTATTTTGTCGTTATTCACCGACATTTTGTTTCGTTTAATTTTTGCACGACTTCAAAATAACAAATAATTTATGATTAACGTAAAATTTCCCTTTTTGGGAGAAGTATATGTCACCGATAGCCATTGCTAAAGACATTTCTTTCTACCGATCACCGCTAATTCATTTTCATCTTCAATGACGTGGAGAATATGGTACTTACATGTCGTATATTTTATCATTCAGTAAACAAAATGCAAGGCTAATTAATTCATCTCACGCAAAATTCATTCGACATTAGAATCAGTAAAGTTATTAAGTTCTTCCAAGGAATTCTTTCAAATGCTCAGTTCCAATAGTGCCATTTATAAAATTCAGACATAAGAATGAGAGAGGCTTTTCCTTTTTAACGTCTCCAGAAAGAAAGCAGGTGTCGGGGTCCTTCTACTTTCTTATTTTTAGTCAAGAAAATTATACTCTTTTTTTACAGTTAAAAATGGTTATATATTGATGATGAAACACATATTAGGCACAAATTTGTTCTGCGATAAAAACCAAGAATAAACGTATTAAATAGGCTGTATTTGGTACACGCATGTTACTAATAATCCTTTCAGCCTAAAGATTGTAGTATTGATTCTCCTAATCCATCAGCATACATTTCTCCGAAATGGTTATTATTATTATTACTATTATTATTATTATTATTATTATTATTTTTATTTATTTTTTTTTTCATTTAAAACATACGTAGAATAATACATTTTACGATAAGTTAAATTTAAAAAAGTCTGAGAAAACACCAGGGGTATATATAATGTATGAAGTTTTATGCATTAAATTGCCTGACAAACTGCACATTTATATTTAACCGCTAAGTATCTAAATTGATGAAAGTTGTTTCCCACTGTTCCCTAATGTTCTAGTCGGTTGAAACGGAACCCCGTCTCGTACTCAAAAAGCAAACAAATAAACAAAATCAAAACCTAGTTTTCACAGCAAAAGAGCTATTATTTGCCCTTTTCCAGATTAAGTTGCACAATGCTCTGTCCAGCGGCACGTAGGTGTATGGCCCATATGACAGAGTACCCTTTAGTCTTCTCTCCGGGAGAATGGGTAGTTGGCTACGACAAGAAAACGATGGCGCTGAAGCTGATTAGAAAATAAAATTTTAACCAGATTAAAAAAAAAAACAGACCGATGTCGTTACCATGGTTACAAATTCAATTCGACTCCCGATAACTGCACTCCGCCAAGACAAGCGAACGACAGAAATTGTGGATGGTTTGCGTGACGCAGTGCAATCATTAGCCTACCCGGTGATGCAATATTTTTAATTAATGCATACGGTAATAACGTGACAAACTCTTTCCCACGCAAACAAGCCAATCGCGCGATAGATTTTAAGCCGGTGAATTGAGCATCATACAACGCTGAGCAGAGCTCAGTTTTGATTTAACTAACAGGATAATTTTCTCGCTGTTAAGGTTCGTGTTATATCCTACGCTTATACTTTTTCGGCTTGAATAAAAACTGTAGCATATCATAAAACATTTTAGTTTTGCCTTGTTACCTTAGTTCCCGGATTATTTTACATTAAAGCGACTCAAATGACACGGTATCCAGGGATCCAAGAGCACTAGTCCAGAATACAAGATGGCTTTAGACGTGGACTCGGTTTTGAGGCGTATTGGCCAGTTTGGTCCTTTCCAGATTCGCATTTTAGCCATGTTTTTGTTCATATTCTTCCCCATCACCTACCAAACGCTTATCATGGTGTTTGTAGCGTACGAGCCGCCGTGGATGTGCGCCCGGCAAAGCGTGGCGTGTTTTGAATCGAACAGCTCGTCCGCACGAAGAACAGTTTACAGTACAGCTACCAAGCCCATCAAGTTTTACGAGAGGAGATGTTCCCTGAATAGAAGCGACTGGAAGTTTGCGGATTATAATCTCTATGAAGGACCGCACGAGACGATTGTTGATGAGGTAAGAAAATAACAAGTTCTTTCTTGGTGAAATTTAAGGTCAAACCTGTTGGGCAGATATTTTGAAAGGCCAAGGGCTAAGTAAACTGAGCTTTCGTTTCGGCTGCTAGTATAGGAAGGCCCTTTGTATGCAGGCGAAAATGGAATAAGGAATGATAGGCTTAAGAAAATACTGTGCCGACTATCCAAATGTTGGCTTTTAAAATGCTTGCAAAAGACATTTATAAGAATTTATTTTGTAAAGGCATTTTAGAAATGAATTTTAGTGGGAAAAAAGCGCCTTAAAGTCTTGCTTTTTTTGTGAGATAGGTTGCTTTGATACCTATACAGGATCTCAATTCGTGATTCAAAGCCTTCCTTTGCAGGCGATGTGTAACCTTTCTCAGCTAAGTTAAACAAACAAATAGCTGAAGCATTGACTAACGTCGCAAAGGTCAATCAGAGCGTCACCGCCCTGACATAGGTTGCATCTTTATTGATTTTCGACTTAGGAAATTCCAGCAACTAATCAAGTCTGTCTAACAGTCTCACAGAGAATTTTACTACTTTTTAATGTAAGTCGAAACTGACAAATAGCTTGATGAGAAATTGCGGTAACGCTTACTTCAGGCTTATAAGACTTGACACCAGCAAGTGTCAGAAGAGGGCAGAAGTGTGTCTGAATGTATTAGACCCACTGCTAAAAATACCGTGCTCAAACCATTGGGTTATTAGGATCGGTACTTTTAGCTGATCCGCAGTCCATGGGACTCTACTTGGACTGCCAAAAGGACTGCCTCACTAAATAAACTGCCTTGGTAAATAACCTAAAAACAGCCGACGTTTCGCGAGCCCCTCGCAAAACGACGACCTCAAGTGGCGACCTCTCAAGACGTCGAATGTTTTCGCAGGCTAACCGTTTAAGAAAGAAACGATGTTGGAAATTGTCACGATTTCGTATTCCAGAAAACGCCGTGATGAATAAACAAATATTAACATGAATAAAAACGATCGATATCTTTGCCTGCGTACACGCGTTAGTTCATACCCCCTTTTTCTCTGCCTCTAACGTTGCAAGATTACAGAAAACTCTTAAAGAGAATCTAGTAAAAATTTTAGATTACGCTTCGGTAGCCAGTCAGGCCGGTCATTAGCGAAAACGTGGACGATTCTGTATGAGGGTGTTCAAACATTTAAAAGTCCTTGGTCTATGGCTCTACTGAGCTGGATTTTTAAGTAGGCTTCTTTTTTTTAACTAGCAGGTTTATTCATGAATGTTTGAAGCTTCTTGGAACATTGACTCTTTCCCACTGTAGACCATGAATATCGGAAACGGAACAACAAAATGTATTTACGCTTTCGTGACCATAGTAATTTTCGGTGTAAAGTTTGTTTTAAGAGCCATGAGGTCACTAATTGCTATTTTGTAGTAACAGAGACGTTTAAGTGTTACTGAGATAAGCCGGTGTGTTCAATTGAAACAGATACCCTAGGAATTTGACTCTCGACACGAACAAAGGGCTTGCAAACGGACAATAGGATAATAGGCAAATGATAAAGTCAAGCTACTGTCCACTTGTGTGTGTAAGTTGACTTTATCATTTGCCAATTTCCCTATTGTCCGTAGAATACAGCAAGAGTTGTAGAATACAGCAAGTCTATTCTACAGTTGTAGAACACTGGAAGTCTACACTAGCGACAGTCTTCTTACGAACACAATGACACAGATATCTCATCAGCCAGATGGGGGAGTGTAGAAAGCTTTAATATTTGCGAGAAAAAAATATCGACACAAGCGAGCGTGACAATCAACTGCCCACCTGTAAACGGTGACCCACGATGTTCGCGTTTGCTCGCGCCTTGTTATCACTCGGCTATCTTGAGGAAAAGGGGAGCTGCTGACACCAAGTTTTAACAAAATGTTTTTGGGGCTAAAATTCAAATGAAACGTCAAACAATACATTGTCGACAACGTTTGACACGGCTGTATTCATTTAGTTGACTTCGGATTTTGTTTAGTTTTGCTTTGTTTTGTTTTTTGTTTTGCGCAGATTATAAATATTTTAATTTCGTTCACAATGAACCTGTTTATAATTGAAAGCGTCGTCTGATTTCTTCGTTTGCGTGTTACTGACATCACAGAAATGATTAACTTTAATTTATCGTCTTCGGCACTGAATTTAACCCGTTACTTCATTTGTTTTTGTTATTAGAGAGGTTGGCTGTAGATAAAAAAAAAAATATTTTTCAGTTTGACTTAGACACCATCCATACGTAAACGACGAACAAAAAAGCAAGTTACAATGACTTTTCAATGATGATACGGAAAAATTTTTCTTTGGTCCGTTTGTGCCGTCCGCTCCTAAACGATAACCTTTATTTATTTATTCATTTGTATATTTATTAAAAATCTCTTAAAGGACAGCTTTCTTAAGATCCTTCCGTTTTCGAACGTTTTATATCGCTATTTTTCTTTTTTCATAGAAGCGTGGGCACCTTCGAATTCATGTACTGAAACCTCTATCTTCCTTTTCTTTGATAATTACCGTACCCAAATTGTGAATTGGCCAATCAGAAGCCTTGTTTACTGTCATGATTTTCTACGATATCAAGTCACTGACCTGATATCCTACGATATCATGGACAGTTTGTGAAACTCGCATTTTTTTGCAGACTTTAGAGGCGAAAATTACAACAGAAATGCAACGAAACGTAAAACTATTACATTTGTTAAACGAGAAAGTAATTTGTTTAACGGTAAGAGGCAAAAAAAATACAATTTCGCGCCAAAATTGGAAGCGGCTACACTGGCGGGCGCTCGAGTGAACTTTACGGACAGCGCTGAAACTTTTTTGGTTTCAAAATGGAGCCGGATTTTCCAAATTTCTTTCTTAACATGGGCTTCCAACATTCAGAAAATGAAACTCCAAACAAAAGAATTAAATAAAATGGCAGATGAGGAGTTGGAGAAGAGTATTGACGACCAGAAAAGTGTAAATACGTGTCGCTCTACAACGCCTGACTGACCACGGTAACTGAAAAAAAAGCCGGGTTTTAGGACGAATTTGGGTACGGTAAATACCTAATCGCACCTTTTTTAGTACGCTTCGGCAGCATATCAAGCTCGTTTGGTCTCACCATGGGTATTTTGGCTCGACTACGTCTCGCCAAAATACGAACCATGGCTCGACCAAACTCGCCTGATATGCCGCCGAAGCGTACCAAAAAGGTACGATTAGGTATAAATATCATAACAAACGCCTTGTGTTATCCTTTTATGGTTTTTGCAATGACGTAAAAGTTACATCTTTATTATGTTTCAGTTTGATTTGGTTTGTAGTCGTGGCTTCTTGGGCTGGCTAGCAAACGCCATGTTGTTTTTCGGGTGGGCAATCGGTGCTATTGTGCTTGGCCTTGTAGCAGACAGATACGGCCGCAAAAGTGTCCTCTTTCCGTCAGTGTTAGTGGTACTGGTCGTCACATTTGCAATGGCGTTTGCCAAAGCCTTCTGGATCGTCGCTGTTTGTCGCGTTATCATCGGTTTTTTTGAAGCTGGTTGTTTTCTGTCAATGTTCGTATTGGCGACTGAGCTGGTAGGACCTGAGAAGCGTGCACTGGCGGGGACCCTGGTGTGGTTTTACTTCACGGCAGCCCTAATGGTTTTGGGACTCAAGGCCTATTTTATTCGCAACTGGCGCACGCTCCTGATCCTTTCGTCGGCTCCCTGGATTTTTATCCTTATCTTCTGGAAGTAAGTTTAATTATTGAATGTATAAAAGTCCCGTACACATTTTTTTTTATTATTTCTAAATATCGCTGTTTTGCTATTGTTACTCTTTAGTTGTTACTAAAACAAGACGCGGCTCGGCCAGGTTTTCCGATAGACACCTTGGCTACACCTTCTCAGGAGAATTAAAGCCTGGCCTCAATTCGTGTCTTGAAAAAGGGATTGGGGTTGTCAAACTCTTAAAGTATTTAACACAACACAAAATAACTTTAGGAACTACCTAATTGCAATAAGTTATTAAACCTGAAATGCTTATTGTAGTCATATGATGTTAATATCACGTGACCTGTTGGGATATTTTTATCCAAAAATTCTTTTAAGCCAAGTGAGAACAGTTTTTCGTACTTTTTAGAGGCTGTTGTTAGTTTCCTGATGTAAAGGCTATTGGGTAGAAAAATTCTGTGCTTGGAAATTTTAAGATAATTTAAAACAACGGTCTGAAAAACGAACCACTTTTGTAGGGGATGGGTACTAGTATAAAAATACCACTTTTTTCGCAAATAGTGGCAAATACTGCGATTTTCAGTTGAGTAAGGCCCGAAGGAAGTTTGATGACAAAGTTTTAACGTTCGATAACCATGTTGTCAAAGGCAACTTACTCCGTTTCCAAGGGAAATGACGTCATTTAGCCCTAAAGCACGCGAGAATTTGTCAGAGGTGTTCGATTCATGCAATCTCCCTTGGAAACGGAGCAAGTTGCCCCTGACAACATGGTAACTTGAACGTTAAACCTTTGTAACCAAACGTATCTCGTGCCTTACTCAACTGAAAATCCTATGTCGAATTTGTTTTGAGCTTAGAATGCTATACTCCTGATTAACTGTTACTTTCGTCAGTTCGTTTAACTTAACACGATTTGACGCAACGTTCCTTCCTCACTGCCATCCATCCATCCACCCATTCATCCATCCATCCATCCATCCATCCATCCATCCGTCCGTCCGTCCGTCCGTCAGTCCGTCCGTCTTTCCTTCCTTCCTTCCTTCCTTCCTTCCTCTCCTCCTACCTTAATTCTTGTCAACTAACAAAGGTTTCAACTTTGACAACACAAACGCATCCTTTTAATTTAGCTAATTTCATTTCCAGGTTTGTTCCCGAATCTGTTAGATGGCTTTTAGTCAAAGGAAAGACAGAAAAGGCCCAAGCAATTTTGGAGAAGGTAGCGAAAGTGAACAAGAAAGAAATGCCAGTGGATGACCTTCATGTTCCCGTGACAGCGGCTAACAAAGGTGTTTTGGAGCTCTTTAAAACATGGAAGATGACCAAACTGTCACTGATCCAGATTTATGCGTGGTGATTATTTACTTTTAATACGTGAATATTAAAACAAGCATAGGTACCTGAGCTCAGAATATTAGGATTAAGTAATTTGGTCAGTAGTGTTCTATGACATTGGCGCATGTGAGTGTAACGCGATTTCTTTAAAGCTAAGATTTCTTGTCGCTACGTTGAGTTGTCTTTAACCTGTGTTTCTGACCTCGGTGATACAATCGCAGTAGGGCAAGAGTGCGTTACCTAACATCAGTGGATTACTAACCTAGTACTGCTTGCAGTTTCTCTTTTAATCTCGTTCCCATATTCCTCTGGCTTCTTGGAAAGCGGTTGGTCGCCCGGAGAGACTCTCTGGTAATGGCAGAGGGAGGGGGAGGAGGGGTGAAATTGTCAATCGCTCCTATAGAAATTTTTTCGGCGGATGATCATGGTCATCGTGACGTCACAGGGAGGTCAAGTCTGGATGTTAAAATAGCTGACAAACAATGACATCGCCAGAAGTCTTTCTCGGGTGACCATTCAAAGAATTTGGAACAAGGCAATGAAAAGAGCACGGACACATAAGGAACATGTTAATGTAATTTCCGAAAATGCAGAATCTTTCACAAAACAAGCTGTTCAAAGCACCAAAATACGCAAAACGTCGAGATCAATAAATTACGCAATCCATTGAAAACTGAAAGCCTGCGCCCCTTTCATAGACGATAACGAGAAAACCCAACGATATGTGAGCCTGGGAGAAAAATAAGATCTTGATTTGATTTAAAGGTTTCGAATAGCTATTAAAATGAATCATTTAAAATGCGCTAAAAAATGATCAGTCACAGGGTTTAAAGGCGTTTTTTGAAGTTGACTACGTAGTATGTTTACTCGCAATAGGAAGGCTAACATCTTTAAAATGTGAAGAAATTAAAAATGCTCTGGTGTAGAGAATTTTTTATTTTCAAGTCATGTGCTGGGTTTGAAGTTGGTAATGGGCCATAGTGAACCATCTCGTAAAAACCGAGAAAGACGACAACATTTCCCTCGATCGTCTGTTGTGGATCATGTAGATGATCAAACTCTTTCTAAAACAAGTTGTAGCTTAGACGGGCAAGTTAGAAGAAACTGGAGATATTGAGAATAAGATGGACAAGACCACTGAAACCGATGGTGCTTCAATATATCTAAAGTTTTCATAACAATAACAGTATCGGATCGGCGTGAAACTAATTTCCTCGGGCGTCCGCATGATTTGCGAGCTGATTCAGATTTTTACGTTGCTCTGCAAAAGTGAATTTACACGGGTTAAGTGTGAGAAAGATGTTTTCTATGTTAAATGTGGTACTTAGTTCGATTACTTGTCCCCTAGCATTTAACGATTATTCTTCTTCTTTCTACTTACAGAAGATGGAAGCAAATTCTTTCAGAAAACTTCTAATTTAAAGTGCTAAACATACATTTTTAAGTTCGTCTTCTAGTCCACTCAGCGAAACAAACGGACTGATCATTTTTTCGGTTGACTCTATACCAGTGTTTTCAATTGGGGTATTTTTCTTAAGATATAGGCTCTTTTCTAGCCAAGTTTCAAGTTCTCCCGAGGTGTATAACTCAATGAAAAAAATACACACTTTTTCGGACGTGGACAATGACAACTTTCCCCACATAATTTTGCGATCGTGAAGGTTTAACGTGATTCTTAAAAAAAATTTTATAGTATGATTTAGAGGGTAAGATAAGAAACCACTTACCTATGTCGAAAAAGAGATCCTAAATTTCTATTCCACGAGAAAACAAGCACAGCTGAAAGCCGGACTAGCAGAAAAAATAAGTTTGTAGACCGAGCATCCAACAAGTTTGCCAGCGCCACTTTTGAAAACTCAGCAAAGTCGCGCGCTTCTCTCGTCGTGGAGTCACGATGGCCACGATCATCCGGAGAAATCGAGGAGTTCACCCCTCCCCCTCCCCCCCTGCGATTAATGGATAGCTATCAGAAATGACAGAAATCCTACGGTTAACGGTTCTTAGTTTTGTTACTGTTACAATACAAGAAAAATCATATTATCCATTACTTCAAAGTCTCTCCCAGCGACCGCCCACTGACCAAGAAGCCTGAGGAGTAGCCTGCATACCAAGCTTTTCTCTAGGCTTTTCCGCCCGTTCGAGGCGCCCCAATCTTTGAGCAGCCACCCAAAAAGCAAATGCTTCAAACCTGTGGAAAACCCTACGGAAACGCTTGCTACTGCAGGGTAGCCGCTCGCTGACCAAGAAGCCTGAGGACTCTGGGTATGAGAATGTCTTTTCCGTACGTGACATGCGCTACTCTCATTGTTTTTTTCTTTAGGTATCTTTAAAGTGCTACTATGATCAAAAAATCACTTTTATTTTTTCTTCGGATTTCGAAACTATGTTTATTAAACACTCCGCAAGCGAAATTATAAGCCTTAATTTTGAGAAGAAGACCGTTAATTTAAACTGCAATTTTCCGTTTTAATGGTCCGCCATTATTACACCAGAAAGGATACAATGACATCATTCACACACGAGTTTTAGAATGCAGTGTGTGTGAAAGTGCCTTATTTAGTATGCAGCACGGGAGTTTTGAGCTTTCACACTCTCAAACTCGTGTTTTGCATAATTTGTAAGCCGTGTTCACACACTACATTTTACAGCTCTTGCGTGTATGACGTCATTGTATCCTTTCTGGTGTAATAATGGCGGACCATTAAACCGGAAAATTGCAGTTTAAATTAACGGTCTTCTTCTGAAAATTAAGGCTTATAATTTCGCTTGGGGAGTGTTTAATAAACATAGTTTCGAAATCCGAAAAAAAAATAAAAGTGATTTTTTGATCATAGTAGCACTTTAACATAAAAAAAAAAAATTGGCGATCAAAGGGTACCCTTGTATCCTTGCATTAAAGGACCAAATATTATCACATAAGTACTTGGCAACTGGGTTGTCATTCAGTCAGTGTATAATAATAATATGCTGCAGTTTGAATTATGGTTCGTTTAAGCTTGAGGTAACCAACAGCAAATGGCTGAAAAATGGTTAGCGAATCCAGGGGGAATGGATTTCAGTTTGAGATAGCTAACAGCAAATCACCGAAAAATGCTAGGCATATCCAATGGAGATAGGTTTAATTTGAAATAGTCAATAGCAAATGACTGAAAATGGCAAGCCAACCCAATAATAAATAAATTGTAAGTAAAAATGCCAATGAGCCCAGTGTTTTCAACAACAAAAAGAAAGAAAATCTGAAACTAACTTTTAGGCTAAAAAAGAGAAAAAAACCTGATCTAAAAAATTCGCATAAAATGTTTGCTGAGATTCGTAATTGATCTCCCTCAATCTTGAATATCTCCCATGCAGCGATAAACTTGGGCAGACAAGTCAATCCTTTTTCACATTATGTAAAAAAAATGGCAGTTAAGTAGAAACTTTGTCTCAGTTTTGCCCGGGACGGAGCATAATAATTTTAAAAGTTCTTTATGTGCCTTTGGATTCTGAACCCTGATCATTACGCAATTACGTCATCCATGTGTCTGTCATTAATAGATCACTGAGAAGGACCGATCATTGTTATTGCAATATCTCCGTTATTGTATAAAGTGGTTATGATATAACTATATTCATGAATTTATTGCAGGTTTGTGAATGGCATGGTGTATTACGGGCTTTCTTTAAGCTCAGGAGAATTTGGTGGCAGCATCTACCTGAACTTTGTGCTGACCAGCTTGGTGGAAATCCCTGGAAATATATTGGTTATTGACAACTGTAACAGGTAATTCCCCGTCGCGTTCGCATTTCTGTCTGGAAGAATTCAAATCAGCTGAAAGTTGACCTGTATCTTTTCTATAATGTGTTGCATAGTTGTAAATGCGACTAAAGAAGCAATTGCTGATCAAGACGTCGCATTTTTACGTGTAATGTAGAAACATTTCATTTTTGCAAGAAATTTAAACGAGTGTGGCTGATTCCTCGTCGTTCATGGGGAACCTAGGGTGTCCACTGTAACCCTGAACGTTGCCTTTTCCCAGGACATGATGATGTTGCCAAAAGCCTTCTGCAGGCCACGACGCCAGGGGTTATTTGGTCTGGGGTTTTACCTTACTTTTATACAATCCAGGGCTTGAGTATAACGAAACTACTTCCAACGCACTTCCTTTATGTAAACTTGATCTGCTTAATAGCCGATCCCTTCCCATAGGTCTCTATGAAAGATTTTCTGTGACCTCTAAATTCCGAGTTTCTGTCGCTGGGATTTTTTCTTGAGAATTTGCGCTTTCTGAGCTGCATGTACATAATTAACGGGAACATTTTTTTTGCTGGGGATGAGCCACAAGAGTGTAGCAGACAAAATTTGACGTTTAAATGCATATCTTTTAAAAAATGTGTTTGAAATAATGAAAATCACAATTTAAAAGAACACTATGACGAAATAAAATGACTGACATCTTTTTTTACACCTACGCTTTTTAAATTATATTGTATTAGGTTTGGCCGCAAGAAGACAACAGTGGCGTACATGATTGCGGCAGGGATTTCTGTTGTTGCAGTTTCTCTTATTCCACATGGAACAAACAATACAGGTATTCGTGAGGGCCTCTCTTTTGGACATGACTTCTATGTTGATAGACCTCCCTCACCATACCCACCTCCTGTTACACCCTTACTATTGAGATATTTATGCAACACAAAAAAAAAGAGCAGAAACATATCAGGAGCAGACTGTAAAAACATTTGAAAGACGACACTTGGGACAGATTAATCTATGGAGTTGAATGTTTTCCTCATTGAACACAGGAAAGGAACAGTGTTCTCAGTTTTGGAGTAGACTTTATCCTGTCCGGCACAGCGTTCCATGTATTTACGATACAGTAGAAAAAAGTGTCTCTGAAAGCTGAGGTTCGAGGGATTATTGTTGGTTTGAGGTACAGACCAGAGATAACACGTCGAGTTTGACCTGAACGAAAGTTCAAGTAGTTGCTATGGTTACATTAATGGCTATCTCGTAGCCTAGTCTATATGATAACCTAGTCTAAACATTAGTTTTTCTACTCGGAAAAAATACTTTTCAGTTACGATAGGGTTTCTTCTCACGTGTATTTCCTGCCACTTCGCTTCGGTGCCAACGTCACAAACCATAATTTATGGTGGAGACTTTTCCATCCCCAAATCTCAGGAAAGAGTTAATGATAAAAATGTTTTGCAGCGCAAAGTAGAAGAACAACAAAAATCTATCAGAAGAGCAGCAAGTACTCACAAAACGACCTTGAAACCAAAACT
Organism: Siderastrea radians; assembly: GCA_964017195.1. Taxonomy (NCBI): domain Eukaryota; kingdom Metazoa; phylum Cnidaria; class Anthozoa; order Scleractinia; family Rhizangiidae; genus Siderastrea; species Siderastrea radians. The sequence continues at coordinate 12,290,801 of OZ024898.1, read as the reverse complement.
AAGGAGTGTGCAGATGAATCAACAGACTCAACTGAAGGCGTTAAAGTTCGCCAGTGTGTCTAAAACAGTTTTCTTTAATCAGTCAGCTAGATGGTCCGACACTTGGTCGTTGTCGAGATGCTCCAATGTCGGGATGAGAATGGTCTGGGAGACAATGCTTGTCGTTGGCTGGCTGATGTTATCCTCTGGAGTTTAAACTGGACTATTTGAATTAGCTGGCTAGTGTTGGCAACTCTGGTTCTGCTGGAGTGAATGGTGTCTGCTGTAAATCTTGTGGTTGGATTACGATTTCAGGAGCATCTTGCTCCAGATTCAGCCAGCCCTAGATATTCGGCTAATGGAGCACTTTCGCTTACTGCCCAGTCGATTGTTTTGGATCTGACTGAATAAGAAGACTGTAGAATTGCTTTAGACCCTGGAGCTGTTTGCCTGTCCAATCGTAGTGATCAGGTTGTGTCTGTTTGTGTGCTATCTGCGCTTCCTTGCTGATCGTCGGACTTGGATGCAGTTATCGATGAATTGTCAAGAGTGTTCTGAAGTTCCATTAAGTCAGCAGCTCTCTCGACCAGTGTGGCTCGGTAGATCAGTATTGCAGTGCGTGTGTTAAGTTCCTGAACCCTCTGTCTTCTCGCTGACGTTCTTCACCAATTTAACCATGGCTCCAGTGAAACCAATCGATTAAGGATACCTATGGAGCTTGAGTGTTGTGCTTGGAACCAGTATTAGAGACCAAATTATTTTGATTCTTTTGTGTCTTCTGCTGGTATCCCATGGTTTGTCAGCTTCTTTGCGAAAAGGAATTTGCTGAAGTGATCTTCAGCTTGTAGCTAGGTGGTAGTGGAAACGGCGTTCAAAGATATGTCTGCTTGACCTCTTGCATACCAGTACATTATGCGAAAGGAGGGTTTCCTTTTGGTGAGCTGGATTTTGTTTCTGGGAAATTTCAGTCGCTTTGACTGCGTCTCGTATATAATAGGAGATTGCAGGTCTCGCCACTGTCTCTCGAGCCCTTGATAGAGTTTTTTCCTCCCTGCAAGATCTTCGTGAATTTCGCAACAAATATTCTGCTCTCTGTGATGTTGGAATCACTAGACGTTCAGCCTTGAATATCGATTACGAGCTCTTCAAGGTAACTCCCGTATTGCTATACTTGTGATCTAAAATTGCTTCTTTTAAATTAGCCAGTGGCGCCTGAGGAAGATGTAAGACTCAAAGTTGGGTTTGTAGTGGTTGGGTTTGGTCCGTGGAGTAGGTTATCTGTTGCAGGAACAGTGTCAGTCATTTGCACAGCATTTGCATCTATCTGTTTGCCATGCTATAGCCTTGGACTGAGTGGGTGGACTCTAATATTCGATCCGTCTGCAACCGAATCTCGTACCTTGCGAACCTTCGGGGTAGCCTTCTTCCAAATATTTTCCAAATGCTTGTGGTCCGTTTGAACTCGGCTGGCCGACCTCGCACATAGTTATGCAGCCTCTTTATGGCAAATAATGGTTCTCTCTCAGACCTGTAATAGCGTTTCCCAGCAGAATTGAGAGTTCTGGTCACGTAGATCACTAATCTGCCTTCTTGTAGCTATACTGAACCTAATGCTTTCATGGAGGCGTCGGTTCAAACGACATGTTCAGCATTTGGGTCGAAATACGCAAGTGTAGAAGTCTTGTTAAACTCTTATTTGATAGCGTTAACCCTATTTAGCCTGATTGTGGTAAGGGGGGAGGGGGGAGCGGGCAAAAGCCCCCAAACTTTGTGACTTTTCCTAAAATTCATCTTGATATGACCTGCCAGACCATATTTTGGCATTTTTGTTTTTTAAAAAAAAATTACATTTCCTTGTTTTAACTGAATTTTTCAACTTCATTGGACTAACTTTTTTACATGTTTAGACAATTAGAGTGTCATTTTTAGTGGTTTTTAGAGGTTTTAGAGAAATCTATAAATCCAAGATAGTGGAACCAAGATCGCCTGCGTTTGGAAATCATAGCCTAATTACCACGTCACGGGTACATGAATTAGATGCAAAACAATTTACAGCTTTCTAGAATGCCTCGTATTTAAAATATCACAATACGAAAACATTAGTGATCTAGAAAATTTCGCATTATATTTTGGAGACGCGAACATCACTAGATTGGCTTTTTGCGTATTTTTGTTCCATTGAAAGGTTCTTCAGAATTTTCTGAAGTCACGACCAGTTTTCTTTGAACTTAGACTTCTGTTGGCTAATATGCACGAAAGTATTGCTGAATTAATCAAATTGTGGTCACACGTTTGTGCAACGCGCTGTTTCTTAGCTAATTTTGGTTAAGGTTATTTTTATGGCAGTTATGACTAAAGTAAATAAATACTTTTAATACGTGCTTTCTTACTTGGCTATCTGCCACAAGACTTTAATTTAGTCAAGATTTTGAGCAAGGTCAAATCGTGGCTATGGTAAAAGCTGAGCTTTTTTACCTCAAGATAATCCCGAACGGGTCGTTCGCACTTGTTTAAATACGCTTATTCTATAAGAACTTGTCCTCTTCTCTGATGACAACAAGATAGCAATAGGGGTCGTCTTAAGGGTATTAGCATGTAAAGTTGTAGCTCATTTACACCAGGATATCCAAATTTATTTGTCTTCAAGCGTGTCCGTTTTTAAAAGCATAAAATGTACATTCAAAAACTACATCCGTCAATCACTATGAAATGGAACACGCATTACCTTAATTCGATTGACGCTACAATTTTGGTGTAACATTTGACTAACATTTTGGCCAAACATCGAGGAGTACGATGGCCTTTGGCGTTTGCTCTTGTAAAATGTGCTCTAATGTAACATGTGCGAACGGGATCTAAGAAGGGTTTGCTGCAACGTGGCTCCACTGTATACAACGTACACGAGACCTAACGTTGTCGTTGTATTTGTTTCTTAAGGTTTCATTGCTGGGAGAGTAACGCTTGGCACGCTGGGTAAAATGTTTATCACCACATCGTTCGACTCCCTGTACGTTTTCTCAGCTGAACTTTTTCCAACTGTTGTAAGGTGAGAATAACTAACATAACAATACAGTTGTTATTGTAGTTGGACTGCTTTTTGCATATGCATGTCATATTTTCCTTACCAGTGAAGTTCAATGTACTTTAGAACCTCACCAATACCTCCTACGAATTCATAAAAATCTGGTCGGGGTACCAATTGCAACTCGATCACAAAAACTATCGTCGTATTAACGGAGATTCGGATACGAAAATAACTGCACAAGCAATCCTTCGGGTATCCTCGCGCATTTGTTTATTTATTCTGTTACATTTAAAAATTTCTGGTCATCGGTGACAGAGTGCCTAGAAAAGCATGAATTGAAAACTACCAATGGTGATGCTCTCCACAAGAGAGATTCACCCAATTTCCTTCATTCCATAACTTTGATGCTGCAATAGGTATTATTTAAAATATTCTTGTTTTAGTGCAAGTGGTAACGTCTTTGTTATTGGGACTGAAATTCCAGAACTGATGGAAGGATTTTCTCTTAGTCTTGTCAAACGAATCTATCAATAGTATCTCGCTTACGGCGTTTATTGCATAAAACGTTTTAAAACGCCTCAAATCAGCCCAAGAAGCCCATAAATGCCCTCCCCCCCCCCAAAAAAAGGAATAAAAAAGTGAGTAAGCAAGTAAGTAAGTAAGTAAGTATGTATGTAAATAATAAACAACAACAACAACATCAACAACAAAACGGTTTTAAGGTTGATCAATTTTGCCCTGCTTTTTCCCATATTTCTAACATATAAAGCAGATTTGTTACGTTCATATAAAACCAGGGCAGCCTGTTCATGGAATAGATCACGTAACAAAAAAGTGACTATGTAAAGTAAAGTTAACAGGTTAAGCTCATCAATCATAACAACTTCAAAGGAAATGGAAAGAAAAAAAAAATGGGTAAAACTTCAAATTTTCAAGGCCTAGGTCTAAATGTCGAGAAAATTGAAGGTATATAAGTGCATGACGTCACCTTTCTATTGCTGTAGTAACACCGATGTAAACAGCGAGATGTGTAAAGCAGCTAGTCCTATCCAGCTACTAGCTAGTGAGCTGCCAGTTGTTCAAATTTTGCATTAGGTGGTGTGCCTCTGGAAATAACCTTTGAGCCACCTTGAAACGCATTTATAGCACCGAACACTCTTTGAATTTACAACTGACAAAATATTCAACATGTCATCAGCGAGGGGCATAAAAAAATGTTGATTCTCCCCAGCGAGATTATAACCCATGACCTTTCGTACAGCGGTAGGATGTTGTAGCCTTACTGAGCTACTGAGAGACTCCTGACGAGCTAGGATTAGAAATGAAGAAAGGAGTTATTGCGATGTATACTGACAAAAACTCATAGTGTTGCACGTTGGATTCTTATAAACCCGAATTCAAACATTTTTTTTTAGACACAGTCCCTTTGCCCATTGCCATTTGTTGTCTTTTTGTATGTGTGTGTGATTTTGTTTTTGTTTTTTTTGTTTTTTTTTTTTGCTTTTCCGAAAAACCCACAATTGTTTGTCCCACGATGTCTATATGTACATGTAGTGTAACGCAATGAGAACATTGATCACTTGAATACTTCGAATATTTAATTTGCTCCTCTGGATTATGTCCTGAAGACTACTCTTTGCTTAATTTGTTTGTTTGTTTGTTTGTTTGTTTTTTTGCTTTTTTTAGAAACAGTGGTATGGGTATGGTGTCTGTTGCAAGTCGTATTGGAGCTGCTAGTTCACCATTTGTTGTACAGATGACACGTATAAACTCCGTTTTGCCTTTTGCCTTCATGGGTGGCTTGTCGTTCATTGGTGCTATCATGTGTTGGGTTCTTCCTGAGACCCTCGGAAAGAGGACCGCTGAAGTTATGGAAGATGCTGAAAAGGAGGACGGTATATATCCCTTAAATTTAAATAATAATGAGATCACAGTAGAACTCTGATACTCCAAACTCTTGCGAAAGATATATTTTCTTTCCTTTTTTCCCATGTTTCTCTCCTTATTTCTTTGTTTGTTTGTTTGTTTGTTTGTTTGTTTCTTTTTTCTTTCTTTCTTTCTTTACTCCTTGATGTCTTTATTTCAGTCGAAACCACAATTACTAGAGATTAAGATAAGGTTATAATGTAACCCAAACTAGCCTTCACAGTTTTTGCTTTCATTACTTATTCATAAATTTTCAAGATTGCCCAGGAATTGGGATAACCATGTTGGGGAAAGTAGGCAAATCTAAGTGGTACTGTATTTCAATTCACAACAGCGAAGGGGGTTTAGGAAAGAGCTGGAAGAGGTTGGTTGGGTGAAATTGCAAAAGGCCCTGGCAACACACATCACCACCAATTTACTCCGCTAATCACCGCCAATCTTCTCAACGACACCGTTTTGGATCGTGAGGAGATACAGAATTATAGGTTGTTGTTGTTGTTTAATTTCATAAGGGCAAAAGACAAAGGAGTAAGACTGAAAATTTATCTCTTGTTTTGGTTCTGATCCTGGGGTTGACACGTTATGGACTGTCCGTATTAATTTTTTGTTCGTGAAATCTTTACTGAACTTTGCATTATGGTAATGAGTTGTAAACAAACTATCAACTCGAGTCTCATTCAGAAGTTTGTTTTGTCAACAACATTCATTCCTAACGTTTCCTCACCAAAAATACTTTATTTAAACGCCAGAAAATGGCTAGGTGCACAGGAGATAAGGAAATGTCTGTATGAGCTTTTGTTTGGACCAAAATAAATTTCCTTTGATAAGGAGGTAGTCGTATTTACATCTCTTAATGGGGATGACCAAATGGTGTTCAAACTGTGTATGTCATTTTGCATACAACTTCCATGATCCCATGTAGGCGCGTTTCGTAGAAGCGCCTGGGAGCTTGGCATTGCTAAAGCGAGTCGCTGGTTGGTTTTATTTTCCAGATAAAGATTATGCATTGGTAGAGCACGAGCTACAAGACGTCAAGATGTAACTAAGATGCAGGAAGACGAAACTTTGTGGGCCTACACAAACAAAACAGACGGGGTATAAGAAAGAAAGCGTGGTTTAAAGTGTATATGAGACGAAATTTTTTTTTTCGGTTTTTGAGAGTCTGATGTGTGTAAAAAACGATACTAAACTTAAAACCTGTCTAAAATTTTTAAAAACCTCCCTTTTCGCGGGCAAAAGACCCTATTTTTCACTACAAAACTGTCCCGGGGACTGGGACCGAATTTACCGCATTGTGACGTCAATCGACTTGATTGCGTTCCCGCGGACGCAGTGTTTTTGTTACAAATCGCCTCAAAGATGTTGACATCGTTCAGCAGTATCGGGGCTCTTCTCGAAACTTCCAAGACGTACAGTGAGAAAGAACAAGTAGGAGAAAAAATAGTGCTGTTTTAGGTCTTATCAAACCAGACAACGACGAACATTTGCGATGTCTTCTCTTCTTTCGAACTGTGGTGAGGATGTTGATCTCAAAGTCGATGATTTATCCTGACTGTACATCAGTGGAAACACCTCAGTTGTGAGATTTCTTTGTTGAGTTCTTTTAGGGTTTATCAAGAACATCAAATCCTATGTGTTCACATAAACAGCTTACTGTTTCCATCAACCTAAGGAGAATCGAAAGTGCCGATTGTTTTGATGTTTTAATACCGCAAAAATGTCGTCGTTCTTCTAGAGAGTGCGCTGGATTTTCGATTCATTTCGATTTAAGAAGAAGTTCCCAGAGTTTATTCCCAGCCTGGCCTTAGTTTCAGTGGTTTCTGCAGCAAGCGAAAGTGTTTTTACAGAGCGTAGAGAAAAGCCAAAGACGAAATCGTTTTGTTGATAATATGGCCGTACGCAATGTACTTCCAGGCCAGAAAAGACATTTATTTCCACTGTCGTGTTATCCTGGAATTAGAATCTATATACGCTTTACTTTAAAAAAGGCACTGAAACTGACTTCGGCTCGCATGCTACTTGCCATATCGCTGGCTGATTCAGCAAATATAGCAGCTTAAGGCTGTTGCTATCTAGAGTATCAATATTAGGGTATTAACAGTAATTTTTCAAGCAACTCAGTACCATGAAGGCAGTCACATGTCGCATTAAAATACAGTTCATTTTGCTTTGTTTTGCAGTGCATATGGTTTTCCAATATTGAAGAACCGTTATTAAATCATAACCATGTTCATTAGCTTTTAAAATAACTGATGTCCTTGACCTTCTTAAAAAGCTTTTGGTGTTTCTAATACCACAGGAGGGGAGCGCAGCACATCAAACTCCTCTAAAACCAACAGTTAATTGTAAATAAACCAACAGGAATTGACAATTGAAGAGTAAATTTGCAAATCAACAATGGGTCTCCATATTGACTCCTTCTCAAACAATTTTCCTATGAACAGTGGAAATCAACATCAATCTTCATCAATAATAATCATTGTCTTTATCAATAATAATCATTATTAACTGGTCGATTACCAAAGCATATGTATCACTCAGACACAGTGATGAGGATCCATACATCCCTTGCACACAATACAGGCACACAATACAGGTTCCTCACACAGGGCGGGCACCGCAAGCTTAATCTGCTTAAGCCTGATTCTGATGGAGAGAGGTGGAAGCCCTGTATGGAGCACCTAAATTAATTCCATAGTTCCTAATAACTGGAGACAGAGTTAAAGCTTGGGGCATTTGTGGTATCCTTAACAACATTGTAAATCACCAGTCAATCTTTACTTAGGAATAATTATGTTTGTAACATCATGACATAGTGTACCTGTTTCGTCACAGCCAACAAAAAGTGGCAGTACAACAACAACAACAACAACAATTATTTATCTATGTATTACTATATGGGAAGTTTCTAAAGTAGTAAATTAAATACAATGTAATGTATTGTTCTTGTTGACAATAGGTCACAATCATTGCAACAGAAGGAATGTCCTTCTGTCATCATCACTTGATCTTCAATTTTGATAGTTGATATTTATTGATTTATCAGAACCACCACCAAACATAAAGCAACAAGAGATAACGATTCCATGTTTACTTCATCTGACGAAAAAGCAAGGGGGGGGGGGGGCGGGGGGGTCTGAATGCCCTGTGCCAGTATCAACAACCACCTAACCTAGATCTCTCCAGGCCTGGATGGATCTAGCTTAGTTACAGCTGTTGGTATTAACAGGGATTTTTGTTGTTGGCAAGTTGATGTAAGTCAGGTCAGGTCAGGTCATGGTCATCAGTGAAAAGGCAGGGAATTTATTTCAGCCTGATTGGTAAAAACCTTGATATGTAGACATAGGATTAAACAAACTCCTAGAAAATGTTTGTCTACATAAACAAATATAACCGAGTGAGGCATTTTCCTGGAATTCTTTCTGCAACCTCTTGATTTTCTTTCTCTTTTCACTCTCTAACAACGAGGCATTTACAGCCTCCTCACAGGAAGAGTCAAACAAAATCCTGAACTCTTGTCTTGCTAAAAAGGTGATTTATTTAAGTTAAAATCCTTCATCCAGTGCAGTCAGGTTAAGACAGTGTATTCCGGGTCCAGTGTAAAAATGTTATGAGTAGGTGATCGTGGTTGAAATTATATTGATATCATAATGTCTTACTGAAGTCCAGTGAAGAACAAAAACAAATTTCATTTAAGACCGTATTGGTATATAGCTCTGTTCGCCTGTACAATCGAAAGTCAGACCACGCTATCGTACCTGTCCTGCTTTGCGAATGAAAAGCATCCCTGGGCTTTGCAGTAAAACTTCTTTGCTTATCGAGACAGATCCTTATAAAACAATGCTCGTTCGTAACCATATCTTCAAGTTAAAAACAAGCAAACATCAAAATCTCGGGTAGCCTGAGTGCTTCGATCTTGCATCTCCTTCAACACAATTATCTCGATTCCCTTGTCCCAAAATGCCGGAGCCGAGGACTACTGAGTACTTTCCCTCCACATCGTCAAAAGGAATACGCAAACCACTGCTTATTAGGCGCTTTAGCTACGAGAAACCTTTCCCAAGTCTGCCAAGTTCCTTCCACTTTGACGCCATGTTGGTTTTGTTATCAAGTCGATTGACGTCACATTAGCTAATCACGTGATATTTTGGCCGCGCGAGACGGCGACACTTTTGAAGTCAAATTTGCGCTATTTTCACCGCGAAAAAAGTATGTTTGAAAAGTTTGATGCCGGTTTAAAACTTAGAATCGTTTTTTATACATATAAAACAATCAAAAACCGAAGAAAAAATTTTCGTGTCGTATACACTTTAAATAGTTTTATTAGCCATATTTGTTTGACACGTGAGTCATATTTTTTGTACTCTTTATCTTATCTAACCCAAGAAGTAATAATACAATTTACACCCTCTTAGACGTGAATAGTCTCATCTTACTTGCCCTTAAGGGGGAAGTTCCGGTGGCCTCCACCACCAACCTAGGTAGAGTGTAGATCTCCAATACGACATTGACATTGATGTGTAAGACGAGAGTCCTGCTTGCATAAAGAACATAGAATTCATATTCGGTTCATGAAGGTTTCCTTCACCCCCCCCCCCCCCTCCCCCAAACTTGGACCTAGTGCTGAGCAGGCTAAAAACTGAACTAAACTCAAAACAGCTTTAGAAATTTGCATTCGAAGCCTGTATAGGAATTAAAAAGCACGTGCGAGATAAAATTACAAATCGATACAGACTAAAATTACTAGATTATAAAGTAATGAAGCATTTGTTTCAAAATGGCTTCAATTTCGAACTGCTATGGTTCACTCACGAAATTTAGCCTTTTTAGGCACTTATTTCTTTCTGAATACGCTGGTATGAATGTTTCATCAGATTTAGAAAAGATAAGGTGGAATTATCGTTAGTTAGCCTGTTTGTAGCTCATCCTTCTCCTTAACAGGTCTAACCGTCTTCGTACGCCAACTCCAGAGTGAAACTAAGGCCCGAAATACTGGAGGGGTATGTCCTTTTTTAACCGGAACCTCCTTTTTAGATAATGTGTTACTTGAACTTTCTTAAGATATTCGGCCCGTAACTGTCTTTAGAGTGTAAAAGATGAATATTTTATATTATAACCAGCTGACGTTTTTAAGGCTCTCTAGTATAATGATGTAGTTCATAGATATATTGACTTCTATATCTTGTGCACTTGCTACAAGACTTAAATTTACAATAATCTAATTGATACAAGAATTAAATGTTTTTAAAAAAGTTTATCTACAACTGAATCAAAATTAAAGGTAAATTTCAAGGTTCCTCGAGCTTGGGCTTCAATACATTTTATGCTCTATATCGTGGCTTACGTACTATGCCTGATGCACTGCTCGAAAAACTGCTTCCTTGTGTTTATAATTATGGTCTGACATAGCCATTACTGTCATATGTCAGTTAACAAAAAAAATTGAGTTACTTTTAACTCCATATGCATGACTTTGCTGTGATAAACTATAAGAAAAACGTGTTTAAGTCAAATTAACTTTGATAGTGAAGTTCACATTCATAGACTTTGGGGATAATAATAATCGCCTTAAGATTTTTTTTATATCAGTACTTTGTGATTATTTTGCATTTGCTGCCAAAATATTTCTCTTCATTTTAAAATTATTATTTTTTATTACGTACCCGCAGTGTTCATTATTGTGCTCAAGAATAGCTTGGTATGCCGCCAAATTTCGCAGGCGGCCATATATAACGAACCCCTATATAACGAAGACCCCGGTTCAACGAACGATATTCTTCGGCTCACTGATAGGATTACGTATACAATGAGCCGATACAATGAGCCCCAGCTATAACGAATACATTTTGCCAGTCCCTTGCCTGTACCTTCGTTATATCGTGGTTCCACCGTATTATGTTTGAATATGGATGTATAAATTCACCCTTGACAACCTGAGTAGAAAAGATCCTTATCGTGAACAATGCAGGTGCAAGTTTAGATTCGCTGCTAATTACTGTAGTATAAAAATGAAGGAGTGACAAATAAAAATTGGTGAAGAGAGGTGATAAGCGGCATTACTTATATTACAATTGTATTCCGCACGTAAACAATTTATTACTAACGTTGTATTACATCAGTCATATTTCACTGTATCACATTATATAAAACACCTGTTCTGCTTGGTAGCCATTTGTAACAATTCCTTTGATTGGTTGCGTGTATTACCCAAGAAGAAGTAATAAAAAAGCACAGCAGTCATCGAGTGAAATCCTTTAAGCACGGTTAAAATAAACCCACCTGCACGAAGGAGAACCAGCGTCAAATCTTAAGCGCCTCCGTTGAATAAACTTATGATAAGTAACTTTGTGAGGCATGAAAACTAAGCAGAGAGAAATGCGTATGTTTGTCGCATTTGCTCTTGTAAAGCGCCCTTTGTTTCAAGCTCTCTAACAATAAAGATACAATAACACTGATGCCTCGGACAAGCAAATGCGAGAACTGTACTGTCTCGTATGGTTTGGATAACTTCGTGTCTTTCAATTTTTTGAAGTTGCCATCCTTTTCGCAAAACAAAAAAAAGCAACAACAACAACAACAACAAAACAAAACAAAGCAAAACAAAACAAAAACAACTATCGCGTTCTTCGCCATCACGTGCTTTGTTGGTGATAGTCGGAGAGGGCTGTCTGACTTTAACAAAGAGCGCCCGGAAGAAATAGGACCCAACATTTTATGGGCTCTCGAGACCAGCTAGTTCTTTAATTTAACAATTATTCTACAGAATCGCGCGGGATACCACCTAGTAATGCTCCGCCGATGAAGCCGTGGGCCGAGATGGTTACATCAGGGGTTATTTCGCAATATTGTGCAAGGAATTTGTTTTATTATTCAAATAAATTGTCACCAAAAACGTTTCCAGAACCGCAGAAAAGGCATGGTTGTGTGAAAAAACCGAACTCACGTTAACAAACATACATTCGTCACAGGGAAGAAATCTCTGCAACAAAATTTAAAAATTCCAAGTATACGACAGCTCACTTCAAACATATTCATTTTCAAACATATGTTTCGTCGTGAAAGGCGCATATATACAGAGAGTACGCGAAAGAGAACTGCTTACCGATTGTGTTTTTGAAACCGTGTCGTTCAGTGTCTTCAAGTTGTGAAATGCTCTAAAAACTTAAGTGAAACCTCCCTCTTCATTGCACTATAAAAATCTTTTTCAAGTTATGTGCCGAACATTTACAATGAAAACAGTTGGGTAAGATTGATACGTATGCAGACAACAAACTGTTTGTCAAGTTTCCCCTCAAAAAAATATATACGAAGCTGTCAACACAGACTCTATTACAAGAACCACATTTCATTCAAAGACGAACCAATTATATTCAACTCTTAAGCCTTAACTGACTTATTGTTACAGTTTTTTTTGACCTGATAAAATAACAAAAGAAAAACTCGAGATGAAATCGAACTTGAACTCAAATATTACCCTAGGGAAAGACAAATATTACCCTAGGGAAAGACAAATATTACCCTAGGGAAAGACAAATATTACCCTAGGGAAAGACAATAACCGCCTTAAAAGTGTTCTGGATACCTTTGAGTTCTACCTGTCTAACGTAGAGTAATGACAACTTTGTCAGCATTTGAGTACGGAAAAGGATGATAGGATAAGCTTAATCAGTTGTCGTTAAATTCAAATCTGTATTTATTGCTAAAATACAGGTCTTAATACAGAAAATGTGAGCTAACTGCCATAGTTCCTTGATTAACTACGTTTAATGTGACTTCAATTTCTCATATTGCATTTATACTGTGTTTACCATCTTCAAAGCAAACTAGATTAACCATATTCAGAACCGGGGGCGGATTCTGCCCACACGGACTTTGGACGTTTGTAACCTTTTTTTAATAAGCAAGCTAGAGCCACCAAACTTGGTGACTTTTCCTAAAATCTACCTGGGAACAATTTGGTATAGCTAATCTTTTGTCTATTGAGTTTGATGTTATTATACTTTTAGATCATTTCCGTGCTAGTTTATTGATTTAGATCACTTCTTGATCAATAGTGGCGGTTTTTAAAGGTTTTGGAGGATTCAAGAAATCGAAGATGGCTGATCGAAGATGGCTGCCTTTTGAGAACAAACGTTATTGTGACGTCAGATGACGTCATCAGATGATGTTGCGGACCTCAATGGAAACTCTTTTGGACGTACTATCTGTCCTTTAAGTTAAGTTGTCATAGTATTAATATTCTCGGAGTTAAGAGGCGGGGGTGGAATCCGCCGCCCTCCCCTCCTCCCCCCCTCAAAACAAGCCCGGTCTAAATAGCGTTCAGTCAAATAAAGTTTCTTTTCTTCAGGTATCACAGCAATTTACTGTGATATTAACATTAATACTTCGAACGCCATCTAGATTCTGCTGCGTCCCTCCTAATCTGCTGTCACAGTAATCGCTAATTGCCAAACCATTGTGTTACGTCAGGAAAACGTACATGCGTATGACGCCTTCTTAAAGGATGTTTATTACCACCCTTTGCAGCTGTCTTAGGGAGCAAGACAAAGAAACAATGTTATAACAAAACTGTAAAACAAAAACAAAACAAGTTTAACAAACTAAACATGCATACAAATAAATAAGCAAACAAACAAACAAACTGTTAACTGCAGTTTCTGCTATTTTAAGGGGATAATTTAAACGTTTCTGCAGAGCATCCAGCTCAATTTTCTATAACCAAGTAGAGTTTTTGAAACTAACTCTAATCTAGGGTTAGCACTTGCTGATTATTTAAGTTACATTTTTCTGTTATTTTGTTGCTGTTGTTTTCCAGTTAACCGGTCTTTTAAATATCTAAAGTTGAACTCTAACGTAAGACTAGGAGTTGAATAAGCCCCTGTAGCATTTAATTTTAATAACTGTCATAACTGTCTCGCTAATCGTCCAAGCAAAGTACAGCAAGGAGACAGCTCGACAGGGTCGGACCGAAAGCATGTATAGGCGCCGCTGGCAGCCGCTGTACGGTCCATGCAAGAATTTTGCCATGCGTTTCATAACATTTCGCAAAAAAACACAATTAGCCCCTGACTAATAAGAAAGCCTTTTAAATTCAACCGAGATTTGCGAACTAGTTTGCTTAGCTCGAAACAAACAAGAGATTAATTGGAAGTGTTTAGTGATTAATATTCGACAAAAGTTGCTCAAATCCTTTTAAAATCCGCCAAGCCTTTCACCTTAATTGAAAATGTCAATGATATATTCAACAAAAGCCATTCAATTCATTTAATATCGGCTAGACAACGAAAGCTTGCTATTTTTAATTTCTCTCAAACTGAAACCTTCGAATGTTTGTCAGTGCTCGGATGGTGGTCATATTGAGGCCTGACACTGTAACTACACAACAGCGCAATGTTCGAATCAGACTTCAGAGTTTTTCAATAAACTGTACAACTTCTCAGAGTTTTTCTCCGTGCACTTTTCCATCTCCGGCGGCTTGAGATGCTTAATCAGCCTTTCTTCCCAGTTTTTCCTCTCGGTATAGTCATTGTAATCCAGAAAGGTTCGGTTGCGCAGAGCCTTGGGAAGTTTACTACGATCAACGCCATCAATACGCATCACAATAACCGACGAATCGCCCATCTCCGTGCTGCGGTACAAAGCCATTTCCAGTTCCCCGCGGCAAAACTTACTTGACATGTAGTTGTGTGACATCACAGCCAGAACTTTGCGACTAGTGTACACGCTTTGCGCCATGTTGTCCACCACAGGCTTACCAATCTCAAAGTCTCTGTCGTGGATACAGTAGTTCAGCTTGTGTTTTTCCACTAAAGGTATGAGCTCCTTCTTGACCCAGTTTAAGTCTTGACTGCTGAAGGTTACGAATACATCATATCTAAAATCATGACCGTTCACTGGAGCTTCTAATTGAAATATAAAAAAAAGAAAGAACTGGGTAAGAAACGGTTGATAGGGTATGAGAACTCAAAATGACGTCATGTGTACAGATCAGACCTCGCCATTTTTGAATAAAAATACGTGTTTTCACATTTTCTTGGTGCAAAAATATAAAACGCTGCCAAAGGGCACCAACTTGTTTTAATCTATCTCATTTAACATATGCAGTTAACGGAAAGATTTTCAATTCAAGCACTTTTCCGATAAATTCTTTATCTTTAATAAGGTCCAAAATGACGGCCATCTTGGCCACCACTTTGAATGACGAATCAGGCACCCGCAGGGCCACACAAATAATATTTACTTTAGCGTGTAGATCGCATCGTGGGCCATCTATTAGAGGTAACATCCTTGTGTTCACACAGCAATAATCCGGGGTAAGGGATCGGTTAACCCTCTCCCTTGCATCACGGTGGATGAGTGGATAAGGCGGTGGATGAGTGGATAAGGCGGTGGATGAGTGGATAAGGCGGTGGATGAGTGGGATAAGGCAGTGGATGAGTGGATAAGGCGGTGGATGAGTGGGTAGGGCGGTGGATGAGTGGATGAGGCGGTGGATGAGTGGATAAGACGGTGGATGAGTTGATAAGGCGGTGGATGACTGGATGAGGCGGTGCCCGTGCAAAAAAATGTCCTGCTCGGGCCAGCCCAGGCCGGCCTGGGCTGGCCTTACCTGGCCCAGGCCGGCCTGGGCTGGCCTTACCTGGCCCAGGCCGGCCTGGCCCTGCCATAGCTGGCCTGGGCCAGCCCAGGCCAGAAAACTGGCCTGGCCCAGCATGGCCTTGGCCGGCCCGGGCCGGCTAAGGCTGGCCAACTTCAATTTTCTCTGGCTATTCACTGGCCTGGGCCGGCCCAGGGCGGCCCAGGGTGGTCCAGGCCAGTCATGGGCTGGCTAGGTTGGTCTGGTAGAATAAAGGCAATAATGACTGGCAAATGTCAAGGCCAGCCTGAACAGTTTTCTTGGGTAGATGACCTGAGCCATTTCTGTAACAAGTCAGGTCAGGTCAGATATGGTCAGCTAACAGTTTTCGGAATTACTGTAGTGTAGCCAGGATTAGAACACTGGATAAACAGTGAATTAATATAAATGATTTTTAGTTTTAACACTGAGTCTCAGGCAATAATTTAAGAAGTTCAATTGGACTCATCCAGTTATATAATCAATTCATATAGATCTAATGTTTCAACTTGAGCAGATAGTTGGCAGTCCATTTAAGAGTTACATTCAAAAGTCAAGACTTCTTGGCAGGGTTTTTTGCAGACCAGAGAATCCTTAAAAGTCATCAAGTCTTGTAACTGTCAAGTGACTGTGAAACAATAACTGAAAGCCAATTGTCTCTGGAATGAGTGCTTAACCCTACATAATGTAGAGAGGCCCCATGGCCTAAATACTTGCCGAAATACTTACAACATGCAAAATTATCGTCTGTTAAATAATATATTCAAATATGTCAATAATATATTCTGCATTCTGAACCCTCTCTCCACCAAAGGATTATTGGTACAGGTGAATGTCCCATGATAAATTTCCCAAAGAGTACATCAGTCTATGGAAACTCTATGGAGCTTTAAGATCTTTAAAGTTCTTATTACTAACTTTTGTGGTCATGATCACTCACCAATTTGCTCAAATGTGATTTTGGCATTTCCAGTTGTGTAACTACAATTCTTCTGTACCAGTCAGGTGTGAGATGAAAGTGCTGCCCTCATTTGCATGTCCAGTAAACATGCTTCATTTAAAGTTCATTTATCCAGAAGAGATTTTGTTCCTTTCTTGTTTTCTGTTTGAATGCTCTCCTTCTCCTAAGTGGAAACGAAGCTTCATAGCCTGGGATTGACATGCTACATTATTTTCTTTTTTGCTAAATATAAGGATTCATAATAATCGACAAACCTAGTCACAACAATTCTGTAATTCTGGTAAATGAAGTCAAAAATGTGTGTTGGATAGGACAGCAAGTGCTTCACTGTGTATAATACAAAGCTACTGTAAATGGTTTGAACCCAGGAGTCATGTCATAATTCGGTAAATTGTGATCGTCCGGGTGAGCGTAGTCCTGAGAAGAACTGTTTGAGGTGACACTGACGTCACCTCAAACAGTCCTTCTTAGCACTACACTCACCCGGATGATCACAATTTACCGAATTATAATACAAAGCTACTGAGAGCTTTATGTGTATAGCTGTTTGTCTGGTTTTAAAACAATATCATGTAGTGGCAAGTATACCCCTTGTTGTGCTCTGCAGTGGGGAAAAGCGCAAAAATAAATCAGCAAGCGGAGCAAGTGGAGCATAGACCCCTCCCCGTCTCTCTGTTTGTTCTTGCCCTTTGTTTTCTTCGCTCTTTCCCCAACCAGAGAGCCTGTTCACAGGCCTATTTCAGTTTGATCATAAGAAATCATTCTGTAACAAGCAAAGATTACATAACAGAAGGGTTTCCCAGCTAACAAAAATTGTTGGTGAACTGAAGCTTGACTTAAACATCAAACAAATGAAGTGTTCCCCAGCTTGTTCATAGCAGCCTGCACTTGGGTAGCTGTACGCTTTACATGCCGCAGGGCAGCATTTGCTGTTTGGAAGGGAGTGGAATATTGAGAACTTAAAAGGGTTTTCAAATTAAGGAACAATAACTTTTGTGACAGAAAAATTTATTATCTTTTACCATTAATACAATCTCATCCATTGAAGGTTAGTCAGCTTAAAAAGTCATCAAAAGTAAACTTATCATTGGCAAAGTGTACTGTTGTTCTGCTGAGCTCACCTTAATCTTTGTTCAACGTATTCAGTTGAGTGTCATTTAAGACTGAACTTTTGTCCTCTTTACAAATGAGTTCCACTGTGAGATACTTGGTCCTGTTATCACTGTTCTCCTTTTTAAAACTCTCTTTGTTCAGTCCTTCATGCTAAAAGGACTTGCTTCTGCTAAGTGAATTTTCTTCAGTAGTGACAACACGTGTTTCAATGTCCGCTGTAGTGTTCGTTGCTTTCCTATCTGTTTCCCCCCATAAAAGACTTGTAAATGGATAACTTTTCGCGTGGAATAACAAATACAAGTTTGTCCTTGTCGCTTAACTCTTGTAAATATTAGAATGTTGCATATCTTTTGTGTAACGACCCCTTGTTCTTCGTGCTGAACGTTGAACAGCACTAGTTCGTCCGCCATGTTTGATTTTGAGCATGCTAGTTCCCAGGGAGGCCGTGAGATCACAGACGCATGCGCATTTGTAGTTCGCCATCACGTGTGTCTTTGAAAGAATGGAAAAGTGCGAAGTTTGAGTTTGGGCGCGTGGTTTTGAATAGATCGAGTACTGCATTTTACTGCTTAATTCTACGTTTTTTCTCTGAAACACTTCGGTTATGGAACAATTTCGAGTGGTTGAAGAAGAAGCAATGACCCAGGCTGTCTGAAAAGAGGTAAGAGTGGGAAAATGTTCATAGTTTGGCGTAGAATTCGAAGCTCGCAGATATTTCTCACTTCAATCGCCCAAGCGAATGGTTAGATTTCTCAATTGTCATGCATTAAAATGAAGCAATGCTGTCTTGAAATGTCCTTCAAAGCAAAATTCTATGTAAGACTTTAATAACCTTGAATGTAAAGTGACAATTTAGATGAAAGCGTTCGTGCAAATGAGTAAATTCCTGATCGGAACTTACTGGAATAGTCAAATACAAATTTGCTGATTCCCACATTCAACTAGTGAACTATCAGAAGAAGAAGAAGACAAAACTGGATTTGTTGCTGAAAAGGGTTGGATTCCTTTATAGTTTCTTATCAAGACCTAAATGGCTCTCTACTTTAGCACAATATTAATGTTCTCAGATGAAATGCCCATTGAGCAGGTTGTAAATCAGTCCATGTTACACACATTGGTTTCACACTAAAGTTTAAAAAGATCCTGTGATGATAGTTGTAATAATAATTTCAAGTCAGTCTTTTTAGTTCTACACTCAAACTTAGAAACCATGAACACTGAAAATATTTCTCAGAATGTCCATTGTGTTTTGACCAATCACGTGCAAGACCTTGAAACCACAAAACAAATGGGTTTGTTAGTCACAGAACGGATCTGGCTCTCACTTTGTTTCTTAAAACCTCAAGATTAAACCTTCATCTTCACTTACAGGAATTTAGATTGTTATTCTCTATCTGAGAGTCACATGCACTACGCAAGCGAAAACTTTGGCTCAGCGGTTGCCGCTGCATTGTAGCAACAGCCACAGATTGTCGAAACCGGTGTTTGTTAATTTTTAACAGCCTGCTCACTCAGTACCATTGTTAAATTTGAAACTGTCATTTTTAAAATTTGCAACTAGACATTGTATGTTGCAAGCCCGTCTCGAACGCATGGATGTTTTGGCCTAAGTAAATTGAGTCAGCTCTGCTATCAGAATTAACAGCAGCTTTGGGTGAATTTTGAGGAAGAACACTGCATCTTTATATCACAGTGAAATAAGTGCAGCTTGAGTTGCTTTTATTTGAAATGTCTTATTGTTGCATCAGCTTGTCCAAAACTTTTTTAGATCCAAAAGCGCTCAAAGTTATTTTTGCTTGCGTAGTGCACATGGTTCTCAGATAGAAAGGAATAGCACTTTCAATTCCTGTAAGATAACGATGAAGGTTAAAGAGCCAGTGTCACCCAAAGTGCTTTGCGCGGCTGTGTTTTTGTTTGAACTTTGGCTGGCGCGTTTGCCGGACGTTTCACAAATTATACCCTGCCGCACTGGCCTTTCAGCAAACTGATATTTACAGTAGTAGCCTCTTAAAATAGTAATATCTTCATCGCTAGATGTTACCGGAGAAAACTAGTCTAGATCTGACTTTGTAGTCAACGCGTATGGAGCTTTCATAACAACCGATCGATTGATCAATTGATCGATCGATCTCGATGGATGTAAAACCAGAGTAGCCACTTCCACTCGATATAAAATAACAAGACAAAAACAAGTAGCAAGAATATTGACGTCTTCATCGCTAGATGTCATTGGAGAAAACTACTCAAGATATGACTTTGCATTCAATGCGTATACATGGATCTATTACAGTCCCATCGATTGATTGCGCGATCGATCGCATCGACCGATGTCGATGGACGCAAAACCAGAATAGCCACTTACACTTTTTGTAAAAATAAAACATAAACAGACAGTGAGCACATTACCATAAACATTATTTTGGAGCAAGCCCGTAGCTACTGTTATTTTGTGGTAAATCAACGTTCCTTCTGTTTTCATTTGGCAACGAATGTAGCACTATTTCGACAAACACAGTGTCAGTACTATTGCTGAAACCCGTAGATGTTTTTCTTTCCCTCTGCTACTGATACACGGACTCCTTCGGCCGTACAACTTTGGCAGAGCCCGGAAGACTCGGCCTTCGCCTTAACTTTCCTGAACCCTACGAGGCATTCAATTTAAAGATCTCCTTCTCCACCGCGAAAACACTTCAGAATTCAGAAATATACAATGAAATCGATACGGCGACACTTAAATGTGAACTCAAAATTCACACTAGTGCTTTCGGATTGCTAACGGCAGCGATGGAAGAAGATACAAATCAGACTTCACGACAATCAAGAAAATGGCGTATTTTACATATATGAAAAATGTACCTCGGCGCGCAAAGCACTTTGGGTGACACTGGCTCTTTAAATCTTGAGGTTTTTTGAAACAGATTGAGAACCAACTTGATTCTGCGACTGAGAAACCCATTCGTTTTCTGTGGTTGCAAGGTCTCACATGTGATTGGCCAAAACAGTATTAACACAATGAACATTCCAGAAATATTTTCAGTGTTCACGGTTTTCTTAGTTTGAGTGTAATACAAGGACTAGACTGCGAGTAGTCTAATTTTGGCGATGGCGATTTGTGGGGCAGGCGAAATACACACACACGTGCGCAAAATTTCGAGGAGACCCGTGCGCGCGTGTTTGTATTTCGCCCGCCACACAATCGCCACTGCAAAAATTAGAGACTAATTGCAGTCTATACAAGGACTTTCCTGAAATTTGAGATGGTGTGCTACCTAACGAACCATGACATGATGTAACAGAACTTTTTTTTATTTTTTATTTACAGAACTTCTTAAGGAAAGATTTCTGCTTCCTGAAGATTTGAAGACAGATCAGGAATGTGGACTTGCAGTAAACAATTTCTCAAAGCAGTTTCCCCCAGGAGCACTGTAAAATCAAATTGACTGGTATTTCAGTTTGTTTTTTAAACAGTGCTTTCGGTTGGTAATGTCATCAGATTTCAAAATGTTATACACATGTATTAAACAACGGTAAGCCTTGTTTTATACTTAAATTTTAAGATCTGATCTAATAGTTGTAAATTAAGGGTAATTTATAAATAAACTAGTCATGAATGAATACAGGTCTCTGTGTTTAATTTCTTGTTCAGGGGTCAAGTTTCTTCAAATTGGAGAAAAGCACATTATCCTTTATTAAAAGCAAATTAAACAAAGTAACTGTAAAAATGTAGCCACTTTTTCAGTTAATGGCTGCCCTGACTAGCTTAGGACTGGTCAGGTCCATAACAACAACAACAACAAAAATGGCTTGGGGTTGACTGGCCCAGGCTGGCCTGAAAAGCAGAAAATATTTTTCCATTTGGGCCGGCTGGGGCCGGCCTGGGCTGTCCTGGTCCAGGGTGGGCCAGTCCCTGTCATATGTCTGTCTTGGGCCGGCCCAGGCCGGCCAGGGCCGGCTTCTCATTAGCATTTTTCGGCATTAGCATTTTTGAAAAATACTAATTTTGGGCCGGTCTGGGCCGGCCCTGTGGGGACGGCCCAGGCCAGCCCGGGCCGGCCCAAGCAGGACGCTTTTTTGCACGGGTGGATGAGTGGATATCGATAAGGCGGTGGATGAGTGTATAAGGCGGTGGATGAGTGGATAAGGCGGTGGATGAGTGGATAAGGTAGTGGATGAGGGGAAAGGGGCTTTCAGCTATCAGTTTGCATGTACGGCTGATGGTTACGACAAGCATTTGAACGGCTGCAAGTCTAAAATTTATCTATTGGCGCAAGTTTTCGCCTAACAAAGAATAGATCAAATCTCTCGTTTCGTCTGTGTTTTTTAACCTAATAACACAGTAACGCGTTTCCGAACATAGAATGTACAGTAGCCAAGCTTGGCACGAAAATGGCTGCAGCTGCTTTACAGTGTAATACCCGAGTAACTGAGCTTACCAACTGAGCCAACAAACTAACCAAAAAATAATAATGATACCCTGTGATTGCTGCAACAGATAATAGGAACTTACCAAAAAACGGCTCTTCAGTATTCCTCTTGTTGCGACACAGTCTATAAGCAACAAATGCCACAACAAAGCCCATGATGATGCCGCCTGCGGTGATGGAAGAAATGGCGACCAGCGGACTATCTTTGGAGGCAGCCCCTCTTCTTTTCCTATCTGCTTTGTTTTCTACGAAAAAGAAGTGAACAGAAATCATAAGTAGTCATTAAGGGCGACTTTCAGTAACATCGAGCATTGGGCGGCAGGAGTCGAAAAATCGATTTCTTTCACGATCTCTTTCATTTATGTTGCACATAAATGGGTATTGGTAAAACTGGAAACCTGATGTGGTTCGCTTTCCGCAGAAGCGCTTTAAATTTTCGAAAAAAGCGAGGAAATCGATTCTCGGGTTCGAGAGATCAAAATCACAGGAAATTAATCTTGAAAATCAGTACTATAAACTTGCATCGTGTTGGTAAACTAAAGCGCAGAGAAAAAGATAGACACTTCTTATTAACAGAACAAGTCTTTTTCATTATCTAGACATGTACAGTTACATAACAGCAGTAGCGGAATTTAATGAGCACAAACAATTCCAAAGTAAAAGGCAGGTTCTGATATTCACATAGAAACTGATTTGGAACCTAACGTCGGTGAAATAATTTAACATGTGCCATAACCCCAAATGATCTCAATCCTCGTTCAATAGACAGTAAGACATTGAACTAAACTATACCTTGAAACTGGCTTGGGGTATCATGCTGCTGTATGTGGCAAAACTTCGAACACAGCGAATTGTAACAGATGGGGCCTAAGGTATCAGGGTACCCCAAATGACAACATTGCGTTATCACCGTCTGAGCATCAGGCGTTTCATAAAAACCTAGACAAACTATATATTTTCTGAAAGCTTAATAATTGAAGATTACGAAAAGGTATTTACATAAAGAAAAAAGGCAATTCTGTTCAAAACATAGCTAACGTTTTTCAAAAGTACATCGTTGACAAAATTGGTTCCGCTCCACTCGAAAATGGTCTGGAGAGTAAGACGAACATCGCACCGAATTCTTCACACCTTTGCCTCAAAAACTGTGTCTCGGAATTTTTTTATCTGGCCTGGTTTGTTTTCTCCACTCAGTTAAATTTTGGAGTTTAAAAATACACCCTGTTTTATGCATCTGTTGTTATATAGAGTCTATTTAAGTCGTCTTATTATAAATATAAACGCACTGAAGAAATAATTTCTTTGTTTGTGACGACCGCCATTCATTCGAGTACGCATCAAACGCACATTCGTTCAACAAATTATAATAAAGGTACCGTCGAACAGAGATTTTAATTTTGAGAGAATATTCTTCTCTAACCAGTCTGCTACAAATTCTAGAGATTTTCCCTGGAAATAGGCAGTCTTCTCCACGCAGTCCGGGGCCATCGTATCAACTGAGAAGTGACGTACTTACAAGAACAAGAAGAAGTTATTTTCGATTTGTCCCGTCCCCCTATCCCCGGGACAAGACCGCTTCAAACAATTCCCCACCCCAGGGCCCGAAGGGCTGGCCTTGTCCCCGGGGTTGCCGGGGGGGAGGGAATGGTAACAGGTAAAATTGAACCATGCATTATCGTTGTAAACTCTCTGTGCAAACCACGACAAAACGTGATATCTAACATGCTACACCTGTGACATCATGTATCCAAATTTGGTTACACAATTTAGTCACGGTATTTGGTAACGCAATGCAAACAAATGTACAAACAAGATTTGCACACGAAGGAACAGAAGTTTGGAAACGTAAAAATCACCCATTTCGGGCTTTTTCTTCCTCGCTTTGAAACGCAAAAGAATGTTAGCACTAGAAATTAATAAGAATGAAGTAGAGCGGGCCAGTTCGGTGAAAGAAGCAAATTTTCCCTTGTTTTTGTGTACGGCAAAATTCAACTTCACTAAGCCCCATTTGTTTAAACTTTGCTGAGTTCGAAGTGGTCCCAAACAAAGTAGCATGGATACCCCAAGCCAGTTTCAAGGTATGGTTTATTTCAATGTTTGTGCTGTCTATTGAATGAGGATTGAGACCATTTAGAATTATGGCACATGTTAAATTATTAAACAGAAGTTAGGTTCCAAATCAGTTTTTACGTGATCATCAAAACCTGCCTTTTAGTTTGGAATTGCTTGTGTTCAGTAGATTTCGCTACTGCTGTTTCATAACTGTCTAGTTAATGAAAAAGACTTGTCCTGTCGATAGAAAGTGCCTATCTTTTTCTCTGCGCTTTAGTTTACCAGCGCGATGCAAGTTTATAGTACTGATTTTCAAGATGAATTTCCTGTGATTTTGATCTCTCGAACCCGAGAATCGATTTCCTCGTTTTTTATTTCGAAAATAAAGCGCTTCTGGGAAAAACGAACCACATCAGGTTTCTAGGTTTACCAATACCTAATTATGTGCAAAATACGAAAGAAATCTATTTTTCAACTATTGCCGCGAATTGCGATTTTGCTTGATTTTTACTGGAAGTCGCCCTTAATAACCAGGCAAAACGAGTGTACAACCGAGGATTGTTAATAAAAGGGAAAGTTGCACTCTAGTTCATTACCATCACGCAACTAGCAGCGTTACAAGCTCCCCAACCCCCCCTCCCCCTCATCCCCGCCTCCTACCTCCCACGGCTACCCTTAGTTCACTTAAATCCGCTTATACGCCCTGTTGGCGAGAGGCAACATGTGGTAAGTTGTAATTTCCAGGTAAACAATAGTATGCCAAATGTGACAGGATTCAAACCTCAGAGCAACCAACTCCGAGCACCCACCACGCCCACTGCGCCTCTTCCTTTACTTCCATTACGTCATAAAAACTAACCTTGGGTACGTTAGTCTCCCTTTCTGGAGACTACACTAGTTATAGCAGCCCATGTACAATATTAAAGCATTGCATGTTTCTTACCAATGATGGTTCGTTCAATAGAGCAACAGAACATACTTTTATTTCACTTAGTATGTTCAGATACAAGTTAAATCTTAGTAACCCGAAAAATAGCTAAGGCTAATCGAGTAAGGTTAATGAGACTTGAATTATACTTATTGCAAATACTTGTGCTTATCGTTAGTAATCATGATAACAAGTAAGGCGTTGTGCAGTAGTCGAAATTAAAGATCGGGTCACGTGTAGGCGCAATTCTGTGATGCCACTTGGTGGCGATGAAAGAGACAAGCCTTCGCGAAATGTACTTACCATTTTGCTCCCTTTTAAGGCCAAGGAATATGTTGGTCCTAATAACACTAACTTCGAACTCAACGCTACAGGAGTACCAGCCAAAATCTCGAAAACTAACATTGGCGATATGTAGCTCGAAAGGTAGGATGATAGTTGTGTTGGGTCCTTTGCGTGGTATGTAACTATTCTGGCGGAAATGCTGGGATTTCTTTGGAATCAAGGTGTTGTTAAAAGACCAGAATATCTTTGGTTCTTTTAAAACAGCAGGATAGATGGTGTTGCACCTCAACCACGCTGGAGATTGTAGACTTACGGAAACTTCCTTAGAAGGTGTGACGAGTCGAGGAGAAGACTCTGAAATGAAAGTCAATGATTTCATTATTTCGAGTTGTTGCTTTAGTTCGATCGAGTTGAGTTTCTGATCAAATTAATCGAATTAAGTCATTCAAAGCAACTTTAATCAAAACATTAATCTTTTTAACATTATAAATTTAGTTCCACGGCTTCTGAATGTTTTTCACTCCTACACCGACAAAGCTTAGCACCAGGATTTTGCACCGAGGCTGCAAAATTCTTATCACTTTTGTATTCGTCTTTAAAGTGGAAAGCTGGGCCTCCCTCGACCAGTGGATCTTGTGCTAAACATCTGGAGAAGCCCTCTGCTCTTTCAGATCCGCTTAATTTAATGTTTATTAGTCATGAAAAAGTTCGAACATAGGGATCTTCTGATCCGTCTGCAGGTACAAGATTTTAAGTACGCGTAGAACGTTTAAACCCAGTGTGTAGGTGTTACAGTAGGTAGTCATAGGTCAACCAGTCTCGTTTCCAGAGGCTTGCGCCCCACTGGACAGCAACACTTAAGAGGGAGGGCGATAATTACTTGGAAACGTGGCTGGTTTGAAATTCAAAAGTCGTACTCGTACACAACCTCCTACTTGTAGTCTGATCTTTAGGTTCTCAGGCTATTATTTATCGCTGAAAAAATAGGATGAATTTTCCAGTGAATTGTTATCAGTGTGGTGGATTCTAGTAACTGGGAAATTATACCTTTTGTTAAGACGTGCAACTGTCTTTGCCTCTCTTGAAACCCCAGAGAGGTGTTAATTCCACAAAGATACTGTCCCTCGTTGATCTGTGAGACATTGAGTATCGTCATTATGATCTTTGCACCGTTGTCCGTGACCATCTTGGATAGCCTCATCCTTTCTGACTGATTGACATAACACCCTCGGAATTTCCAGTAAGCAACAGCGGAGTCCTCTTTACACTCTTTTTTGTTACAGATACATTCCAGAGTGACATTTCTACCTTTCAAAGCCACAGTTGGACGTTTCTCATTCTGGATCATGTCAAATCCTAAATAACAATGTAATGTTTAGATTCTTAGGAAGGTACAAGACCCAATGGTTTTCAATTTTGCCTTGGAAAGGAATTCTTAAGTAGAATCGGACAGTAAGTACTGAATGTTTACTTGAACAAAGATCTTCATGAGCCCGAACATACTGACATATGTGTTTACTGACGGCTACTTGAAAAGCAGCGGAGCTGAATGTTTTTTTTACCGTGATTATTATTATTATTATTATTATTATTATTATTATTATTATTAGGCCAGGTGATATTAGGACGTTGAATGTTTATGTGCCGAATTGAACGCCGAAATGAAAAAAAGAATGTATCAAGTGTACTTTATTCCTGGCCATACAGTGTAATTGTGTGCTCATCATCATTTGGTCACTAGCCTGGTTTCAGATTCTCCCCCTCCCCCTCACCCCTCCCCCCCCCAAAAAGAAACATTAATAAATCAATCAACAATAAAGAATTAAAGTGAAAAGTTTAGGTCCAAAACAACTGTTTGCTTACGTTTTACCATAATGTTGACCTCCTCTACAGACGTCCCAAACATATTTTCAGCGCGGCATGTGTACGTCCCATGGTGGTACCCCTCAGTCCCTAATATTCTCATGATGAGTATGTTATTAGCAAGGCGATCCAGTGTAAAGGACTCATAGAAATCTCCATCACGAACCAGCAAGCCTTTTTTCCACCAGGAAACACGCGGTAACGGCCAACCACTCTCCGCTTCACACGTCATCACTACGTCATGTCCGTCTTTTACAATTTTGACGTGTTTCAACTTGCGTAGCGTTGGCTTGCCTACAAAGTTAAAATCATAAAAATAAACGATCGAAGAAACTAACGAATCATCTGACATTGAAGTAAAAACGTGTTTTTTTTTAATAATTCGCTCTACACTTCTTCGAGAAAACGTCTGTAAATAAATCGTTGACTGTTTTGAGGATAATGAAGGATTTTTTGTCAGTTCAGTACGTTTCTTGTCCTGGCCGAGTTTAATTTAAGACATTCTTGGATGGATGGACGGATGGATGAATGGATGGCTGGATCGATCAATCGATATCGACAAATAGACGCGGACGATTGGATGGATGGATGAACTGATGGACACATGTACGATCAAACCGAAAAATAAGAAAAACGAAGGAAACAAATTAGTAATAAAGAAAACTTACTAGGCCTTGCGAAGCAAGAAGAAACTTTTTGGTCGCGCTTTGCTTCACATTCAAACTTCCCGACATCTTGTTGACGAGTCACGTTATCAAGAACCACAGCAGACCACATTTTGTCGACTTGTGGATCAACCATTATGTGTTTTCCCTCAACTGGCTGTCCATTTCTTGTCCAGTTGATAGCATCCACATAAGCGCCATAGAACGAGCAGTTAAGAACCATGAGTACAGTAGATGGGTATGTAGTGAGTTCCCTGTTACCAGGAGAGATTTTGCAGCGAAAGACGCATTCCAAAAACTGAACTTTTAACAACACTAAAAGGAGAAATAACAAACATAACAAATCAAATAATAATATCAATATTTACTTCTCGCAACGGTTAGGGCAACAAAAAAAGTTGCGAGACACGTTCATTACAGGGTATGTTACGATGGGCAATTTTTCATGCAACTTGTGTCGCAACAAAATTGCAAGACAAGTTGCAAAAAAGATTGCCTAGTCAGAGTATCAGCGCTTTTAATCGCACTTTCTTCAATTGTGCACATCACCGTGGGGATCATTCTTCATTTGATTTCATTCCCGCAGTTCACATATGACCATATATGATTTATCATGTAGTCTTTGTCATCTCGGAAGTTAAATGCTTTTTCCTATTTGGGCTTAAAGGACACCGGGATTCAAACACCGGGATTCAAAGAAAATTTCACACGCCAGGTGTTAGCAGAAAGGAGATTTCGAGTATGGTTGATTAAATAAACTAAATACACCGTTTGACTCAACAATGATTCAAACAGGTGTTCAAGAAGATATCGTAGATTACTGGAATAAACCCTAAGAGTAATTCAATCGTGTTAGACAACATAAAAAGGAGAAAACCAATGTACGTTATTGTCACGAAAAAGCGGGCATTAGAAAACTCCAGATGCATGCATAAAGCACGGGCTGGGGGAGATGCTTTATGATAAATGATTTTCGGAATGCTTCATTTTTTTTTTCTTAGTAATTGTTTCATTTTCTTTCTATCTCTTTCCTTTTTTCAAACCGTTGACCTATATTTTTAGTTATTCAACGTTTCCAGAAATTTTTGCTAAAACTTATCAGTCAAAAGCGCATTCTTTCACTTAACATGACAGCTTCGTTTACAGATATCACTCATTATTCATCGCCTGGGTTTTTCGGACTGGCGGGTCAAACCACTTATAGAAGTGTCGTGAACATAGCGATTTTATAGTATGCACTGAGCTTAGAAAATTCGTCAACTACAAAAATCAAAATACTTTTTTGAATCGCTTGACAAGTCTAACCGAATATCAAATACTTATTGAAAATTAAACCTTTCCTTCAAAACCCTTTTTAAAATTTCGAACTGCTGGGCATTTAGTCTTGAAAGATCCGTGGCCGGCTGCCGGTCATCCAGACACTGTCAAAACAAGAAGGGCGGGAACCAGTGTGAAAGACTACGGAAGCGGGAAGTTTGGAACCCTTTGTTTCCCCCACATACAAGTTCCCAAAAAAAAAAAAAAAAAAACAAGAAATTAATAATAACGTCTCGCAGGATCATTGGTTGGAAATTCCGTTCTACTCCGATTTTTGGTTTTGTTTTGTTTTTTGTTTGTTTGTCTGTTTTAGACATTCTTTTTGCACTTATTTAAATTGAGCACATAACTGTTATATCTTTCATGTAGTAAATCTTTCATCCGCATTTGACAATTGCATATATTTGTATGCGATGTAACTCTAACGCTACATAATTCAGCACTTCTGTGAACAACCGTTACACTGACGACAACGGAAGTTACCGTCGAAACATGTTTGTAAAATTTAAAAAAAGTCGTGTTATTTCTGAAGATTTGTATATTTGTTTTGCAATGATTTTTTTTGCCAGCAATACATATATGTTTAATTTAATACTAATTACGAAAAGAAGGTTCCAGTGAACATCTCTTTTCGCAGCCGAATTTTCCAGCTTTTAAAATCAAGTTGAGAAAATAAAAAATAAATGAATAAATAAAACATGGCGCATTCTCCATTTATAAAACTATAATCATTCTGCGTCTTGAAGAAAAGATTTATCAAAATCAAAATATAACGAAAACAATGTGTTCCTCTTATCATCCGCCCGTTTTACTTTATGTAAATTTTCCCGTACTAAACTGGACAGGTGCAATTCACTCATGAAGTTTACACAAGACGTTTTGTGCCAATCGCAATGCTTCATTACAAATTCACGTTTGTGGGAAGAACCCTCTCAATCAATTCTCCGTTTAAAGAAAACTAAGTTGAAAAAACTAAAGGCGGAAAAATATGGTTTTGAAGGCTTTGTATGCATATTAACCCCCGTGAAACATCTTCCGGTCTTGACAGACATGATACTCAAGTTTTCTAATAGGCGATTCGGAACTATACCGGGAAAGTATTTTGTGTATGCAAGTTCATTTCCCACGTGCTACGCACAGATTTAACAGTATAGTAGGTTTTTTTTTCTAATTCAACACCAAAAATCTCTGGTTTTTACTATTATTGTTATCTTTTTATTTCTTGTTTTGATTTTTTTATTCATTTATATTTATTATTTTTTATTTATTATTATTATTTTATTAAAAGTCAAGCCGCGCTCAGTAGTCCAACAGGGATTTAATAGTCTCATTAAACAAAGGGGGTCTGTCTGTCTGTCAACAATCAGCTCATCTCGAGAGTGTGCAAATCGTCCCCTTAGATCGACAATACCGAAAACCAGTAGGGAATAATTCATAATTCGCCAGACTTTGACAAAAATTATTGAAAAACATTTGCCTCACTAAATAGCAGTGCAAATTAATAAGCTGATTGGGTCGACTCGCCAAAAGTGAAAAACGTAACGACGATTTGGCGAAAGGATAATCTGCCTAGAAAGCGAAAAAAAAGAAAAAAAAACATTTCAATTTTATTGGGAATGTGTAGATCATAAGTTCTCTTTTGCACTTAAGATTTGGACAATTACGGTTACCAATTCTTACTTGTAAACAAAAATGTACGAAAAACAAAAAGCGATTCCAGAGAAGCATGAATTTATGTCAAAACATTTGTGCTGACTGGTAATTTCCGATCTCGCGCAACTTAACGGGCGCAAGACCCTGAGCTTTGAAAGCTCACAACACCGTACAGTATTACTTTTTATGTCATGCAACACACAAAAATCAGTATTATTTCACTGGAAAAAAGACATGCTGATTTATTTTTATTTCTTTATCTAAAGTACTGATTAATAAGCCACCTGCAATTGATATTCTCATGTTTTTCAGAGTTGAAGCCCCGACTTCGGCCAGTGTACCCTTAAAACGTCCTTCGTTTAACAAACAAAACTACCATTCTATTTGTTTCATTATTTTGTAGTCAAAAAAGAAAATCGATTTTTTTCTTCTGTAATGATAATTTTTCTATTGGTAAATTTTCTCATTTCATTGCGATCGTGATATTTAGCCCATATCAGTTCTCCCTTTAAAAAAATCAATTTTTTTTACACAATTCAGAGGACGAGTTTTAGAACCCGGAGCTGCCCCCCCCCCCCCAAAAAAAATATATATAAAT
Source organism: Siderastrea radians (assembly GCA_964017195.1). Classification (NCBI taxonomy): domain Eukaryota; kingdom Metazoa; phylum Cnidaria; class Anthozoa; order Scleractinia; family Rhizangiidae; genus Siderastrea; species Siderastrea radians. Next base: position 12,259,397 of record OZ024898.1, on the reverse strand, counting down.
AATATATTCGAAGTAAACTAACTAACTAGCCATTTTTACTTTTGTACAAACAGACAAGCAATTAATTAAAACTATCAAGATTCAAACACAAAATAAATCTCCTTCGTCAATATTTCTTTTTAATTTAACTCTTTTGAAGGGACCTTAAATGTGAAAATAAAAATAAAAAAATCAGTGTCTTCGAGGGATTGAAATAAAACCCGGGAAATGCACTCGCAACTTCCCTTGCTTTCATACACCTAGACTGTTGCATGCAGCGGAGAAACAAACGTAACACTTTTTAACTATACGATCGATAACTTCAAATACTCTCTAAGCTTGTTTTACTGGAAATAAATGTGGTCACTCACCGACCAGAATCAACTTGAGAGCCTGAGAGTGAATCATCTTTGGCAATCAACAATGAAAATTACCCGTGAGCCTTGTTTCTCGCTTAAATGCTCCTAAGAAGACAAGGAAAACCTTTATAAAGACCGATGAACACAATAGCTAAGGGAAACTGATCGTCCGCAAGCTTCTCACAGTGGGCCGAACTCTGAATGGAATGTGACTCTCAGTGAACTGTTGAACTCCGTGTATTTGACACGTTATAACAGCGCTGAGATTGATCAAATGTGGCGGCAGCTGCGGTCTTCCTATTGGGTTAAAAAAAAATGTGTCGGATTTACTTTGCATAACTGCATTTCTTTTGTTGGGCTGGTCAGGGGGTAAAGAGAAATCGCGGCTCATAATTATGGTTAAGGTAAAAACAAAGATGAATTTGCGAAAGAGTTGATGTTCCGGTTAGCTTTTTCATTGGCTAGAAGTCATTGTTTTCTTTTTAGACCTGACATCAACTGTCGACTTCCGCTGAGCGGATTTTGATAAGGGAAGACTGGAACATGGAAAACAACTTCCCTTTGAAGAAATAATGATATTAAAGTTCTGAAAGAAATTCACATGACAATTTCCGGTGTATGTGTTCATAGTTCTTGTCACCTTTTCAATATCCATGGCTTGGGGAACTTGAGAATAAAACTAAAACTTGTCAAATCTATCAAAATTAAGACACTATCACGTTTATGCTAATTCTAGAATGATTTAAATACGCCTGAGAAGAAGTCGTTTCAGTTCAAGATGGCATCTTGGTTCCTTTCCCGTATATTTTGGACATTCACGATCTCACGAATCTATTCTTCTTCGAGGAAACTGCAGAACCATTGTTTGTAGTCAGCATTACAACGACCGAGACCAGGAAAAAAATACACAGCAAAAAAAACAAAACAAAACCTAAAACAATGCAGATTCCTAAAATAATACAGATTCGATAAAATTTTCTATCATAGAAAACGATTTTTTTTACAATAACTGAGCAAATTCTCGCGCGCTGATTGGCCAATTTTTATTGCCAATAAGAGTACAGACGGATGAAACACGTAAAGCTGACGCAGTCAGCAAAAGTCAAACTTTTCAGCGCTGCATTCTTGATGTATTGTACCACAAATGTAGTAGTCTTCAATGAGGAGATTATCTAAAATTTATAGGTTAAAAGTGATGAAACCGTTGCAATCTTAAAGCGAAAAAATGAGGACGTTTATTGAGGATACAGACCTGAAAATCGGCGGTGAGCGGGAAGTTGTGCTGCCGATGAAACTGAGCTGAACCGTGTTTTAGCGGATTATTTTGCGAACCGTTTTCATTGGATTAAAGATTATTTGGGCAATTCGAATTTTTTCTTGTATTTCTCGCCTTTTCTTACTAAAGTTTTCACTTACGAGCCTGTGATTCTCCGAATTACAGCGATGAAATGAAGATTCTGCGGCAATCGCATCTTCTATTGATCTTCCACACTTTGAGAATGTTATGACGAAATTTATCATCAATAAGAGAACAGACGCATAAAAAACTGACGTCAATTTGTTAAATAGAATCTGTCTTATTTTAAGTTTTGGGTTCGTTACCGATTACTTATTTTTTATAAAGTTGGCGTGTTTGTCCTATCTTTGCATTCCAGTATCCATAGGTATCTGATTGTGGCTTAATTTGCTTAGAAATTAATAAAAGTTACTCAGCCCGCCCCCCCCCCCCCCTCAAAAAAACGCGTACAACAGAATTGAATGTGAGAGGGAAGGCCGAAAGTTAAAGTACTTTCTTAAGGGCTAAGCTCAAGGACTATCCAGCATAAACCTTAATAGTAACCAACGTCAAGGAACTTTTTTCGTTTTCTTCGAATTCTTGCCTTCATTTGGGGGCGGAGCTGGTTAGTTCGCTTCTACGGCTGCTTGGCAACAGGCGCTCTTCAGTGTTAGGGTTCTCTAGCGGTTTCCTGGTATCCATGTATCTCCTTGAGTTGATATTAAAGACCGTGCTGAAAGAAAGTTTCTAATTAAAATGAACTTCAGACGCCAGCGGAAATTCATAACCCCACCGTGGGAGCACCGCAGAAATACGTTTTGGTGAAGTCACAGTAGCTGGTCAGGCTAGGTTCGATAAAGCGATTGGGTTCAAGAGGCGTGTTTTGCGTGGCTAATAAACGCGGAAAATATCCTTGATACATGTATATATTTCGTCCTTTGTGCCTGGAAATTTGATCCTTGAATGAATCTTTTATTCTCAAACCACGAACGTATAGTAATGAATAGTAGCCTGCGTAGCAAGCGTTTCCGTGGGTTTTTCCGCGAGGCATTTTTTTGCTAAGTTTGACGGAGCAAAAATGAGACTTTTTGGCGCTCGCCCCAATTTTCGCGCGTTCCAAAAGCGAAAGATGCTTCAAACCTTCGGAAAGCCCTACGGAAACGCTTGCTACGCAGGCTAAATGAATAGTGGCACAAGGGACTCAATTTGTGTGGAGAACTGTACGTGTACACGCGATGTTACTGAAGATGACTATGCCCCCGAAACCTACAATGAGTAACCGGGAAAAGTAGACGATTTTTTACTGCACTGTAGCTGTTACAGTTGAGTTGGATTGAAAGTGTAATATTTGCGTTTTCAACAAATGATAGAGGAAGGTTGGTAGACATTGTCATTATGGAACCATTGCGTTGTGAACAATATTTTCATTTCTACTATCTTATCAAATAAAATTACTGACTTGATATTAAGCGTATAATTTAGCTCTTTTTCTTTTGTCATTCATTTATCTGATAAATAATTTTCCTTTCTGTATACAGCTGTAATCGATAAAGCTGATTACACCCGAAATGTCGTAAAAAACAAAACCAGAATTGTTTGTGGATTAAATAGCGATCGAAGCTTTGCTCGATCACCGCACATTTTATGTGCTCGACGATACAATGTATACAAAAAACGTTGATCTCTAGATCTGTTTTAAATTAATATCCCATTCCACGCCGGGCCAGCTTGAGGCCTGAAGCGACACTCTAGGAATAACTTTTGTGTTTTTAATCCAGTGAACCTCAAACTTTGCAACATAACAGTCTTTTCAATTGCAAACAATCGTATGATTTTTGTTTTTCGATTTTAACGGGTTTTGGCGGGAAAATGACGTCATAGAGATGAAGTCAAAATTTTAGTTTCACCGTATGACTAAACTAGTACACGATTTGGAAAGAAAATATGTTGAGACAAATTCAAATGTGAAAAAATAATTGAAAAAGCTTTATCAGTTCAAAAGATATTGCATTTTGAAATTTGCCAAAGTTCTAAATATAGTAACAAAATGGCGGGAAATTCAAAATTCAGATTGTCGTATCTTTTGAACCGATAAAGCTTTTTCAATTATTTTTTCATATTTGAATTCGTCTCATCATATCCTTTTGAAATCGCGCAATAAGTCAGTCATCAGGTGAAAATAAAATTTTGACGTCATTTGTATGACGTCATTTTCCCGCCAAAAACCGTTAAAATCGAAAAACAAAAATCATACGATTGTTTGCAATTGAGAAGTCTGTTACGTTGCAAAGTTTGAGCTCCACCGGATTAAAAACACAAAAGTTATTCCTAGAGTGCCGCTTCAGGCCTCATGCTGGCCCGGCGTGTTCCCCTGTGACATTCTCATTTATCTTCTGTAAGAACTGATTCTTATCTGATTGGTCACACTGAAATAAACGATTATTTGTCAAAATGGATAATTACAGCACTTACAAATAACCATTGCGAGACATTGACCCTTTCTTTGCAGCACAATTTTCTACCTCTGTGCCGACAAAAAATGACAGTTGCCACAAAATTTAACATCTGAAATCAACAGTAGAGGACAAACATAATTAGACTTAAAGAACCTTGATTTTGCTATTCACAAAGTTTTTCTGCATTTTAACAAGAAAATCACAGACAAAACTGAAGTGCCATGGTTAGATTCTTCACGTTCATCCAATTTTTCACCATCTTCGAACGACACGTCCACGACAGTAGTTGGCTACAATTTACAAACTACAATTTATAAATTTACAAATTTTAAGTACTGTTTAATAAACGAGCAGGAGTGTTTTATCGGGTTTAAAACCACGAGGCGTAGCCGAGTGGTTTTAGACCCGAGTAAAACACGATCTGCGAGTTTATTGAACGGCTTCAAAAAACGATCTCATAGAATAATGAACTAATGGTGCCATTTTCCCGTGCTATAACTTTATTCCATAGTCTCATCAAGAGAATGTCAAAATCGATCTCACAGAATATAAAGACATTCTTTTATGTTTTGTAGTTCCTATAGTCTTTGAAAAGAATAAAAAGTTTTGTTTAATGAGCTTCGGACCATTTTCCCGTGCTGCTAGTTCATGCTGCTAGATCTGAAAAGAATTATAAGATTAGATGATTTGTATAGTGGAAACTTCATTCAATAGTGAGCTCGATGAGAACATTATGGCTTCGAAGCACAAGCGGACGTTTCGCAAACCCAAAAATGCTGAAGAAGAGAAACAACTGCTGGAAAATGCCGTACCAAAGTCAACACGTTCCGTCAATAAGTGGGCTATGAAGATTTTTTCAGAATGGCAGTCAACAAGAGTAAATAAGAAAGCTTCTGAAGAGCCGAGCAGTTGTATTCTTTATATAAAATGTTACCCTCATTAGTATTCTTTATATAAAGAATACTAATGAGGGTAACATTTTATATAAAGAATAGTAATGAGGTATATTACAATCAGCCCCGCTTTCCCCTGGGACGGAAATCAAATGTCGCCACCAGGCTTTTTAGATTGTTGATGTATTACCGGTTTTAAACAAGCATCCACGTGACTCATTTGCGTGATGTAATTGGTGGAAATGATCATTAATTATTCATGAGTTTTTGAAATTATCAGTATATTCGAAACGCAGAAATACAGAACAGAATTTATTTTAGAATATGTTTTAGAATAAGTAATATTCTCAGAGTTATGGATGGGGAGAGGGGGGCGACCAAAAAAATTCCCATCTGAATAGGCCAGGGTTATATACGGTTGACCCGCGATAACTCGAATCTTGAAGGGAAATGGAAAAAAAAGGTTCGAGTTATCGGGCGTTGGAGTTATCGAGAGATTGGATTCCTGCTGACACCACTATCACATGTACTCTCACAGGACGAATTGGCATGTTTTGTGTAACACAACACAAGGAAACTAAAGAAATTGACACAAAGAACAATTAGACACTTCAAAACTACATTCTGCTCAATTTTTCAAAAATTTGTTCAAAACAAATTTAGTGTTGTGGAGTATGTTTTGTCTCGTTACACTTTAACAAACGATGTTCGAGTTATCGAGAGTAAAATTATAAAAAAAAAATGACCTGAAGGAAAAAGCAATTCACTTCGACAATTATCGACGGTAAAATTACAGTAAATGTATGGAATAAATCCGGGAGAAACCAATGTTGCTTTCAGTTAGGGCGAGCTCCGAGTTACCGAGAGTTCGAATTCGAGTTAAGGCTTTAGTATTCATATTCAAGCTACCTGTTAGGGTAAGAGGTTAGCAAGACACCTTCCACAATTTAATAGAGTCATCAACATTTCAAAAGCTCTGCAGATTTTCTTCTCTCCTTTGCAATATTGGGCATGGCGGACAATTTACACTGAACGGCGAATCGTGTTTCAAAAAACCACTGGGACTGTACGAAACACACCGCACACTGACTAGTAACTGGAAAAGGAAGTTAATTGTCTGAAAAACATGGTGTAGCATCAGAACTTAAAGGATTGGAAAATCAATGTTTCACTTTGTATTTTCAAATTAAAAATAATAATAAGAAAAGCTAGACATTAAAAATCTATTGTATCCATTGTAAATATTTTTATCACTAGTTAGTCTATTTTTTATTTTATTTTCACATTTTTATTTGTGACATAACCGGAAAAGAGCCACTCTGTGGAATCCGTGTTATTAAACCGTTATTATTATTATTATTATTATTATCATCATCATCATCATCATCATCATCATCATCATCATCATCGTCATCATCATCATCATCATCATCATCATTATTATTATTATTATTATATATTATTATTATTATTATTATTATTATTATTATGAAAAAACACCTACACAAGCAAAATGGCTGGGTTTACTGGTGAAAAATTGTGACCTTGATATCTCTGTTTCTGATCTTGCTTGTGTATATCTATTCTGAAGAGTTAGTCTTGATTAAGTTAAGCTTGTTCCCAGTGTCAAAAGTTCTTCCTTCTGCCTACAATAAACCGATTATTATTACCTTAATTAAAGAAGAGTGTCCCCAAGGCTCTTTAAAGTCCCCCTAAGAGACTAATTAGGTGTGCATGTATATCTTCCCTTATTACTGATTATGATTTTACTTTTGCAAGGCAATCACATCTACTCTGTGAGACTGTGTAATTCTTCCTGTTTTTAACATACTTTTGAAGACTACCCTAAACTTTGGGAGCCGCCACGCATAGAGGAATGGATTGAGCAAAGATTTAAGCAAAAATATGTAGTAAAAGATTGCAAACAGATACATCTCTACAGATTTGTGTTCATCGCAAGTTGGACAAGCACCAATAACTTGATAAAGAAGAAACCAGGGTGAGACGCATAAAAGAAAGAGACCCAAGGCTACCATCATAGCTTTGGTCATGTTCCGCTCTCTTCTGTAGGCATTGATGACTATTCGTCCTGATTCATCCAAGCTACTCGCTCTTTTCCGATATTTTCTTACTGCTTGATAAAGACAGACGTAGAAAAGAACGCTGACGATTGAAGGCAATACTGTGTGTACACCAGATATGATATTTATAATTACAATGGAGCGGTTAAGTTCCCTTAATACCGTGCGATAAGTCATGTAGATACCACTGTAGGTCCATATTATCAAGCTCCATATCAACACTCGCCTTTTTGTGACAATCGAGTTGTGACGTAGAGGCCAGGCAACAGCCACATATCGGTCAAAAGACAACACGACCACATGGAAAACTGACGCAACGAGGAAAAGAGAACTCACTGCTTCTATGACGTGAACTGCTGTGGTCGAAAACGTTAAAATCCACCAGCTACACAATGGGTCATGTATCAAACCCACAAAGACGTCAGCCACAGCCTGGCTGGCGATCAAAAGATTGGATGGTTTTCTTTGCAAATTTCTGTTCGGGTCTTTCCACACAGCTACGACAACCAAGGCGTTCGCAAGAAAAGTGGCTAACGCCGTGATTGCGACGACGACCGCCCAGAAATACTTTGAGTCAAAGCTTCCTTCTTTCCAGGGACGATTCATTGGATCGTAGAAGTCGTCTCGCATTTTTAACCGAACTCGATTTCTGAAAAGATCGTTTTTGTTACCTGCAGGTTTGAAAAACAATGAAATCAGGATCTGTTAGCGCTGCTTGTGTTTCTCCCAGATTTCTGCTTTGATTTTGAAACTGTTGGCTTAAGAAAGCAAACATCCTATTTAATTTTTCAAGCAATCTGGAATCTAAATGGCAGCTGTGTTGTCTTTGCCCTATTCATTAGAATTCACCGTTGATAGCGTGTCGAAAATGATTGTTTTTGACTCCTTCAAATAAATCAGATTTCCTTGTTTCCCTTTCAGTAAAATAACAAGGAATACATTCTATTTCTCCAAATCGGCTAGGTTAAAGACGTTTTTCAACATAAAGAATTTAAAATGTGAAATTTAGTAGTTTTATGATAGCATGTTTCGTCCTCTTTATTTTAACTGTTGTTATAGAAAACCATTCATTCTAAAGGTTACAGACAACCAGAGATCTATCCGGCAGCTGTATTTTTTTAGTTTCCCTCCCTGTTTTTAAAGACCGAGAATCTGTCACGCAGAAAAAGATGAAGGATTATTCATGCCCAAATGTAAGTTTAAACTCTATGGAGCGGATTAAATCTCTAAGACAAAACATGTGTTCTAATAATATTGCAATTTTAAACATCTTTTTTAGTGTAGCACATGATAGAATTTAACATGAATTTATGCTTGTAATCGCATATCGAAGCACATTAGCGAACACAATTCGATATCTTTTGTTTACTGATGGTCTGCAACTCTGTAAATAAACTGAGCGATCAGGACGTCAGTCTTAATTATAGAAAACAAAAGAGGAATGACGTGTAAATAACATGAGCAATAAGTGTTCAATTATATTTTAACAAATTCATTCATAAAAAGTATCAGATCAATTACACGAAAGGAAGGATGAAGGGCAAGCGTTATTTCATAGCGGTGCCGTTTATTACAGGAGATCCAGTTACAATGCACACACAAAAAATGTAGATCGATACTGTGGACCAAAATAAGAATAAAGAGTTTAGTATAGGCTAAACACTGCCAGTGGGTTTTTTACTGCTCTTTGCTTTATCTTTCGCCTTTTCGTTTTTGATTAATATAAGGGAAAAGAAATAATATATTTGCTTGATTAACACTATTTCATCAAGTTTCTAGCCTGAAGCAAAAATACTCTTTAACCCAGCTGTTTAACCTGAAAACACAACGTCATAAACTCAGTTGATGACAATAGATAATGTCAACCAATTTCAGTGATGCGAAATGCTTACCACTTTGAATTGCGAATTGAACAGTCTTAATGGGAAGCGGAGAACAGTTTTCGCAGACAACAGTACATTTTTGACGAATCACCCGTCCTAATGTCAGGAAAACTAAGACATAACCGAAGACAAGTAATTCTAATGGGTACGTTGTTTTAAAAACTAAATTCGTCTCCATCCACGAATAAAGAAAGGAATCGATAATAACATCCGTCTAAGACCATGACTCCCGCTGGCGGGAAGCCCCTCTTGAAATAAAAACAGAAGCCACAGAGTGACTTCACAATCTCAGTTATGCCAACCGAGTTATTCAATGGTAGACGATCGAAATATAACAAACGTAAAATCACGATAAAGTGAATAAAAACGTTGCTCTGGTCAAAAAATACAAATTAAATACTCTTCTAAAAAGCCGTCTTACACAAAGCACAAGGAGTCGAGGCTTCATTCGAGCTAGACTGTAAACAGTCTTTATTTTGCTCCAAAGAAAATAGAGCGCCATTCCCGATTTTGTGCCCGCTCTCTACTTTGTTAGAAGAAAAATAATGATGTTCGCAAATTACATTGCTCAAATTGCAAAGTAGTCCTTCAAAGTCGGTGAAATTGCTTCTCAGTTTTTCCTCGAACAGTTCATCAACCAGATTATTTCCGAGCTTTAGTTTGAGCTCGTGACGAAAACGAGAGATATGATTGGTTTCGGTCGCATTAACAAATGGGCCAAAAAAAAAATTTCTGGCAGGCTAAGAATCCCCCAGCCCCCCCCCCCCCCATCACTTTTCTAATGGTCCGTCCCTAATTGTTTATGATCCTTTTCTTCTGGCACTTTGAATATAGTGAAGAACCTTGAAAGTAGGTCACATTCAACAGGTTTACAATTTTGGGCACTACGACGAGAAAGCCACGTCAAACAAAACAACTTAGCACTGAAGGACCTTGTCAAAAAGTAACCAGATAAACGTAAGACAATTTCGTGTCATTTGTGTACGTTTTGATAGCCCGTTTTTTTTAAAGAAATAAGCTGCCTCATTCAAACGCTAATAATGGAAATATCTCTTTACCTACAGGAGTAAGAAAAGCACAAGTAAATCGAGTTAAAAGTATGATCGAATCAGTGCATTTTTTGAAAGAAGCATGGCTTGATATTGTAAGTCAGCCGCTTTAAGTTTCACACCCAAAATAGCTCCTTTTTTTTGCCTACAGCCCTATGCATGAAATTTTTTTTTGAGAAAATATTTTCCTTATGCACAATTTGTTATTGAATTAATTAAAAACAACGCAACTGTGTTTTACTAAATACATAGCCTGTACTGTTGCGTTACTTTACATTTTTAAGTTTATTTTATTACAAAACACTTTTTAATAATGTTCGCTTTAAAATTTAATTCACTGAAGGAGGTTTCAAAAGTAAATAGCGATTCAGAGTGAAAAATTGTGTAATGTTACTGATATACATGTATGGATTTTTTATAAAAGACGTATTCATATGAAATGATTTGATTAATTTATAAAATATACAGTACATACACTGTTATTTCCTTAATTTAAAAACAATTCTTTTCAAAAACGTAGCTCATAAATTTGCCTTTAAAACTTTTGATATAAAATACATACGGGTACCTTCTAACCCTTTGCTGGGAAGTTAAGCGTTATAATTTAATGTAACAGCTTTTTGAGGATATAGACACAGTGGGAAAGTAGGAAGACACTGGGAGTGGAAGGCTTTCCAGTGCAGTTGAATTTCCAAGGGGATAAAAGAAGCCCATATTATTGCCAAGGATAGTTCACCCATGATATACAAGTGATTGTGTTCTTTCAATAAATGACAATAATAATAATGACAATGCTAGACTGAAAGTTAAGCCAATTAGATAGTTGCAGTATATTAGTAGAATAGACTAAATTGTTATTTAGAGTTTGTATAGTGCTTTTCAGGTTAACTGGTTCACCGTCCTATGATAGTGACCCGCAAAATTACAGCCGAATTACAAAAGATGTACAGCTACGCATACTAACGTTTGGTCATGTCGCGTAAGCTCGACGCTTTAAAATCCGACAACTTTAAGGACGGTGCCTCCTTTTGTTACTGCGTATACGTTCTGCGCATCTCGGGATATTCGGGTCTCCTAAGGAATTTGCCCGCCAATACAATAATATTTTTGTGCGGATTGTGAATATGTGGGAAAAGCATATCTAAGCAAGGGCTGGAAAGAAATTGCCATACATTCTTTGTATTTAACGATTTTTTAGAATCATGGTTGCTTAATTATCTCTGAAAAATGCGTGGTTACCCACATTTTTCTTTTTGGATTCCAAAAACCCTTGTTAAGATCTACTTTTTCCCCATAGTCATAACCTTTGCAAAAATACATCTGTATTAGGAGGCACCGTCCTTAATTGAAATAGCTGTAGACAAGTGATTGTGTTCTGCCCTATCATGATTAATGCCAATGCTAGACTGAAAGTAAAGCCAGTTAGGTAGGTCCACTTGCTTAGTATTTTTATAGATGATCCCAGTTTACGTTTTCTGACTATGGTTTCTGTTAGCGGATGGGGATGGGTGTTTAAAGAGGTCAGTAACCCGACAGCGTATTGTCGCTAGCTTGATCCATTATTCATGCATACCGGAATTGCACAGTACATCACAGAGCTGAAAACATCGCCCAGAATGCCCCGACACATCCGGGACTTTTACGCCCTTTCTCGCGCGAACATTTGAAAGCTCATTTGTTATTGTATTATTATCATATTAAAAAACGTTGCTGTTCAAGTTTTGATGTCGTTTCAAACATTTAATTTAAAAATTGTTGTCAATGTTTAACACCAAGAAAATAAAAGAAAGTGAATTTGGGTGTGATTGTTTGCTGCTTTTTATTTTTACCTGACAAGTGATTAATGACCTTTTCATTCCACGAGAGCGTTGTAACAAGCTTCAGCTCCTGAGCTTGTCGTGTGTTAATAGTTTTCAGTTTAATAGACTACGCTTATTCGAACTCAATTATTTTGAATTTTCCATTATTTCAAACTAAAACCAATTTCCCTTCGGCTTGGATTTGCCCTTCACTCATTTACTATTGGTTATTTTGAACTCCCGTTAATGATTCCCTGCGGTTTGTACTGTAAGGAATACACACCAAAAACATAGAGGCGGATTTTGATGATGCTCGCAGCTGGGCATGTGTTTACAAAACTGTTGCTTAATTATCTCAGTAAGGAGGAAGGTCCGGTGTTGGTTGATTTTGACACATCCAAACCCCACCTCCCCCCACCCCACCTCCCATAAGGTTTTTCTTCATTTTATAGCTTAGCTTGATGAACATCGGTTGCTATAGTTACGATATATGACGTCATAAGCACAATGTGGTTAATCTACTTTTGAATAAAAATAATACAATACAATAGTATTTCTATAGCGCTTATCCGTTTAAGTGCTAAGCGCTTTACAATGCTTAAATAATAATAATAATAAAAAAATAAAATACAAATTACATTGTAGATTGCTACAAAGTATAAGCTTGCTTAAAATGGAAGGTTTTTAACTTAGATTTATAAATATTTATATTATCAATAGATCTAATTGCCATGGGCAGATCGTTCCACAGACGGGGGCAATGACTGAAAAAGCTCTGAGTCCATATGTCTTTAAGTTGTAGGGTTCAATAGCAAACCGCCACCTGTCAGAAGCTGAGCGAAGGCGTCTGGCAGGTTCATAAACGCGCAACAGTTCTGTCAGATAGCTAGGAGCTAAATTGTTTAGTACCTTAAAACATACAAGATTTATATTAAAAATAATTCTCTGCTCTACAGGTAACCAGTGTACAAAAAGGCAAAATCTTTTTGAAATATTGTAACATTACAAATTCCCAAGGGATCTATCAACTCCCCCCACACCTTTTTCCACGGCGGGTTTGCTCCTATAATGGCACGTGTCCAATTGTTTGGCAGAGTCGTTTCCCGCTGCTATTTTTAATAATGAAAAGACTCTGGAGTAGGTGTCGTTCTCTATTCTAGATGACTACGTCAGTTTTAAGTTATCGTCGTTTCAGTCTTATTTACCACAGATGAAGTGAAAAGGATAGGTAAGTTGGCAGTGCCTTCCTGTTACGGGTTCTTTTTCAGGCCAATCAGAGGTTGTTTTAACCTGGGAATATAAAGGAAGCCGTCAGTTTTTATTTCATTCATACTTACCCTAAGGTTTATACAAAGATCAAGTAAAACAGGGAGCTACGCCAGCTGCACAATTATTTTTACTGCTTAAAAATGGCGAGGAAAGGTGAAAATTCCAGCGCCATGTTATTGCATTTCCGAAACCATGGCGAGCACTGATTTTCTCGATTTGCTACAATCATGCTTATAGCCAATGACAAAGGCTCGCGGTAAATTTAGTAAAGGCGTATACAGTAATATGAAAAGGAATGCAATTTAACACTCTCAGGAGCTCGGCATAAGGCTTTCCGCCGTATGCGATGTGAAATCAAACTGGTTTGAGCTAATTGTTATGAATATCTGTACTTAGCTTAGCTTAGCTTAGCTTGAAGTTGATAATGGACGATTTTTATTACAACTGAACGTATTCATCTCGAAAAGTATAGGGATAGAAATTAATCAAAAACGCTTGTGCAAACAATTCAATTTAATTTGCTAACTTTCACTGTCTCATAGTTTTATGCCTCATCTCATTTTGGACCATTTCTACAACGTAGGCTCATGGAGGTCTTTCTAAGTGTGCCGTTTTCTCTCTTTGGAAAGAAAGGACAGATACGAAGAAGTGAAAGGTGTACTTATCATGTCTTCGGTTTTCACCTCAGCCGTTTGTTTGTTGTTTGACGTGAATTAATGAAAGCGCAATCTCTCGCTGACTAATGAGTTATGATTTTGTTAAGTTGTTGGTATTTTCGGTATGCCGTTGACCTTGCTGTAATACAAGACAAACCATACTGAGCACTAAGAAATCAAAGCTGCCAAAGAAAGTTTTTCTCTGTGACAATAATATGATCAGTTATGATCAGTTCTCCATATTTACTGCTACGGGCGCTTGCAGTTGACATGTACATAGTATACGATTATTCTGAAGACATTTAAGACCTTCTAGGGAAACTACTGCAGATGATGCGTGATATTTAAAATTTCTACTGATGCTACTTACATATTGAGCAGTTGACGAAATTAATTTTAAACGGCTCACGGGGATTTTTTTATTAACATTATTAGCACTACGAGTTAGCTTCGTTGTTATATTTCCCCAATTTGTAAGCCAATTTATAAGTATTATAAATTAAAGTTAATGGGACAACCATGAGGTTTATTTTTCCAGCATTTTTGTACTGGTCATGCGCTATGTTATCAGGACAAGACCTGTCAATCAACATGCCTAAAGGTCATCCCGCTTTCACGTGCAAACATCACGACATTCATATCGGACCAATGGCATTTCGCTGCTCACGTGAACTTGAGCACCCTCAATCGACCATTGTTCATTTCAGTCTTCCATTCTCTTAATCATTTTAGTTGAGTAGCTCTTTCAACCAGCTCTCAACTCGCTCTCAGTTACGTCTTTACGCGTATTTGTACTGATCCCGACTGCTTCCTCGATTTATTTCCGTTGAGGAAAGACTTTTGAACCAGGCAACGTTTAAGTAATGCCGCCCATTGCCAGTCGACGCCGTTCCCGTTCGCAGACGGCCCCGCCACACACGGGAAATCTCCAGTTAAACTCCGCCGTTTTACAAGCCCTATCGCTGTCCCAGATTCGCCAGATTTGCCAAAGTAACGGCCTCCCGGCCACTGGTAACCGAGCAACACTACACAAGCGTTTGAAAGACGCCGGCATCACCTCAGAGGGCCCCGAAGAGCTGAGAAATGCAAGTGTTTCACCACAACAGACCAACGACACGCCTGCACGCCCCCAAAGGCACGAAATCCCCTCTTTCTCCGAGGAGCAGATGGCCCACATCAAGCGCTTGGTCCAGGAAACGGTCTCCCATGCAACCAGGGAAATTGCCAGCGAAGCAGCGAGAGCGGCCGTGCACGCCTTGCGGGCCCAACAAAGTCCTCCATTCACGGCTAGCGACGCCATCTTGCCCTCGAGTTCACCACAACAAACTCACGTGCAACAAACGCTGCCCTCGCCACAGCAAAATCCGCAAGCTCTGCCTCCACCACAGCAAAGTGGACACGTCCCAGGTTTAGTGGACACCTCTTGCCAAAACGGAGCACCCTTCCAAGACATTCCTTCCACTTACATCAAGGATATCCAGACGGGTGAGTTTTTTGAGCTTTCCAAACTATTGCCAAAAAACCTATCTATGTACGACGAAGGGGATAACTTAGTGCTCTCACTGGACAACTCCGTTGTCAAGGTCTCTAAGAAACAAAGTTCAAGTGCCGCCATTACAAACATTGACCATTGGACCACGGCGTTCACCACCTACATGAGTGTGTTCACACAAAAGTTTCCTCTGAGGTCCCAGGAACTTTTACAGTATTTAAGCTTAATTAGATATGCAGCTAGAGTGCACAAGGGTCTCGGTTGGGCAGTTTACGACCACAAATTTCGCCAGAAGGCGAGTGCCCACAAATCTTTGGTATGGTCTCAAATAGACAGCCAATTATGGCTCACCATTTTCACAGTTGCCCCATCTATACTGCAAGAGGAGTATCCTCTTTTCAGTAAAGGACCCTATGCAAACAGTGTCTCTACAGGGGCGGATTTAGAGACACATGCCACTCTTTTAACAAGAACGGCTTCTGTAGCAGGGTTAACTGTTGGTTCAAGCATATCTGCAGCCAGTGCAGTGGTTCCCACCCTGAATCCAAGTGTGCCTCCTTACCCAAACCCCAGCGGGAACGGGACGGAGACAGGGACAAGGGGAGGGCTCGTGGGGGTTCATCGTTCAACTCCTCTGACAGGGGCAAGTGAGGAGGAGATACCCCCCCTTCCCACACCTATTAACGTTGATATTCTTGAAAATGTTTTACTGGATCATCCTAACCGTGATTTTGCTTTAAGGCTATGTTCTAACATAAGGTACGGGGCGGACATTGGGTATACTGGCCCTCGTGTTCCCAGATTCTCGAGAAATTTACCTACGGCTTTGGCTCAGCCAGAAATTGTTACCCAAAACCTAGCCACTGAGATAGCCCTGGGTCGGGTAGCAGGCCCCTTTTCAGAACCACCCTTTCATAACTTCCAGGTCTCCCCTATTGGTCTAGTCCCAAAAAAGCACTCGGACAAGTTTCGCACCATATTTCATTTGTCCTTCCCCAAATCAGGGAATACTAGCATCAATCATTTCATCTCTAAGGAAGATCACAGTCTCCAATACATCACCATTGACAATGCTATTGAGGGTATCCTGCGTTTGGGCCAAGGGTGTTTTCTTGCTAAAACAGATATTGAGTCAGCCTTCCGGCTCATACCTCTAAAGTCTTCTGACTAAGAGCTCTTTCAGGTATGTTTTGGAACAACCAATATTATTATGACAAAGTCCTTGCCTTTGGCTTGCGAAGTGCCCCTTCTGTCTTTAATCAGCTCTCAGATGCGGTTGAGTGGATCCTTTTAAATAAGTGTGGTATATCATTTGTTTGCCACATTCTGGACGATTTTTTGATCATCGAGCCAGCTACCCCCTTTCCCCCACCTAGTCAAGCTTGCCAGCAAAGCCTATCCAGCATGCATCTTACTTTTACCAACCTTGGCATTCCCTTAGCTCCTCACAAAACACAGGGCCCTTGTACAAACCTAGAATTTATGGGCATTATTCTGGATACGGTAAGCATGGAGGCTCGCCTTCCCCCAGATAAGGTGGAGCGTATTCAAGCCTCCTTAGCCTCCTTTCGAGGCAAGAAGTTTTGCACCCTCAAAGAATTACAATCGCTTACAGGGACCCTGAACTTTGCATGCAAAGTCGTACCTCCGGGCAGGCCCTTTTTGCAATGCATGATTGACCTTACCCGCAATGTTTCTCAGCCCCATCATCACATTAAACTTAGCTCTGGGTTCTTCAAAGATCTTACCATGTGGCAGTTATTCCTCTCTGATTGGAATGGGGCAAATTTCTTCTTGTCAACCTCATGGGTTGACTCAGATTCCCTGCTGTTACACACCGATGCCTCCGGCTCCCTTGGCTTTGGTGGAATTTTTGGCTCTAAGTGGTTTCAGGGTGGCTGGCAAACCAACCAACAGCTCGGACAACCTGGCATTAGCATTGCTTGGCAAGAACTATTTGCTCTCGTTGTTGCCTGTCACCTGTGGGGTAAAGAATTTTCCAACAAACGCATCCTTTTCTTTTGTGACAATGAGTCTGTTGTTAACATTGTCAATTCAAAACGGTCTCGCATCCCTAGGGTCATGGACCTTGTTCGCCACCTGACCCTTCTTTATGCTACAGACACTGACAGTTCTATTAAATCTACCCCGCCAATAAATTAAAATACGCAAGTGGTACAAATTTTAAAAAAATATATTGTTAGGGAAGTAGATTATATCCGTCTTGGCAGAAAAAGACCCTGTGTTTCTGAAATTTTTAAACTCCACTAAAATATTACTATTCTTAGCTGATGTAGGATGAAGCCAGGCTATTTCTGTGTTGTATGTCTGGGGTCTACACTTTCGATGATGATGTTCTCAGTTGTTGTCAACTCGATGATAAAAAGAAGTTCAACAGAAAGATCAGCGTATTTTCAAGCATTTGAAGGTAATTACAATCGCAGTCTTATAATGTTATTAGGTACGGCTAGCGGTGCTACAGAACTGCTATTTAAATACCAGAGTGGCTAGTTAATACCTCGCTACACTAGCAAATACTGTTGCCAACGCACGGTAAGCCAGTAAGCGACGCAAAAAAAAATCGTTTGGGATGCAAATTTTGCTTTAACAAGAAGGTTTAGATAAATAATTGAAATCAAAAATTGCTTCCCAGGTACAAGTCTTCCTTCCTAGAAATATGTTTTCCAGTTAAGCAACATTACAATAAATGCTTCCACGACAACCTTTAACTTCCTAGTTTTGCTGAGCTGCAAGGCAAATTTCAAGGTAAGACAGCTCTAGGAAAGTTGTACACATATGTGCTCACTGAAGCTGCTATTGTAATTTTTTTATATAGTTAAACTATACAGTATTATACTATTAAACCAACAGTGCTTTTATATAGTAAAGAAGATACTATAAAGCAGGAAATTTATTATTAAGGAATACTCATATAGCTTTGAATATGCATCAACATGGTGAATAGTTTCTATTTTTAATATGGAACATTTTTTCATGGTATTAAGAAAACTTCTAGTCTGTCTTAAAGTACCTTGTTCCAAGAAACTGGATTTGTATGGGGAAGTCTTTTTCTGCTAGACCACCTGCGGTACACAAGAATTCGACACTCACCACAAGAAACAATGGTGCACCATCTGGCAAGTGGCGATTACTCTGAGTCCTCAAACCATCACAGTATGCACGCTGAATCATCCTGGGTATAAAAAAGTTTTTTTAGTAATATATTATTGACATTTTGTATTAATTAATAATTAAAGGCTTACACATTTCCACCATGACCATCAGGCACTGTTGTTGTCCCAAGGTAGCAAAGTGCACCAGATGGCATTACTAGACCATTAAACCGTCTACTGCATCTTGTCTGCTTGCCACACATCACCCATGCTTGTAGAACTAATTCAAACAGGCTTAATCCTGGTAGACTGTAGTTCTGTAGACTGAAATAATATCCAGTTTGAATATCTCTATTTTGTACATCATAGAATGTAAATGTGTCGAAGAAATGTCTATTGCATAGTTATATTCTTCATCGGGATTAACAACCTTTTATATTAATTTTTAAATCATTTCCTGTTGTATCTTACCAGTGCATCAAATGGCTTTAAAAAGAAAATGTTAAATAGGCTATGTATGTGAAAAGGGTCTTGCTATTGAAAGGGAGAACTCACCTCAGGGCAACAGTATTTGCCCATCTCACTGAAGTACCAGGCAAAGGGCAAAAAGTTGAATTGCATGCTGATGAGACATTGGACCTCATGAACATTATCAGATGCTGAGTAAACAAGTTCTCTTCATTGCCCCAAACATCAATGACGCTTGCAGAGGTTTGTTGAATGGTAGGGTTATTAAGTGTGAGCCACTCAAGTTTTGCCTCAAAAATTCACCATCTCCAACCAACGGCAAAGACCTGCATAGAGTCTGTGCCACTTGTTCACTGCTGTTGTTAAAGTAGGCCTTTATCCTTGGTGACTCGTTAAATAATAGATGAAATATCTTCAGAGAGTTATCAATTGGACAGGTGTTTATTAGAGTGACAGTTCTGCCCTGAAGCATTGTCTGCCCACCCCATGGTATTACTGTTGTGTTGGGGTGGGTGTGTGATGGTGGTGACGGTGGTGATGATGATGGTGGTGGTGGTGGTTGTGGTGGTGATGGTGTAGATGGTGATGTTTTCTTCTGTGTGGTAGTATAGAAGTGCTTCTTGACTGCCTCAGCTTTCTTAGCTTTAGTAAATCCTTTCTCCTGCAATTCAGCCTTTGTAAATCCTGCCAGTTTCTGCAAGTACATATCCAGTTGTGAAACATACATTTTTTCCAGCATTCCAGAGTTAATATTCTTCTCCCAGTTTATATCTGAAACAGTTTTAGCAAGTTCCTTTGCTTTTGTAGATGCTCTTGATGATTTGGAAATGTGAGATTTCACAATCATCTTGTACCTCCGCTGCATTTCAAATTCAACAGCTGGACGGAGATCTTCACCTGTGTATTTTTTGACAATGTCATCTACAGATGACAACATTTTGTTTAAAGTGTCATTTCTGTCATTTGACTTTGTGATGACACTACCATCCTCTTGAACTAATTCAACACTGTGAACATCCAATGGCCCAATCTCTTTAACTATTTCATCAATTTTGACCTTTGCATAAAACTCATCAATTACCACTGTGCAACTTGTATTTTCAGTTTGTGCCGTGGTTTCAGGCATAGTATAATGAAAGCCATCCTTATCTGTTGCATATGACGGGATGGGTGCAGGGACACGATGAACAGGTGGCCCTCTCCATTCACTACCTAGTATTTCTTGGTGAATGGCACAGTTTTTCCCCATCGTAACAGCCATTCCTGATTCCCTCAATTGCACCATCATAAACTATGTAATGCTTTAGCTGGAGTGCATAATATTCACTCCCAGCACAAGACCTTTGCATTGATGGAGGGGAGTTGTGCAGCTTCCTCATAAACTCATCATCAAAGAAAAAATTATCATAGATGTTATAGCTTGGCGTTAGGGCATGGATGGTGGTTCCCAAGCACCTTTTGCCTTGATATCGTTTGGCCACATTTTCAGCACAGAGCTTTGCAATTTCCTCCCTGCGCTGTCTTTCCAGGGCATTAAACTCATCTTGATTGAGACCACAAATCTGGCTTTCACTCATCCCATCAAACAGTGGAACGTTTGGAAGAGGAATTGACCTTCCATCTCCTGTTGCTTCATTTAAGCTGCGCATGACCTGCTCTGCCATGCGTCCGAGAGTCATTTGGGGCATAATGGGCTCGAACTTGCAGATCAAGGTTGAACACCTGAAAATATTCAGCCATTCTGATTTGGACAAGTTTCTCATGTGAAGAGACACCTGGTCCAGCATCGCTTGTCTGGATGTCAATAGGTCTAGAAGGTAAACAACAACTTTGAGTCAGCACCATTATTATAAAACACAAAGAAGTTCTTTTTTACAATATAAATAATACATATACCAAAGTCCTCAGCAGGAAGGTACAGTGTAAGGCATACTTTCTATTAAATAAATTTCTGGGCCAATGCATGTGCTACATTCTATCATGAAAACAGTTTGAGAGAAATTAACAAGTACATTTATTTATTAAATGGCATACCTATGAAGAGGCAGGTCCAGACGCTCCAAATGCATTCGGCACTGCTTGACTTTCATTTCAGTCGCTTGAAATTCAGCATCAACCTTGTCAGCATTTTTCTCGTCTTTAGCATGGCTCACAATGTCTATTCAAAAGAGATTATTTGTCATAATGCCACAAAAAATCGAAGAAAATATTAACGTTTAAGTGAAAAGCATTATGATCTGGATGATGATTGCAAGGTAAAACAATTACAACATAAACATGCAAATTACCAACTTGTGTTTTGTACATCATGTCATGGAAGCTACAAACTTGATGAAATGTTAGTTGTTCCTTTCCATTAATATTTTTAATGTTAGGGTGGAAATAAAAGACAACACACATAGTGAGTGGGTCAACTTTGGCAGTGAATGTGCTTCTAAGACTTGGATAAAACCTACTGACTGTATTTTATAATATCAAATATTTTAAATTTCTATTGCAAAGTGATGGTTGTGGGATCACATTTAAAAAGTAACCATCTGTGATCACACATTGTGCAAAATTAAAATACTAATAGAATACCTTTCAACTTCTGTAGACAATCCATAACAGCTCGCATTTCTGTTAAGATATTTTCATCAGCAACTTCTAGCATAGGGAGAACCCTTTCCAACCTCAACAGGAGAATGTTTATACGGATAAGCTCTCGTCTGTGATGGTCGCCGCCATCAATACAGCGGATGTAGTCTTCTTTGACAGTCATCATTTCAAATTGAAACAGTGAATCCCTAACCACTGACAGCCATGTCAACATATCTCTACTTGATGTTTTGTCATTTGATTGTTTGGTATTACTTGTCTGCTCATCCGATTGGTGAGTTTCACTTGTTGGTTCCTTTGAATATTGGGGATCATAATTCTGCTCATTTAATACTGTCTTCTCCAACTCGTGTTCCTGGGGAAATAGATATCTTACACGATAGAGGTCATTGAACCAGTTTGCTGCCGTACTTGGATACACCAGTTTTGGTTTACAAGTGACGGTTACTGTAACATCATCTCTGACATACCTGTCAGTGTCCTTGTAAGAGACTTCATTCGTGTTATTCACAAGAAGAACAACTCCAGGAGACACATAACCACATTCTTGGGGATAATCAGATGCAGGTAGTTTGAACTGAAGATTATCTTGCGAGATTTGTACAGGTGTATGAATAGGCCTGTTGAAACCTTCTGATGTGCCACAGCGCAAATACGCCTTATCATCCAAGGCTCTACGGACTACATATCTGCGGTATGGTGATCCATTCTTAAAAATGATTCTCTTTCCCTCTAAATATCCAGTCCCCTCATCTCCCCATCGTCGATCATGAGCCTTCAGCTGTTCATATAGAACATTATAAACAGCTGTTTTTGCACCTCTGTCAATTCTTGCTCGGTTTCTATTTTTTCCCAGTTGGCGTCTCAGGCCAGACCTCCACATAAGGTATGTGTGGCGCTTTGCTCTTTTCCTTTGCTCCTTGGAGTCAGTCTGTAGCTTGTTTAAACGTTGACACTTATTTGCAACATCAAATCGTAAATCATCTAATTCTTCTGGATCACATCTTTTCCGTTTCCTTTCAATGACTTCAGAATCCTTCCCTATCTCACTTGACAGCTTTGTGATTAGTTCTGCAATCTGCTTTTCAGCTACCTGCAATGAATAATAATAATAATAATAATAATAATAATAATGATAATAATAATAATAATAATAATAATAATAATAATAATAATGATAAATTAAAATGATTTTCTTTATGTGTCGTATGCAGGAGCTGAGGGGACAAGGTGGGCTGTGTTATTAAAAAGGACGGGGGTCGGGATTTGGTACACAAACAAGGAATTGTAGCTATCAGTTAAAAATTTAACTGTTTTTCAGCAAGTATTAAATCTTCTGTTTGCCCAGCTTTGTCCATATTACAAAAAATATATATTATAAGAACAATCAGCCTTAAGTTTTCAAGTTGCAATCCATATCCTTCTTGGCCATCTGCAATTTAATTTTATATATTTATGAAATAAGGAATGGCTTTTAAAAGTGATTTTGAAAATTGGTGACATACATGTAGTCCCTGTCATGATCATAGTTTTAATAACCTTTTCCGATTCGTCTTCTTTCTTTTCCACTTGTAGGGCCAGCTGCGTGATCTCAGATTGAATGCGGCTCGAGAAACTCTCGTTTATTCCGAACAGCATTTTCATGTTGGTTCTTGATAGCAACAAGCTAAGAATGTAATAAACTACTGCACGATCTATCGCAGATGACAAAAGCTATTTCATCATTGGGAACAAAGATGCCAGATACAGTAACGACTGTGTATCTTTTGTCGTTTCAGCATTGCTTTCCTCCAAAATGGAATTAATTCCTTTACACAAAGAAATGTTATCGATGGGCTTTTCTAGCAGAAGAACATACATATCATTGCCAGCTCTTGTGATGATGACAGGCAGTCCATCCTTCTGAAGAACAAGATCTCTGAATTGAACTCGTGCGCTCTTTACATCACCAGACGTTTTTTCCACACTCGCTACCTTTGAAGCATACTCTTCAAACGCTGCAAGGCCTTATTGTCAGTTCATCAAGTAAACACAACAGTGACGAATAAGATTCCACTTTTGAAGCAGAAATAGAGCGAGAAATCTTCTCTTTCAGTGCTGATCTTGCTTCAGATACTGTCTTGTTGCATTCAGAAATACGTACTAGTGGCAATCCACATGAAAGAAATGAACTTCTTTGCCTAGATCTGCCTGCATGAGCGATCGAAGCGTTCGTGCACGAAGCCATTTTCACTTTTCCGCGCCTTCATTTGAGCCTGCGATTCATGTGTTCCTATGCCCAGGTCTTCTCGGTCATTCCCCTGACGGAAAGCAAAATGGCGGATGGAAAAGCAGACAAACGTCGTATGAGTGATACAGCTGAAGACGAGGTTTTTGAGGTGAATACTGATTCACAGAAAGAAACTACTTCTAGCAATGAATCGCAGTGCCCAGAATCATTGGAGAAATGGCTGCAAAATAATGCTTTGTCTGCACACTTTGAAAAAATGTCTGAATGTGGCATAACAAGAGTGTCACATTTGCAAGATGTCGCAGAAGAGGATGCGGTGTCTGATGTCGGAATGACAAAGTTTAAAGCAAAGCGCCTCATAAGAGTATTCAAAGAATGGAAGGAAACCCAAGAAAAGAAAAAAAATCGGCAGGCAGTGAATGTCCCAGGCTTTGTTACAAACAGTCAAGCTGTGGCCGTGACTTTGCCACCAGCATTCCAAGGTTTCGTCGCCACCCGCGATGGTGGGAAAAGTATTGTCGTGTCTTCGCAAACTCTCCAGAAAAAATTGCAAAATTTGTGGTATAACACTTCACTAAACCCGTTTCAGGAAGCAAGTAACAGTTTCATTTTGATGTGCGAATCTCGTCAACACATTTTTGCCAACCAGAGGTCCTGTGAACTGTGGGCACGAAAAGAACGGGAAAAACGTATTTCTCTTGTTCTTGCGGTGGAAAAAAACACCAAAGCATGGACTCATTATTACAAGCAAAAGAGCATTTATGGCACGATTTCTCTTTTGCAAAACAAGTGTCCAATCGTTGATGCCGTAACAGAGGATCGCATTGCTAGAGGGGACTATGAATGTTGTTATGCTCTTAGCATAAAACTGCATGAACATGTAGACAACTGCGAGGCTTCAATATCAGCAACACTCAATGCCTCTGGAAATGTCAAATCAGGTGAGACTGAAAGATCAATGTCAGTCAATTCCAAGCCTGGCCATGCCCCCTCCCAACGTTTTTCAGGCATTTGCTATCTTCTGTTAAAGTGACCTCCAATGTGATTGTCCATAGCATGACTGGTGCGAAGTGTTTAATACTTGAAAATAATGAAAATTTCCTACCTTCAATAAGGAAACAGACAGATCCTTCAGCCCTAGGGAGACCTTTGTTGCCAAAGGCCCTACTGTGGGGACCGACAACTTGACAAATGCCAAGATATGCCCAAGGTAGTATAGTCAGGCTTGGAATTGACTGAGCCATATATTAATTAAAATGGTCTTATAAAAGTCGTATATTTTATATTACCACCACAGTATTCCCCAGGTACCATTTTCATTTTTCTTTTTATTGTGATTTGTATTATTATGACCCTTTTCCATATTAAAACTGGATTATTAAAATTAATATGACCACACCTTATTATCAAATTCATATGCTGACAAAAATTGTATTAAAATTTATTTGTAGGTGAAGGAGAACCCTACGAATTCTATTTGCCATTGAAAAAGGCCTTGGCAGATGCCAGGGTCATCATCAACAAAGTGGTGGAGAGATTAGAAGTGCTAATCAATCACTTTCACAGCAAATATGGCCAAATATGGCTGATGCAAAGAAAACAAAAAAAAAACACAGGAAAGAAAGGAAACGCAAGCAAACTCAAGCAACTTAAGGCATAGGCATACAACACAGACCAACTCACAAAATTGTTGCCCGTCAATTTTTCAATTGTGCTTAATAAAATGGAACTATGAAAAATTAAGTTACGCCTTATGTTGCTTGAGAGAACCTGTTTTAAACATATTGATTAAAACCTAATAGGGGCTCCACGTTCTATTGCATTGGCTTTGTAAAATAATAGCCCAGGTTATAGTGATTTTTGACTCCTTGAGAAAGTCAATATTTACAGTTACAGTTTATAACAAGTAAATTTCATTGCAATTGTTGTCTTGAATTGCTGATTTTATTTATTTATTGAAACCACAACAGTTGTTTTAAATCTTTCTTTTGTATTTAGAAAAAATGGGTGTCATTACAGTTAAAGTTATATTTACAATGTTTTTATGATAGAAATGCAGCCCTTGATTTCATTAATCAAATTCTGAAACTATTTGGTAGCAACAATATTTCTTGCTGATTTCAATGATCTTTTATTCATTTAAACCCCCACTCACAAAATATATTCATAAATATAATATATTTATATCAAAAGTTACTGTTTGGAGGTGCTCCATATTTATATAATTTCTCTATATGAAGGGTGACCATATTTCAATATTAAATATTGTCCTAGAAGAAAGAGGATATATGTATTAAAATAAAGGACCTATAGAGTGATTTTTTGAAATATATATTTAATGTAATAAACATCTTTGTTTGTGTCTACACAGTCTACCAAACTATTAGAGACTGACAGTTTCGTAGTCGTTGCAAAATCACAAGTAGTCTACAATTGAATAAAGAACTTTATCTTTGCATATTTGTATCAAAGAGATATTTATGATAAAGTTTACTTCATGTTCCAGCTACATGTATTCTGGCATCCTTGATTTAGAGTGCACTCTAAACATTGTTCTGCAAGTCACAACACCAGGCGTGATCTTGAATTTGGGGAAAAATGTACCAAGATCGGTAACCACAGGTGAAATAGCCAGCTGAGGGGGACACATTATTGTGCTATAAATCCCTCTTACCCAAGTCCAGATGCTAAAATCTTTTAACAGTCTGCTGATATTAAAAGTTCAATGTGTCAACCCAGGGAACATTTTGCCAGAATTTTTTTTTCCAGCCCACTGTACATGCGTGAATTTTTTTTTGGGACGATGGTCTTGTGCAGGAATTTTTTTCTTGCGCACATGCGCTTGCAGGATATTTTTTTTCGAAATCACCCCCCCCCGGAAGTAAAATGGTCGGCCCCTAAATAAAAATGCATGTTTTTACCTTTTGTCGCTGGAAAAATTTGCAAAAATGTCAACAAAAAGCGGGCAAAGCCTTTACTTACGTCATATTCTACATGTCTAGCATGAACAATTTTGAATTTTCGCCGTTTTTGATAATTTCTGATTTTGAGTAAAATTCAAGATGTTGGCCGTCTTGGCCACCATTCAGGATGTCGTCACTGGGCCCTAGCGGCGCCACAGTCCATAATATGTGTTTTGTCTTGTAGAGCACATCACCAAAGGTAAAATCTTTCTGAAATATTGTAACACAACAAAAATGTTGTACCACGGTGGGGGTATGAGTTTGCTTGTACGTCCGAGGGTTAATCTTTCGTGAGTTATGAACTTAAGGTGGGAGAGGGGCGCTACCCTTCTCAGAAGGAGAGAGGAATCTGCCCACGTGGTGCAGCAAGTTCTTGTTCATTAACTTTAGCGTTGTCTTTTTCATAAAAAAATACAACTTTCCTGTGGTACCCTTTAAATTTTTAGATCATTTTTACCGTTTTTCATTGTTTTTGTTTACTTTTGGGTCAATTTTGGTACATTTTTGGAGGTTATGGAAAAAAAACAAGAATCCACGCTGGCAGATCCAATATGGCCGTCATGTGATAACATTACTTGATTCTTACGTCATATGACGTCATCATCTCATGCTGTGGACCTCAAAGGAAACCTTTTTTGGACGTACTATCTGCCCTGTAAGTTTCGTTGTCATGTCTATCATATTCTTGGCGGATTCCACCCCCCCCCCCCCCCAAGGAACCAGTAGCCCTGTCTAATTTTTCTTACTTTTCTTCGTACATGAGCTCGGTATAATTTTTTTTTTACTTTTCCTTGTACACAATTAATCCGTTTGACAGGTCATGCTCGACAATCACGCCATCGTTACCTATCAAGTGACCTCTTCCATGGACTGTGGTACCATGTGTTTAAAACACAGAAGATGTTTATCATATAATTATAAACCAACTGAGCAACGAGGTCAGCGAGTGTCAGCTGAATGATGCAAATAAAGTCATATGCCCCGAGTGTTACCGAGTTGAACATGATGTCACTTACTATGATGATGCTAAGGTATTACGATATTGCTTATTATTATTATTAATAATAAAAATATTATTATATTATTATTAATAATAATAATAATAATAATATTATTATTATTGTTATTATTTTAATTAATTCAGTTCATATATATCCGTAGTATACGTTAAACTCGTTAAACACTTTATCATCATAGAGAAAGCTAACTTGTAGTAATACTACTACTACAATTACCACTACTACTCTTACTACTACTACTACTACTTCAACTACTACTACTATTACTACTACTGCTACTACGTTCTCTATGATGATAAAGTGTTTAACGATTTTAACGTATACTACGGATATGAACTGAATGAATTAAAATATTATTTCATCACTTAATTAATTCAGTTCATATCCGTAGTATACGTTACAATCGTTAAACGCTTTATCATCACAGAGAAAGTTGTAGTAGTGGTATTATTTATTATTAAATTAATTCAGCTCATATACGTCGTATACGTTAAAAGCGTTAAGCACTTTATCCTCACAGAGAAAGCTGTACTATTAGCAGCTGTAGTACACATAGTAGAAGGAGAAGTTAATAAATTCAATTAATATACGTAGCGTACAAGCTAAGAACTCTACCGGTGATGTTAAGGTGTATACCGGTTTTAACGTGTTCTCCGTATATGAACGGAATAAATTAAAACACAACAAAATTTAATGAATTCATCGTGCTGAACTGTAATTGGTGGTTTAGTTCCCAAATGGTCTTACACGTTTCTATAAGAACAAGCTTAGGCCAATCCAAGGCGAGTTCCTATTCCCTTCGGCCTGCTTTCGAACTGTAATTGCCCAATGTCCACCTAGTGAGACACGACGATATCTTCTCCAAAGGTTTAGACATTCTCTATGACAACAAACACCTGAAAAAGCGACACATTGGTATGTTTGCAGCAGATCTAGTGGCAGCGATCCGTGGCCGACCTAAGCAAGCACGCTCCTCCCCGAATCAATTTTCCCGCTCTTCGCCTCGCGATCCTTTCTTGCGCTCACGCTACACACCGCCACTAGAACAACATCCATTGCAGGGAACACAACAGCGACCACCACCGCTTCATTCATCCAATATACGTCCCTTCGGGAGTTATCCCTCCTACAGTAATGCTGTTAAAAATGGTCAAGACAGAACCGATAGAGCCCACCGCACCCCGCAAACCCAACAGCAGCAGCAAAACCAACCGCACTTCCAACAGATGCAAACTCCTCCACATTTAACCTTGACGGAACAGGCAAAACCTAACTGTTCTACTGTCCCTCAAGCTGGAGCTGAAATACCTAAAGAACTGGTATCATTCTTTAGATTAATTAAAACTTTACTTTAATGCCATATTTTATGAGTATATTCTAATAATCTTTCTCTTTTTATTAGTTATGTAGTTGGCTTATTTACTAGGATATCGAGTGAATTTGTTGTTTTTTTTTTGACACCGATATGCCTGGCTGCTCAAATCTCCACGACAAACTATCCTTTTTTGCATGGAACATTAATGGCGTCTCTTCAAAATCATTAGGTGACAAATTACGTAATACTGATTTTTTACGCATGATTAATAGTTTTGATTTTATAATACTCTCCGAGACATGGAAAAGGATAACTGTCGATGTTGATGGCTTCACGATGGTGACTACAGGTGCCGTAAAAACCGGAAAATGTGGTCGCAACTCGGGTGGCTTAGCATTACTCTATAGGTCGAAGCTTAATGATTGGATTTCAATACAAAAAGAATCACCAAATTTCTTATGGTTTAAAATTGCAAGAGAATATACGAACACCGCAAAAGATATCTATGTGTGTGGTGTCTATATCCCACCACACAACTCAAATTATTCTTGTTCTGATATGTTCGATGAGTTTGAAAATGATATTGAAAAATTCTCCTCTCTTGGATCAGTATTAATTTTAGGAGATTTCAATTCTAGAACTGGCAAATATTCTGACATTGTGTGTCAGGAGGGAAACACGATAATAACAAATGATCAATCTAACTCCTCGTTATGTGCCCCTCAACGAAACAGTTTCGACAACGAATTAAATAACCATGGCAAACGACTTTTAGAAATATGTAGGAGTGCAGATCTACGAATCTTGAATGGAAGAATTAGTGGCGATTCACTGGGAAGACCCACATTTCACGGCAACTCAGGAGTAAGTGTTATTGATTACGCTATATGTGATCAGGATTTGTATCGACATATATCAAATTTCATTGTTAAAGAACCGTCCAGTTTATCAGATCACAGTCCAATTATGACATGGCTTAATATCAATACGGTTAATACTCACTCAGCTGCAACAAATATAAACGATACGTTAACACGTT
Source organism: Siderastrea radians (assembly GCA_964017195.1). Lineage (NCBI taxonomy): Eukaryota > Metazoa > Cnidaria > Anthozoa > Scleractinia > Rhizangiidae > Siderastrea > Siderastrea radians. Next base: position 12,229,460 of record OZ024898.1, on the reverse strand, counting down.
TGCCGAAACAATTTATTTGGGAAAACGACTCATCGCAAAAATTTCGAGCAGCGCTACAGTCAAATGACCTACAAAAACTAATACACGATTTCCTTATCGATGAAAGGCCAGACAAGGATATTAACACCACACTAGATGAAATAGAAAATATCCTTACTACCGCCGTCAAAATATCTAACAAAAAATGGTTTGATAAAGAATGTCGTCTTAAAAGACATGAATTAAGGAAAATTGCGAATCTTAAACATAGAGATCCTCTTAATACTACGCTCAGGGAGGAATATCATTTCGTTTTAAAACAGTACAAAAGCCTTTTGACACAGAAGAAAAATCAATACTATCTTACTCAGCTCACAAAACGTGAAACTGCCGTCGATGATCCGAACAGTCGCAACTTTTGGAACTGTTTAAAGTCAATGGATGATTCTGTCAAGGAAAATATCCTCCCACCAGTTTCCGAAGAAAACTGGATGTCTCATTTCCAAACGCTGCACTCTAATGAACCCTTGAATTCACATCAGGAAGCGATCATTTCTGAGTTGCGAACTCTAGAAAATGCGCCAGCTCAATCGAATTCTTTGAACGGCCTGATAACTGAGCTAGAAATATACACAGCGGCTAACTCAGACAAACTCAAAAATGAAATGATCAAATCCAGCTTAAACCAGTTAATGCCTGTTTATCTGAAATTATTTAATACGGTTCTAAGATCGGGTACTATGCCTCAAACATGGTGTAATGGCCTTATCACACCAATTTTTAAAAGTGGGACTAAAAGTGATCCCTCAAACTATCGTGGAATCTGTGTTTCTAGCTGTCTCGGAAAATTATTTTGCTCAATTCTCAACCAAAGACTTCTTGAACACGTCCAGTCCCTTGAAATACTTCATAAATCTCAAATTGGGTTTTTAGCAAATAACCGAACAGCGGATCACGTTTTTACACTAAGAACAATAATAGATAAGTATGTCAATTGTCATCAAACGAAAGTATATGCATGTTTTGTCGACTTTAGAAAAGCATTTGATTCGGTATGGCACGATGGACTTTTATAGAAACTGTTACAAATAAATGTCCGAGGAAATTTCTATAATTTAATTAAAAGTTTATACTCGAACTCTACCTCCTCTATAAAAATTGGAAATAACAGAACGCGTCCTTTTCGGTATGCAAGAGGTGTACGCCAAGGCTGTATTTTAAGTCCTTTGCTCTTTAACCTATACGTTAACGATTTAGCTTTTTCTTTTAACAATGTTCTATCTGATCCGTTTATACTGCCAAATGGCACCAAACTCAACTCCCTTTTTTATGCAGACGACTTAATTATTTTATCACGATCAAAACTAGGATTACAAAATTGTCTTAACAAGTTATCTTCATATTGCAACTTCTGGATGCTAAGCATAAACCCTAAGAAAACAAAAATAATGATTTTTCAACGACGTGAAAAACGATCTGATTATGCTTTTCATGTGGGCAGTGAAAAAATAGACATTGTTCAAGACTATACCTATTTAGGGACACGCATCTCTTCTTCAGGAAATTTTACACTCTCACTTGAACATCTACGACAAAAAGCTTTTCATGCATGCTTTCTTTGGTCTAAGACGGCACACAGATTTCAATAAACTTAAACCTTCAATAGCATGCAAAATTTTCGACTCAAAAATCTTACCAATCTTAACCTACAACAGTGAAGTTTGGGTTGCCCTTGTGAAATCAGACTTTAAGTCGTGGGACCTTTCCCCAATTGAGAAAACTCACTTGCAGTTTTGTAAACGATACTTAGAAGTACATAACAAGGCATCCAATACTTACATCAAAAGGATGAAAACTCTATAGTCAGACAAGCCTTAAAAATATCGATTGATCTTTATGATAACGGAAAAAATAGTTTCTACTCTAGTGTCATGAAAATAAATGAATACTATAATTTTAATCACTTTAACTATAGTTCATTAAATGATTGTAAAATTAAACAGTGTATTAATATCATGAAACAGAAGTATATTTCACATTGGAATCAGACCCTACAAAACTCGCAAAAACTTAGTTTTTATAACACTATTAAAAATAATTATAGCCCTTCTACCTACTTAGATTTAACAAGGAAGAACCCTTTAAGGAAAACATTAGTAAAACTGAGAATAAGCTGTCACAAACTTAGGATCGAAACAGGTAGTTACGACAATATACCTCGTAATGAAAGAATATGCAACTTCTGCAATTGCAACAAAATTGAAGATGAAACTCATTTTTTGTTAGATTGCCCAGCTTATTCTCAGGTACGCGGCATATTCTTTTCTAAAATAGAATCCAAACTTCCATTACTACGACTACTACCACGCGAAACTCCATTATCACATCTTATGAATTCCACTGACTACTTTGTAAACATTAAGCTAATCTCATTTATCTCGGCATGCTTTGAATTGAGAGACAATCTCGTTACAATGATCACCACTTCGAACAGTTAAATGAACAATTATTGTTAGTAATTGTTTCATATATTATATATAATTTTTTTTTCTTTGTTATGTTATGTTATTTTCTACTTTACTAATTATCTTAGTTAATGAAATAATACGTAATTAAATTTGAGTAGCTTTTGCAATACTACCAAATTTCTATGTAGTCATGCAAATAAAGCTTGTTGTTGTTGTTGTAATTGGTCTACGATCATCTTGGGGCCGCATTAAATAGAGGGAAACATGAGCCGAGTACTTTAGTGCGTTGCTTAATTTTAAAATGAGCAAGCCGTGCTCCCAGCTTAATAGTAAGCTTATTCGTGATAAAGCGGAATGTAGTATCATCGCAAAAGTTGAGAAACAGTGTTCTGTCGTCGGATTTAAGTGTGTATGGCGTGTAAAAGACCAGGAAATAGAGAATGCATGGAACTGGATCTGCGAAAAACGAGACGAGTGCGATCTGAAGTTATCAAAAGTCAACGGAGTCTGTTTCTTCTTTTCCTCGATAAGTACGTCAAAATTAGACACCAAAAAACGAAAAACGCCACAGAGATCACAAGCACTAAGAGAAAGCGACGATTCAGGTGACGAGTCTGCAATTAGTGCTTCGCAACTGTCATCGCCTGGCAAGAAAGTATTTCCAGCCATTTCGTATTGGGTGGCATGCCAAACGCCAAACGGGTCAGCAATGAACCCGCTAAAACTACAAAGCGCGCGAGAAAAAGACCTCGCCTTGCCGAAAGCCAGTCGTCCATTGGACAGTAGAAGAAAATAACCAGTTTTTTCCTGTCGCAGCAACGCCCTCGAAATTAGTATTTTGTTCAAGTGACTATTTTCAGTCAGTGTTATTCGATGTAATTTGTTAAGTGAAAGCGTAGAAGACACAAACAGTAGGAAAAAAAACACGAGTGTGAATATCAAGTTGTTTCTTTGACATTGTGCGAGATGAAATCAAATGTATTTCTCAGTTGAAATGATGAATGTCATTTATGTTTTCTCAGAATGGTTTAGACAGTCCACAAGAATGAACCAGAAGAATTTGTCAGTTGCGATTTATTTTGTTATCTCGTCGATTGAAAGATAGCGTATGGATTAAGTAATACATGTAAGGAAAGCAAAGGAAAGAAAAACGTCAAACTTGATTAAAAGAAAGTCACTTTTCGAGTGCAACTTTGCTTACTTTACTTCGACTATCTCTTACACGATAAAGGGTGCATGCGTCGGGTCGGTCCGATATTTTATTAGACGAGTTTTGGCACATTACTTTGTTTCTAAACATTATGTCAAGCTATAGCTGCATTTTCATTCCAGCCCTTTACTTGAGAGAGTCCGCCGTTCTTCCGTCTTGAAATTTGAGATCGGGATCCCTCAGAATTGCCGTCCACTGCCCAAACCCGTGCCGGTTCGATTCCCTTCTTGAGAGAATCGTCCTCGTCTGCCGTGAATTTCAACACCCGACGATAATTTCTTTGAACTAGCAATTGGTTTGTGGGCGGGGAATCCTTTTCCTTAGGGGGCGCGCTCTTTGTTTCTGCTGTTTCGACCGGAGCTGCAAGACTTGAAGTTGAGCTGCTAAACCTCATTTGTACTTCCCTATCCACCTCCGAGCCTTTCGTTCCTTGTAGCTTTTGTAGACACTCGTGAGCTTTGACAGCAACTTCGCGCGATCTTTGCTTTTGATAGTGAACTTTTGCAACGGCAGAACTGTGTTTTTGGTCTTCTGACAAAATTTGTTGCTCCTTGCTTGTGAGCAGATTGTAGCTTTGCGTCTCGACAATTTGACGATAGCGCGTCGGATGAATGAACTTTCCGACTGCATCAAACACGAGTTTACTCATGACGTCGCCCAATTTGCTGTGCTGGCCTCCATTTCTCGTGACCAGAACGAACTCGCACTGGGGTTTTAGCAATGGCCTTACGAAATTTATGTAGCTATCGAGCACCTGCATGCTTGCATCGGTCAGAATTAAGGAGTCAAATCCATATTTGCTAGCAGTCTTGAACTTTTTCTGGTCGATGAATCCCCCGTTCTCCTTAGCTGCTCTGACCATGTCCACTGTCAAATACTGATAAGTCATAGGCCGAGATCCCTTCACCTTGATGAACAAATACACTGCGACAAATTTCGTGGCAAATGTTAAGTCCGAAGGATTAACTTGACCTGGAATAGTTTTGCACGTCTTCACAGTGTTCTCGTAACGAGGCAAATGAAATGTCACCACTTCTAATAGTTCTTCCATGGTTGCCCAGTGCCCCCTAGCATCCAAAGTTTCAATGTCTAGATCTTGTGTCCACTGCAGTCTCATCATCTTTGCCACCGTCTTGCGCGCTCGTTTAAGGTACAACTCCGTTGAGGACAAATTTCGAAGAACTGTGTCTGATGCGCCGTTTATTTTCCTGAAGTCGATTAATTCGGAGATCGCATCAATGTAGCCCAATCGGCCACCGTGTCCGAGTTTGCATTCATCTTGCAAGTAGTCGATAAACTTGAACAACAGACTATGAGAACACAGGCTAAAGTCCAGCACTTCAAAACTCAATTGCTCTTCATCTTCGCAGCAAAATTTGAGAAATATAAAGCATCTCTTGGCTATCTGCTGAGCTGCACGATCTTTCTTGCAACCCCCACCACTTCGCGTCAACCATTTCGTGAATAACTCGCCAATTTGGCTGGAAACTGAAAACGAAGGCATTACCCTGGCAGTTTGTTTTGTGATTTCACCCGATGTATCATCATCGGCAAGTTCTTTGGTACTTGAAACGTCGGGTTTTTCGTCAAAGAAAAAGAACCAACTGTGCTTGGTGTTCACATGTTTCCTGCAGCCACGTTGACTTTTAAATCCATCGTGATCACACGCTTGTATTGGACAGTGATACAAGCTATCTGTTTCTTCTTTTTCCAAGTGAAGCCGTTTTGGTTTTGGTGATGAGCCATCAATTTCCGACCAGTCAACCTTACCCTTTTTGTTCATGTCGGACATCTGAGTGATTCACACAATTTGTTCCACTTACATAACTAGTGAACAAAACACAAAGGCGACAAAAAAAACAATGGCTGTATTGTGCAAGTTGAAACTTGCCCTAACCTGCCCCAACTTGCCCCTGCTTGCTCAGGCATGTGTCTGCTTGCCACTGTTCATTATTCTTAAGTAAGCTTACAAATTTGAGGTGATATATGGCGTGGTGCGATTATATTCAACCTTGCCCGGGCAAGTTTATAAGGACCTCGAAAAGTCTTTAAAAATCTGCTATTGACACTGCTTCGTGTTGTTTGAAACTTAAAACACTACACCAAATGTTTTTGCCAATTAAAAAGCGATAAAATCATAGATGGCAAGAAAAGAAGAATGTTTCTGTTGAACAAGATGTACAAAGGAACTGTCATTTCTAAATAGGAACCATTTTACATAAATAGGAACTAATGGTTAGGAACAAACTGTTCCACGCGCCAATAAAAAGGAACATTTAGTTCAAAACGGAACCTGTTAATGGGAACAATTGTTCCTCAAGTGAATAAAAAGGAACCAATTTTTCAAAGCAGGAACAATGATAGAAAGGAACAAACGTTCCTTTACAAAAAAAGGAACGTAATTAACTGGGAACCAAAGTTCCTCGTGTCAGCATAAAGGAACAGCCACTCTAAAAGGGAACGCATTAATAGGAACAATTGTTCCTCAAGCGATTAAAAAGGACCAAAGTGATAAAAGAGGAACCGAATACCATTGGGAACACCTGTTCCTAGGCCACTCATTTAGGAACAAAAAGTTCCTTTCAATGTTAAAAATTCGGAACAAAAGGTTCTTTTTAGCTCTAAATGAACACTTTGTTCCTATTTTTAACAGCAATTTGTTCCTTTTGACGCTAAAAGGACCACTCCAAAGAGGAACAATCATCTCTTAATCGGAACGTTCCCAAAGCAAAAATGGGAACAGTGCTCAAAAATAAAAGTAAGTTAAAAAGACACATAAAGGATGACTAAAATATGCCAAAGCATCTTATGACTCTTTATACTGAACAGATACAACAGCCAAAATTTGATTGATAAAATCATGCTACATGTTCAAATTTGAAAGTAAAAATTTTGGGAAACGTATAAGATAACTGCGTCAGTTTTAGAAGAAAACTGCTATCAATGCAGGTCCTGCTGTTAAAAGCTAAAAAGGATGAAAAGACTGACCATAATGCTATTTACAAGTCAAAAAAGGTAAAAGCTAAAAGTGCTTATATACATCATGATTCAAGACTTGTTAAGGTTATTTAAAATCCGTGCCCCCTTTATATTCGACTAAGTAAATTTGAGAGTGCAAGGAAACAAAATAAACTGGGCCTGTTAATTAAGTTTTGTATACTATTGAAATGAGGAATGTAGATTTTTTTATATAGCTAGAGTGAGACGGAACCAGGAGAAAAATTTTATGTTTGAGTTTTTTTCCATCCTTTTAACAATTTCCTATTTATTCGAGAAAACCCTCGATATACGTATATATTACGTTTAGAAACTCTTTTATGTGCTTTCCCACATTGAGATGACATACAAAAGTGCTTTTCAATAAAAGGCGCTGACAACATCAAAGTTGTATTGGAAGCTTTTCAGTTTTCGTTAATTAAGAGGCATCTAAACCAAGTGAAGTGCTTGACTTAGCTAGCTCCAGGTGCAGCAATTGATTTCATCGTATTGATCAGTTGATACCAAGATAGCTGGAGATTGAAAACGCAGAGAAAAACAAACGGTAAGAAGTAAGAATTGTTAAAACCTGTGGTCGAACGATGGCAATTTGTAAACTGCGAAAACGCTTTTGAACACTGAAACGTTTCATTTTTGATGAAAAACAACAACAATAACAACAACAACAACTGAAAAGAAAAAACACTCATTTTAGCATGAGTCAAAGATCCCTTTAGACAATGTTAGAAATTTACTGTAGTTGCAAAGAAAAACTGAAAAAGGTTGAAATGAGCAAGTTCAAAAATTGTTTCAAATCAGATGGGCCCTCTTTTCTTGCCTTATTTGAGTTTTTTTTTAAGTTATTTAAATGCGTCTCACTGATTGAAAAAAAGGCTTTTGGTAACCTGAGGGGAAATTGACTTTTCAGTTTCAAGAAATAGTTAAACAAGTCAGAACATCGACGTTCACCTTCTGCTCAGCAGCTTTCATTTGTCGAAAGATTAGAACCACTTTGCATGGAAAACTGCTGCTTCACAACTTTTATTTGAATGGTTGCACGGCATGTAAAATTCCATCCTCAGACTTAAACTTTCGGGGGAAGCACAGCATCACGGCACTACACAACTCAATCACTTAGGATTTTATTCACAGAATGAAGAGTTGGGTCCACCCCGTGTACAGAAAAACATACAACAGTCTAGTACGTGCATGTGCTGTTCAATTGCCTTCATTTGAATGATCACACTTAAGAGGAAGAAAAACTACCTTTACACAGCATCACAGTACACTGGAACCTCGATTTAACGAAGTGCCATTCGGACTGAGTAAATCGGTTCCTTATATATCGAGGGTTCGTTTTATCGAGGTTCTTTTCCATACATTTCACCACTACTGGTCTGAAAAATATCGCTCGTTACGCCGAGGACTTTAGATTTAACAGTCCATTAATGGTGTAATGTAGGGAAAAGAACCTCGAACGAACCCTCGATATAACAAACGAACTTCCTCAGTCCCTTGGCACTTCGTTAAATCGAGGTTCCACTGTACTAAAGGAAAGAGCTCCCATCTCAATCACACTTTAGAATTTTATTCACAGAATGAAGAGTTGGATCCATCTTGTACAGAAAAATAAACAACAGAACTGCTCCGTGGCTTTCGTTTGACTTAATTAAAGATTTCCTCTAATTCAATATTGACAGCAACATTATCCTACCCAGTGAAGGTTTCATTCTGAAAACAAAAGAAACTTAACTGGCACTTTTCTTTAATAGCAACGACATCTGTGAGCGAAATTATGAGCTGAATGTATTACAATTATTCGATTATACATTGAGAGGTAAATGAAAACACAATATCGTTTAGCTGATTGAACCAAAGTGAAGGCTTACCGCGTATGACTGACGATTAAAAGAATAATTTAAATCGAGTATAGAATTGGTTAAATAGTTGTAATTATCAGTTATTGTATCGGGTCAGTTTAACTATTTGCTGTTGTTGTTGTCGTTTCTCGACTTTTAATTCTTGCCCAATCGTTCTTTTATACTTAATATGGCTCGTTACAGGCATGCTGTTTCCCAGGCTTTTACTTTTGCTTGCCTCCATTATGACTGTTACTGCTGGCATTAAAGGAGACGAACATTCGAGATCTGCGTTTTTACAAGCTTATCCAGGTAAGGCGGTTTAGTTGTTTATCCAGGTAGTCCACGTTAGCCGGTGGAAAATAGGACCAAAGGAAAGTGCTGTTCAGTAGCTTTCGTTTAAATGGCCACACCTTAGAATTTCATCCCCAGATTTCAATGTTAAGAACACACATTACAGAATGATAAACCCAACCACAGAAACAAAAAGTCCTAAAAGTTAGAACCACCTTGTTCAGTTGCCCAGTTCCCAAGCCTCCTTGTTTCACCACGGCGACCCGTCGCATGTCATGCAGCCGTTCGTCTCAGATACGCCACCTAAACTGATGACTCCACTATGAAAGTCTGGCAAACCACACGGAAACTAAGCAACATGTGCAGCATAAGAACCCCAAGGAATGGTCACACTTAAAGATTTCTTCAACAGACTTAAAAGTTATAGCCACCTTGTACAGCATAACAAACGGTACTGCAGGAATGTATTGCTCAGTACCTTTCATTTGAGTGGTCACACTGAAGGATTTCAACGACAGACTCTAAAGTGAGAACGTTCACCTTGTACATCATGGGCACCATAACCAAAACAGTACAAAAATAGTACAAAACACAAATTATCTACTCCCCGCAGGGTTTTTCAGGGATAATTTACAACACTGTGTGGGGGGACATTGTTAGACTGCTTGTGGCGCAGTTTACAATTCATGAAGTAACGAGTAATAAATGCCCCTTAATGTGAATGTGAATTTTGAGATAGACACTAGGGATGTCAGTCACAGGTCAAGTACGTTCCAGTGGTTTTTTGCGTCACACAAAGTGAGTTTTGAGTGAAAGTACTGTGAGACGGGGCTTACGGGCATCACAAAAAGGTGCTACTAGACGGTAGTACTAGACGGGGCCTACGGGCGCCACAAAAAGGTACTACTAGACGGTAGTACTAGAAAGGACCTACGGGCACCAAAAAAAGGTGCTACTAGACGGTAGTACTAGACAGGGCCTCCGGGCACCACAAAAAGGTACTAGTTTTCAGCTTTAAATTCAATCACCACAATTTAGGATTTCATTCTCGGAATCAAAATGTTAAAACCTTGTACAGAATAATAAACACCACCGCAGAAAGGCACTGCTCAATAGCTTTCATTCGAGTGATAACATTTACGGGTCTCATCCACAGACCTAAACGTTAGAACGTTCTTGTACAGACAAATGAACGGCACCACAAGTTATTGTCGCTCAGTAACTTTCATCTAATCGAATAGTCGTATTTTCACTGCTTTAATTGCTTCTTTAAAATGATCGAATGGTTCTGTTTCTATGGAAAAATTTTGCACCTCAGAAAAAAAATTGACACGTCCTAAAGTTTTGGTTGATAAAGTAAAGCAAATGATATAACATCGAGTGATTTCTTTTTAAATAGTTCACATGAATTGCGCTTGACTAATAATTACGTGATTGCATTTACAGGAAATTTGTTGAGACATCACGTGATTGCTCGGTATCACGTGACATGCGAACTGACCTGTGCTACCAAGTGCTTAGGAAACAGTGCGTGTCTATCATTTAACTATATACCAATCAACAAGTTGAAAAGGAGTATCTACAATTGCCAGCTGAACGATGCAAACCGAGTCACTGACCCTCAGAGCTATTTAATTAAATCACACTTCATTTACTACGAAGTTCTTAAGGTATTTTACTGCTTTCTCTAGTTTACAGCTTAAGCAGCTGACGTCTTAACTAAGCTTCGAAAACTTGGCAACTCATCAGTTAGCAGGGCAAGAGCTAGCAGGGCCAGTCACTAAAATCAGTAAAATCTTACGCCCAAATCCTGACCCATCAGTGGTCCGTAAATGCTCTGTATTTAGCGACCTTTAAATCGAACTACGAGTACGAGATTAGCTACGAGTACGACTTGCCAAAGAGGAAGAAAGCTCCAGGAATGAGATTAGTACGTGACGTAAAATAGTGGTGGTAAAATAGGCCAAGTCACCTAGTTGATCAAAGTTCTATTCCAGGTTTTTAGAAGGGCTGAGGCCAAAACTTTTCCAGTGAATAAAAAGGGGATAAAGGGTAGAAGATACAGAGAAAAGAAAGGGAGAGAAAAAGGAAAGCAAAAGAAGCGAGAAAAAAAATTGGAAATGAATCCGCAAAAAAGTCCAATTTTGGCTTATGCGCATGCGTGAAAGCAAAATATTGTACAATTTACAACAGAAGTTGGCTCAAAATTTAGCTTCATTGCAAGAAGACGCTTTTGTAGCAAAGTGTAATGGCATTTGGCAACATAGCTCTTAAAAAAAACCACTTTAGCGGTAAAAAATGCGTTTTTCTAAGGAAAAAATGCTGACGGGAAAGGGTTAAGTCATGCAAACTGAAATTGAAACGTCGTTTACCTACTCAATCTCGTACTCAAATTGAAATGTCCCTATTGTTTTATAGAGAAAACTTGTTCAATAATAAATGTTTAACAACCCTCGCCTTATGATCACTATGGTTTTACAAGAGAGGATAAAGGGGTAAGAGATTTAATCCCCCATATAGGCCCTATTCCCATCCTAATCCCTCTAAAGTTATTTTTAGTAACAAATTAAAATTTCAAAACGTTATATCTTCTGAGTGGACAAACATATTTCATTCATTTTTTCAGTTTTGAGATCTGTGAAACAAGGTCATTCAGAAACAGACATAAGATATCCCATAATACCAAAAGCAAAATTTGGCGCCAACCTTGTGACGTCATTTTCATGCCAAAAATGTCAAAATCGGAAAAAATAAAATCAGGAAATTGTACAAACTGACGAGTTCTATATTGGTGCGAAAACTCAGGGTAATTGCTTTAACACTAAATACGTTATCTGAGTTTGAATTCCCCACGATTTGTCACTAAAAATAACTTAAAAGGGATTAGGTAGGGGATAGGGCCTGTATGGTAGAGTAGCTCTCTTACCCCTTTATCCTCTCTTGGTTTTTATGATACTACTACAGCCACATGCGTTTGACTTGAATAGAAGCTCACGTAGTTACTTGTTTATATCAGACCACAAAATCAGGGAAGGGGGACTTGGGGGCAGGAACCCGGGAGGTGTACGGGAGGGGGCAAAAGAAGGTGCGGGAAGTGGGATTTCCGAGGTGGCGGCAAGCAGGAGAAATAGGGAAAATTACGCAACACTGCACAATGTTTCCCCACCGAAAAAGCGCAAAGGGGCGGAAATGGGGGGGGGGGACCGGGGTAAAGGATGTGGGAAGCGAGGAGTTTAAATCTCCCCTGTCCCCCCACCCCACCAATCAGCAGAGCATTGATGCGACTAACTTTTCATTACCCGTCGATAGCCACTGATTTACCGCATTCCACTTGTAAAACTATTTTAAATCTTACACATTTTACTATTTCAAAGTGAGCTACTTTTTCTCGTATTTTTAGTTTGTCAAACAAACACTAAATAACTTCTTTGGTTGATTATTGCTTCCAAGGAACAAGCCGGTAAAGAGATTGCAGATGGTAAGTGGACAATAAAGATTGCCATGTTTAATTAAGGTGATTCCATCGAAATGGAAGGAATATTTAAAACTTTCTAAAACTTGGTCCACTTGGTAGTTATGTTTAGAACATTTCAAAAATGCAATAAAAAATAGGGGTCACCGTGCTTATTTTTTCACAAAATGGATAGCCGTTAATAGCAAATATACGACCCGCAAGGTTTTCCTGACAAACCCTAGAAATCAGAAATGAGAACTATAATTGCTTTAAAAAGTCATTGCTTGTATTGAAATATTGGAGCAGTTCACCATAACAGACATTTATCTTGTATTGTATACTATTTTAGCTGAACAGGAATCAAGATTATGAAATAAATTAAAAAAATTGCCGCGTGCGTACATACCCTGCTGCACCTAAAGATGTGTTCTTTTCGGCATTTAAATAAAAATATCTCAAAGCAGAATTTTTGACTTTTTTTGAAATCGCGATATATTGTACTAGACCGTGGGCCATTTGAATTTATGTTTTAAAAAATGGGGGTCACCGAGCTCGTTTAGGAGAAAACGACCATTTATTTCTCTGAACAGCTCAGCTTTTATAGAAAACCTATAAAATTCCGAAGGTGCGCGCGCTCGTGCACGCGCTAATCACGCAAGAAATGATGCGCAGAAAGGATGCTTAATGCAATTGAATGGAATCACCTTAAACTTTTCTACTGCCTATTGACAGTAATCATTCATTGAATTAAAATCGATTTGTTTCATTCCATTGTATTCTTTGATTGTTGAAGCTCTTTATTTTTGGACGAAACTTTTTTTGAATTGATTGACTTCCACAGGAGAAATGGGTGTTGATTAAATTATCTTGGGCTTTTCAGGACTCGGCAGCACCGTACGACTTTACAGCGTGTCCCAAAAGTTCCTTCCTCTTATTTCATGCCATAACCTTTGATCGAAACTTTATTTTTACATAGAATTTCTACAAAGATGTTTATTACTCTATCGAGTACATGTATTTAGAAGTTCAATATCCGGCATGCCCCACTTTTATTATCACATTCTGTAGCTGTTGCGGCATGGAGTGGGATAAGTCATGTAGCGTGGAGAGCGGGATATTCTTCTAGCCTTGTTTGAGCCGTCTTTTCAGATCCTTCATGGTCTTAGGAGTTGGGTCTTTGTAGACAACTTCATCCATTATGCTCCAAAGATTCTCTACAGGGTTGATATCTGGCGAATTTGGAGGCCAGCTTGTTTTCTCTATAAAATTTGGCAGGTTTCCTTTGCACCATGTTTGGGTGGCCTTGGCTGCGTGTGCTGGCGCCCCGTCTTGGACGAACGTCATGTGTCGATTCGAACTGAACAGTTTCCTTTTGTCTATTGCTTCATTCACATTTTTACGGCGAAGGAGAGCTTCACTTCTTTCTCTAATATGTTGTTGATGTAGAAGTCGGCAGTCAAAGTCTGTCCTTGGGGCATAAAATGAAGCTCAGTGAGACCGCCGCCTGTCATTCCGCCCCAGATGATCCGTTTTGAGCTTTTTTTTCACCTGGTATGCAGGAGGCACTTGGCTCTCCTGACACCCCCAAACAATAATATTCTTGGAACTAGGCAGCTGAAACAAATATTTTGGACTTTCGTCCGAAAAAAGAAAATCATCCCATTCTTCTGTAGTAAGGTTTTTGTACTAGTTAGCAAATTTCAGGCGAGCTGCACTTTGCTTGGCGGTGAGCAGAGGTTTCTTTTGCTGTCTCAGCGTCCTGCAACCTTCGCTTTTCATGAACCTCCAGACGCTGTTTTTTCCCCCAACAAGGCCTTTGTTTGCTGACCGTTGTAAGAGCTGCCTCGTCGAATTTTCCCCTTTATACCTAGCTTTCTTCAGAACTTTTTTAGCCGCTTCGTTCAGGACTTTCGGTCTTCCCGTTCGTTTCTTGTCTCCGAAACCTTCATTTCTCGACGACCATTTTACTACCCAACGTTCGGATTTTTCCAGTTTCTTAGCAATTTCTTTTACTGATAAGCCAGTAGATCTAAGTATAAATGCTTGGGCTCTTAAGTAGCTGAACTTTTTTGCGTTAAGAGAGTTCAACTTTCAAGATAAACCACAAAGAACGAGGAAAGAGTGCTAGCAATTCCGGCTACAAAATACGAAAAATATTTGGCGGGAAATATACACGCGCTCGCGCACCTTTGGCGGGAAAATGCACAAATTAAATATTCGAGTCAAAAGATGGCACAGAAAATTTATAATATTTAACTACATTGAAATAGACAACTTTTGTTTGACAGATTTGTTTATCAAGTCTAATCGTACTGAATTACAGACCTATAAAGTAGAGGAACGAACTTTTGGGACACCCTGTATAATAATTCAATTGCTAGTATTAGAATGAGTGACGATTTTAGGTCCTTCTGTATACCTTTCCTTCATCTTAACAACACGGCATGGTACCATAACTCATAATTTGGTAAGCGATAAATACATAAATCGACAGGAGAATCGAGATAACTCGAATAGTCCAGGGGAAAACACAAAACTGGGGCTGCCTTATGAGGATTTTTGCGTTTTGGAAATATTTCTTTAACGAAATGCTTCTAGGACACATAGAGTTAGATGTCAAGTGATTTCCTCAAAGGGAGAACTAGCCATAGTAAGATTTTTAAGACACAAACACAAGGTAAGGGTTGGGGGTTTTTTCAAGTTGCCATGTGTTTCTATCCTGACCATCCGTTGCATAAGACACTAATTTTTAGTTCCAGACAACTAATTGAGTACTGTAAACGTAGCTGAGCCACTATTTCTGGGAGTTTCTTTTATCCTGATATGTCTGAGAATTTCTATAAAATTAATAAGTAGATTACACTCCCTATAAAGAAAGTCTGGGGTTATCGGAAGAGAATTACAGTGACACGGCCCTTGGAGTGAGCGAAACTAATTTGGTTAAAGTTAGCGAGAGGTGCGAGTTTTGGGGGTTCACGTTATAGGGATCACTCTATTGCATGATCACTCATTTTTTTTTAACTATAGATGAGCAATTGAGCTATGACCTGACCTTCCCAAACAAAGGCTTAACCAGCTATGTGTCTCTGACTTGGCCAGAAGATACACCAGTTAACATGTTTACAGTGTGTTTTTGGATGAAAACCGCTGATCAGGACGATGGTGCTCCATTCAGTTATTCAGTGCCCAATGCCATCGATGCAGTAACAATACAGAAGAATTTGCTTTATATAAACGACGAAGCAGAGTAAGTAGCTACCAGAAAACACGAGCATTGGACAATGTCGTATTTTATCGTGAAATGAAAAAAACGAAAGACTCGAGACAAGACATTACCAATAGTGTTAACAACTAGCACTAAGTATGTAATCAAACCCTCCACTGAGTGAAAAAGACAGGGCATTTAAATGCATTTACATGTAGTAGCACTGCAGACGATACTTCAAATTTCAATCTTTTTGCGATAATCATATAAACGAATGGTCCACAGGACCCCCTCTACTATTTCAAGACTCAATATATCCAAGAATAAAAATAACGGTGAAAATAAAAGTGAAGAAAATAAAAGTGATAAGTAGAAGTCAATTACAAGATGTCCAATGGGTCCATAATTTACCCTGTTTAGCCTGGAAGGGAAGAGTGCAGAAAGTGATCGAAAGTGATCGATTGAACAACAGCCCTCTTCACAGTTAACTTTTCTCATTTGCATTACAATGTTTATGAATGGGGATGTGAGGCAATTTTGGGCAGAAACTGTTTATCAGCGATTGGCGTTTTTAATAGCTGTGCGTATTTTCTTTATACACGTTTGCTGAGAATCGGTTGCTTCTTACGAAAACATGACGTCATACGTGTCATCTGGTTTAGCCATTATTGAACAAAAATGCATGTTTTTTTTACTTTTTTTCAGTGAAAAAGTATAAAATGAGGAGTTTCTGCCGTCTCTCGATAATTCCTAATTTTGAGTAAAATGCAAGATGGCGGCTATCTTGGCGGTAATAAATCCGTGTTCATGTATAGTAATGGACAGTGGTGTATAGTGATGGGTTGTGATGTGCAGTGATAGGTAGGGATGGGTAGTGATAACTAACGATATGAAGTGATGTGAGGTGGTGTGTGGTTTCGTTAGTTTATGGCGGGTGACATAAAGTGATATGTTACGTCAAGATACTATAGAGGATTCTTCCTTTAGTGTACTTGAACACGGATTTATTACCATCTTGGCCGCCGTTTTGTCGTCGTCACAGGCTTTAAGGAACGCCACTATCCATAATATTTACCTCATCTTGTACAGCACATCACAGGCTTTCTAGGCAACAATCGTTTCGAAATGTTGTAACGAGCAAAAATGCAAGGGGTTTATCTTATACTTACTTTAGAGTTCGCTTTTTTTTTTTTTAATTTAGATTCATTTGTAAATTTAAGGCTTAATGTTTTAAACCGTGTTTATGTAAAGTTATAAATAAATCTATGAATGAATTTCTGTCAGAGTTTGAAAATTCTAAAAAAAGTTCCCTTTTAAGTTTTGCTCTTTAAAAGTGTGGTTTAAAAATGGCACTGTCAGAAACAGAAAGTTCCAGCGGGATACCTATAAGAACATTTTAATACTAGAGCATTTTAATATTTTGGGAGGTTTGAAAAAAAAATGTTTGAACATACTTTAAACGAACTAGTAATTGAAAGTGACTTTTACCTTATATTGTGAACATCTCACGTTATTTTATATATTTT
Organism: Siderastrea radians; assembly: GCA_964017195.1. NCBI lineage: Eukaryota > Metazoa > Cnidaria > Anthozoa > Scleractinia > Rhizangiidae > Siderastrea > Siderastrea radians. Next base: position 12,212,489 of record OZ024898.1, on the reverse strand, counting down.
TTTTAAATTATTGTTTGTTACTATTTCAATACACTTTTTATAAATCTTTTTTTTTTCTCAATTTTTTAGCTTAGATACAGAAAGGTGCTTGGGCTAAAGTTACTTGTTGCAGCAAGTGGTTAAACATATAATTCAAAATTAATAAAGATTAATAACCGATACATACTGCCTTGCACAGAGATACCTCTTTGGGAGATTATTACGACGGAGTTTGGCGTCACATTTGTGTGTCGTGGAGGAATTCAGATGGATCCTGGAGGGTGTTTGTAGACGGTGCCGTTATCAACTGTGGTAATGACTTCCAAAAAGGTCACGTGATCAAGACAGGAGGCGTACTTTTAGTTGGTCAAGAGCAAGATAAGGCTTTTGGAGACCCCAGTGGCTTCAGCTTCTCGCAAAGCTTCATGGGAAGCATCAGTGGAATGAATGTGTGGAACAAAGCTCTGAACCAAGACAAGATACTCCGCATGTCTAAAACGTGCGATGAGCAGGTCGGGAATGTTCTTCGGTGGCCGGACTTTCAGATCGCTTTGCATGGTGACGTCATAGTGGAATCTCCTTCGTCGTGTAAAGTCCCATACGCCTGACTGACTTTGACAAGTTTTCCTTAAATGGCTGTTCTATGCACAATGCACAATTGCACAATTGCACAATGATCTTTTCCCATCTTCTTCTTAGGTTGACACTAACATATGTATTTTATTTCATTTTTCTTTCCGCTTTAAAAAACTTGCAAACATCTGTATTTTGTGTCTGTACTTTTTTGTGATGTTCCGGGGTGGGGGCAACAAAAGTGGTAATGTACTGGGTCCAGCGAGAGACTGGACCAAGACCACAGGAAGATCGAGGTAGGACTGGCCGAGCGACAAACGCGATTAGAAAAGTCAACGAGTCTGAATGAACATATCGTGATACCTGTTACACGAGAATCGAAAGGCACTGAAGGGACGGATATATTTAGAATGCCAGGACTTTTCGTAACTGAGAGGTCAACTGATACTCGAATTAACTTTCTGTTTAATTTATTCATTACCATGATAAAATTTTATTTTAGGTCTATTTATAAAACAATAATAAAGAACTGGTTATATGAAGAAATGTAATACATGAAAGCTTCGCGGTGTCTAAAGCAAGGGTTTAGAAGCCAAGTCTGTCCCGATGCCAAAAGCTTTCTTTCAGACTATCAGAATAAAAACATCATTTCCAATGCACCGGAAAAGGCCGCCGATGAAATGGCTCCATTTGAAGAATAGTACACAGGTATAGCCTTCCAAGTGACCCTGCAAGAAAAACAATTTGCTTTTGTACCCTTCTTATCAATCTGCAGGGGAATAAGGTCGTAAATTACCACAACTTAAATATCAAATTAAATTGCCTAAAGTAAGACCCGTTACACATGTTATTCCATGCATGTTGGTGCCGGGTCAATTTTTTTAACCCGGTTACGAAAAATTCCTGATGCAGCCTCGTTTTGAAGTGTTAACCAACTTTGAACCGGGTATGCGGTTTCCATGGAAATTAATCAGAGAAAAATAGATTCTTTTCAAACCGGCTGCGGCCGCAACAGCAGCATTAACCGGGTTAATTTTAAAAAATTAACCTGATTTCCGAATTTCCTGGTGCAGCCGCGTTTTGGGAATGTTAACCGACTTTAAACCGGGTTAGTGGTTCCCATGGAAAGTAATCAAAGGTTAAGAACAATGTATTTTTTAACCGGCTTAACTTTTTTTAAACCACCTTTCTGGGTAGTTTTGACAAGGTTAATTTTCGAGTCTGTAAAACATTACCGACCAACGCCGGGATTTCAGAATCGTATTCATCTATTTAATTTCGCCGCAATTGACAACGCTTTTCGCTGCAGTGTGTTTGCGAACATGGCATCGGGCATGATCGGGTCATGGTGATTGGTGTTAAAGTTCACCCGCACTGAGCATTCTGAATAGGAGATAAATTTCCCTGGGTATTCGTTTTCCTCTTATTAGGAGCACGAACGCAGAGACCACGGGTTCGAATCCCGTTGAAGCCCCGAAAATCTTCCTTTCGGGCTTAATTGGCAGTTGCTTATAAATTGCGATTACAACTGCAATGGTCACATTTTCATTTCATTTTATACTGGATAGAACAGCGTTAGAAATCTGCGCGGAACGCATAAGGAATAATAGGGACTATTTCAGCCTTAAAAGCACAGTTATAGACTTGAAAAGAAAAAGCGGTATAGATTAAATGATTACGCAACCCTGTAGGGTTCGCCATTTTGAAATCTAGTATATCTCATTACGTCAGTCAAGTTGACCCGTCTTAAGGTATCAGCGACCCCTCAGGAACGTTTGCGCGTGGATCGCTCTAGTTTTTGTTGTTTTTTTTTTAATGAAAAACCCAATATGCTATACAATTTTTGGCCGCTTAATAATTCCAGAAAATGACTTTTTATTCAAAAAAAGGCAAAGGCTTAGCACATATCTTCATAGATTAGGTTCCACTTCCTCCAGAAACAAAGAAGACAAAACAAATTAACGCCACATCCCCACTCGACACCATTGACTAGAAAACCATGTGTCAGAATTTTGGTAAGTGCGACGTGTGTTCTCCTTTTATTAGCAGATGAAGTCAGTGGAGACAAATAAATTAGCACTTCGCGTGGAAAAAAGGTCTAAAAGGGGGGATAACAATTCGCACGGTTTTGTAGAAACCCTATCTGGCAACAATCTGGTCAAATTTCAGCCAAATTGGTCGAGTGGCTGTCGACTTAGGGTCAAAAATGTAGGCACAACACGCCAAAATTTTACTTTAAAAAAAAAAGGAGAATATGTTTTCTGCGGCGTCTTGCCAGTAATGAGATAATGACACCTAAATATCCAGTTATCAGCTAAATAATCAGCTTGAAATCTCAAACAATAGAATTTTTATGTGAAAATAATTTATTTGCTTCCAACACACCCCTCTCGGACGTGAGCAGAAAATTCTTTATTTGAATCAGGATTTCATGGAACAATTAACATTTGTTATGTATATATTTCCTGAAATGCTGACCAGGTTGATAAAGATGCCGAAAATCACGGTAAAGTCCACGGGAAATCATCAACTCAAGCACTTCTCCTGTCTCCTGTCGATAAAATGAACCCTGATCGCTCTCTGCTAATTTACCCCTACTCTTTGTCAGGGGCTTTCCTTTCCTTCAGTCTTGGTTTAAAAGACAAAAACAGATACAACCACTCCTTTTTAGGATGTATTTAGGTGAAAGAAATCTCTCATTACTTTGTAAAAAAGAGAGCTCATAAACACTTGGAAAATTAAAATGTGAGTGCAACCAACACGCGCTTTCGATTTTATGTGACCAAGTTAATCAGAACTTGTCAGCGATCAATTACCATAATTAACAAGGACGAATCGTTTACTCCTAGTAACTCTCCTATAATAATAATAATAATAATAATAATAATAATAATAATAATAATAAAAACAATCTTTAAAGAGGAAGCGCCCGTCACGTAAATACGTGGTTTTCAGGGAGGTCCTCCATAAAATAAAAAGTATTAAAATCTAAAATAAGAAATACAAATGTCACAGATCTAAAATATAAAATATACAATGATTAAAACTACTAAAACTACCTACTGTCCTAAAATACTAATTACAAATAATCATCTATTAACAATACGTCGTACATCTAAAAAGTATTTATTTATCGTCTAAAAATGTTTATCCATCAAGAATCTTGTATGGTTTTTCTTAAAAATTGTGCATGGCATTGGCTTTCTTAAAAATACTGGGAGAGACATCCAGTCATTTGTAAAACGGAAGTAGGACACTCTCTTTCCGCATTCCGTTCCTTCTCAGCCAGTTTTTTCTTCTATTTGTTTTTTTGAAAGAAAGCTCTCGATGAGATTTATTTGAGCATGTAAAAATCTTGATTATGAAAAAATAACACTTTTAGGTGGCTCAGTATACCTTAATGCGGCCGCTCTAAAAAGATATTAGTGGCTTCCCTTTTTCAAACATCTCTTAACCAGGTTAACTTTTCGGCGAATTTTAACCATGTTAACTATAGATTAACCCAGTTCACTCTTTTAGTGCGGCCGCAGCCATTAGCTTTGATATTTAAATAAGCAGTATTTTCTTTTACGTCGGCACAGGCAATTCTCAACACGCCCTCCTCCTGCCCCGAGCTAAATACGATTGGCGATATCAGTGGCTTGCGGTGTCATACAAAGATTGTTACTACAACTCATTGTGCCGACTGTAATACATGTCGATATTAATACCTTTCAAGTATGTTGGGAAGGATGAGTCGTACTTCTGAAATTCTTTCAAAGGAACTAGTCCTTTTAATTTTTCGTCACATTCCTGTCGTCCCAAACGCTCCTTAAGCTGCATGACCAGCAATCTCCATCCACCTTTCCTTTGCAGCTGATAAGAAACATTCAGGAAAGTGTTCCTTCTGACGCAGTTTTCACGGTACCTTTCCTCTTCTTTGATATCTCTGGATTTACCTACAAAAACAAAACACAGTTGCTTCACAAAAATCTCGCAAATTCTCGAAAGATTACTCAAAGCCATCTGGTCCTTAACTAACGGGACTTTGAGGTGGGTACAGCGATCTTCGCAGTGCGTAATAATTTAAGCAATTGGTTTTAAGCCTGAAAAAAAAAGATCTCAGATTAATACTGCTACTACTACGACTACTACAACTATTACTACTTACTTATTTACTTCTACTTCTTCTATTTTGTCAATCGTAAATCACATCTCAAACTATACAAATTCAGAAGTAACTTTCCTTAATTAGACAACTGACAATGTTACAAAACAAACAAATTGTCACACGCAATTCGTCGCAATTCGCACATTAAGTTCCATTACTGTAGCACCTCTCAAAAGCTTGTATTTTCATTGGACCGCTATATGCAGCGGCTCTATTGTTTTTACGCCTCGTTCTTTGTTTCTTTTGTTTGTTCTATTGTTTAGGGGACCAATCGTGGAAGACCTTACGACAGCTGCTATTAAGTTATCCTATGCTAGGAGGGGACATAAATTAACATCTAAAATGATTCAGCACTGAACCTATTCCGATCGCCTTCACACCAGTAAACCTACAATAAACACGTACCTACTAGAAGATTAACACACGTGACCCTCTTTTTGATGACAGCTACATGGATAGCTGATCTTCCTGAAGGCATTTCAGTGGCAAGCATCGATACCAAGGCCCATTAGTTTTGACACTACTTTTGCGTGGCCTCGGTGGCTGGCTATGAACAGGGCTACGTAGCCGCGTTCGTTGAAATATATTCGTCTGAACCAACCACTGCCAGGTATTGTCTGCCTGATGCGCGAAGCCATCACACCTTTTGCGAAATTGAGAAGAAGAATCGAATTAGCTTCCCTCGTGATAATGAAACAGTTATAAGCCTTACGGAAATCAGTTACATAACACAGTCGTTCTAAACTAAAAAATATGCAAATCATTGAACTTCCAGAAGCGACGATTGACGTCATTATAGATTAAGACCAAAACTTCATTGATATTAAGACCTAGTAATACGAGCAACATATTTTCTGCAACATGAAAACATGTTGCGCGTGGGAGTCGCAATAAGTGCTACATGTATATTAGATAACTAGGGCTTAAAATGTCTAAAATATGGCCCCAAGTTTAATTTCAGGCAATCCAAGAAAGTCCTCATAAAGAAGGGGGCGGAGCGGTTAGTGAATTTCAGGGAATTTCAAGGAAAATTAACCTAGCATGTTTGTGTCTTTGAAATATATATATTTCTTTAATTAATTAATTATTTATTTATTTATTCGTGTGAAATGGCAAAGATTCCTAAGAGAAGATTTCATAATGCAAAGATGATCAAGGATACAGGGGACGATAAGGCTCTTTCGCACCATAACAACATAGAAATGCTGCCATAAATCACACCTCATTTCATAAATTTGACGGCTTTTTTTCAAGAAGAATAGAGTATGAAAAGGAATAGTTGTTACGTTTATTTAATGAGCCACCAACCGCTCAGAATTAGCTACACGTCAAACGATATTCTGATATGGTACAAGCCAATCAGAATTTACGGGAGTCACTCCGCGACTTGTAGTTGGCAGGAATCTGCATATATAGTCCTTTAAAGATAGACATAGACATAGACATAGACATAGACATACTTTATTTGTTCACGCAGATTACAAGAAGGCAGCCAAAGGCTGATGTGGACCTGCCATTCAGTGTATTAATATTTTTATGTTGTATAATTTATAAGAAAGTGTAACATAGGATATGTAGATTTAACTTATGAGAAATAAAGACCATTATTGTTATTGCATGATAATGGAAAGTAGGTTGCCAATCGCAGAGTCAGAAAATCTGAAGATTTTTAAGACTAGACTTAGACGTCATTTATCCTTGTGAACATTAAATTATTTAGGGGTGTGTGTGTGTGTGTGTGCATATATATATACATATATTTATAGTTTGAAATGCGATGTACATATATATGTTATTTATTTATGTTTTTTACTAGAGTAAGGAGGGAGATAAACTAAAAAGACATAACCTCCTTTAACTCCTTTTCACTTTTTCGTGATTGAAATCGTGAATAAATAGTTATTATTATAATTGCCTACAAGTATTATTTTTTGAACAATCAGGAAAATATTCCCGAATCTGCCCTTTTTACAGGAGGTCTGACAAAGAATTCCACCAGGCCCTCCTTCCTGGGGGAAGAGGGAGGGAGGGGGAGGGTATGATCGCATGTGACATAAACTTCATATAATTTGTTCTCAACTGTCCCTTTCAAGTACCTTTGACGTCTCCGTGATATGCTGCCTGAACAAGAGATAGCCACTCCGGCCATAACTTCATTCTAAATATGGAATTAGGTACCACGTGAAAAAACGACATCCTTTTACTGTCGTCCATGTCCAGGTCGTCGAAATACGTCAGACGCTGCAAGTGGCTTTTGCGAAGAAAAAGTCATAGCTAAATTATTACTAATATTTAACAATTATTCGCCAAAGGCGAAGCTAGTATTGTGGAATAATCCCCAAGACGAGGTCGAGGGGATTATTCCACAATATTCGCTGAGCCTGAGGAGAATAACTGTTTTGGTATAATTGCTCAGGTGATTATATCAGAGCAAATGCATTTTCTCTTTCCTTTTCTCCAGAAACATCAAAAATCGCGCGGTGGCCATTTTGGAAATTAGTGCTTCAGTATTATAATCACCTCGCGCAGGGTGATTATAGCAAGATATGACGTAATCCTCGACCAATCAGTGCGCGCGCTTCTCTATAATCACCTGAGCAATTATACTAAAAATGTATATCAACTTTAATTAGATTTGGTAGGTGAAAGGTCAAACAAGCCACAGGAAGCCCACCCGGCCTGATCTTAACCCGGTTTTTATAGCATGAGGCAACTAAAAGTATTGTTACCCCCACCCCTTACCCCCACCTCCCCCCCCCCTGTATGGAATGCCACAGGAAGCCCACACGGCTTGATCTTAACCCGGTTTTTATAGCATGAGGCAACTAAAAGTATTGTTACCCCCACCCCTTACCCCCACCCCTTACCTCCCACCCCTGGATGGGATGCTAGTCTATCGCAGGATTACCCCAAGCAGCATATTACCTCTTATACACTGGATAAAGACCCCTCGCGGGGGAAAACAACATGACGACAGAGACCAGACCTGGAACCACACTGATCTACAGATCTAAAGAACAAGGCGTTAACTATTACATCACGGAGCCTTCACAGTTGTACTTGTGATCACTGTTTTTTATTTATCTCGTAAAGCCGCGAATACTTAAGGAAAAAATAAACCTTCGATTAGAGTATAGTAATACATTAGCATAGATTAGAACAGAGAGATATGATTGTACACTTGTAACCTACAAGTGCATGCCAGCGGAGTTTACAATTTTAGGGCTACAATTGTAATTTACTCTTGTACCTGACTCGTGCTACACGTGTAAGTTCCAGAATAGAGAATTCTTTTATTAAACTCTTGTATTTACAAGTTGGACTTAACACATGTAAATTACACGTGTAAGAATTACAAGTGTAGTTTCTTTACTAAATTGACCCAGGTTAATATTTCATGAATTTATAGTTAATTAACTGTTAATTGTGCAAAACACGAGTTTGAGAGTCTGTGACTTAATTAGTATGCAGCACGGGAGTATTGAGCTTTCAGACTCTCAAACTCGTGTTTTGAATAATTAGTAAGCTGTGTTCACACACAGCATTCTAAAGCTCGTGAGTAAATGACGTCATTGTATCCTTTCTGACGTAATAATGGCAAACCATTAAATCAGAAAATTGCAGTTTAAATAAACAGTCTTCTTCTGACAATTAAGGCTTAAAATTTCGCTTGGGGAGTGTTAAGTAAACATAGTTTTGAAATCCGAAGAGAAAATAAAAGTGATTTTTTTATCGTAGTACCACTTTAATAAAAGGTTTTATTATTCAACTGCATTCAGTAGAGTACAAATAACACCCAAAACCAGTACAAATATCCCTCCGTATTTGTACTCCAGAAGACCGGTTTGACAGGTTTTCTACAAATGCCACGTCAGGCATTAGGCTTACAAGGTGAACGATGAAAAAATGGCCGAAACGAAAACAATGAATGCTTACCAAATTTTGAGGTTTTTAACGAAAACGAGATCCTAGAGACAAGCAATGACCTAGACGACAGTGCAAGATTTTGCATTTATTAGTATTAATACTGAAACATGTCCTAATAAATGGAGTATCTCGCGGAAAAGTCGTTTTCTTTTTTGTAATAAATGTAATAAATAAATAAATAGTAATAAATAGTAATAAATAGTAATAAATGTAATATCTTGCAGAAAAGTCGTTTTCTTTTTTGCAAGATTTTGCATTTACTAGTATTAAAAGTGAAACATATACTAATAAATGGAATATCTTGCAAAAAAGTCGTTTCCTTTTTTGCAAGATTTTGCATTTATTAGTAAAAGCATTTTTAAAAATATATATCGCTTCATTTATTTTTCACTGGTATACTTTTTTGCAAAAAATTCGTTTATTAGTACTAGTAAAGTTTTTTACAAACTTTTTAAATATGCCGGAATTCCCTTTATTGAAGAAAATCGAAACGTATTAAAATACAACAGAAAAGACAAAAACTGACTTCAAGTCCGTTAAAGAAACAAGGGACATTGAAGAAATTCCCGCCGAGGAACTTAACAATCTTTTATGTCATTTGTTTGTCAAAGTCAGGAAACGGAACCCATCTTTCCTCAGGAGCTGTCTTCAACAAATGCACAATTGTTATCGGTCAGAAATCTCCACCGCTCTCTCTTCCAAAACGACCCGTGGTTAGTGATTCGGACGAAGATGACTGAGCTTGAAGTGCTGTTTAACTTTGTTTGACTTGACTTTCGAGTTCTGTTTGTTCTGTCGAGTTCTTTCTTTTCGTAGTTTTACTCGGTGACCAAGAACATTGTTGTTCATCTAACTGTAAACCCGAAAATAATTCAGTTTTGCCTTGTTCCATCTTTGTTTTCCTTGCAAGTTTGAAATAAAATCCCGACGCATCGCTCGATTGACAGGTTTGACAAGTTTTCGTTTTTGACCAATCAACAACAACCTCACGTCAAGCGCGCGAAACCTGACCCCGCTGGCGCGCTCACTCGCTGCTCAGAAGTCACGTTAGTTTGTCACGCAACTCAGACAGTTTATAAACCACTTTTCCATTTTGTAGCTAAGTTGAATAATAAATCCCTTATTAGACGGTTGAGTGTGTAGTATCGTGGGATATTTTTACTCGTCTCTCGTATTTTGACTCGCCCTACGGGCTCGCCAAAATACGACGTGACTCGTAAAAATATCCCACGATACTACACACTAAACCGTCTAATAAGATATATTTATTTAAAGAAAATTGCAGCAGCACTGAAAAGCACCGGTGGTCGCTTTTTTAGTGGTCACACCGTAGGATGTCTTCGAAACTTTGATCTCAAAAAATTAGAACTGCTTATACATGTCCACGGCATAATAAACAGCATAGCGCTGTTCAACAGCTTTAATTTAAACGATCACACTGAAGGATTCCGTCCAGAGACTATAAAATTATATAACAGTGTAATAAACAGCACCACATAACAAACGTTAGCCGTGTAGGTCGAACGCGGAAGCCGGCAAGGTCTTAAGGACGGTGCCTCCTAATAGAGATGTATTTTTGCAAAGGTTAAGACTATAAGGAAAAAGTAGACCTTAGCAAGGGTGATTGGAATCCTAAAAGAAAAATGTGGGTAACCACGCATTTTTCAGAGATAACTAAGCAACCATAATTCCAAAAAAGCGCTAAAATACAAAGAATGTATGGCAATTTCTTTCCAAATTTAAGCGCAATTACCTCTGAATAATGCGTGGCTACCCCCAATTTTCTTTTTGGATTCTGATAGCCCTTGCTAAGATCTGCTTTTTCCACATGGTCATAAACCCCGCAAAAATATTGTTGTATTAGTGGGCAAATTCCTTAAGAAACTTGAATATCCCGAGACGCGCGGAACGTATGCGCACCGTCCAAGGCAAAAGGAGGCACCGTCCTTAACTTCCTTAACCCTCAACAGCTCTTCTTATGAACAGCCAGGATAGACCTATTCACAAAAGAGATCAGGCGTTTTGCTATCGAGGATAAAGTGCAACTTGTTTTTTTACCACTTCTTGCTTTCTTTTTCATTATTTCGTGCTTTTTCACTTCTTCACAAATACAAGGTCACAGCAAGTACAAGGACGATTTTGGACGTTATATTGCGAGAGGGCTTTAAGGCTAGTTAAGATATTGATTTTTCCAGGACATTAAATGCCACAGATGTTTTTTCTGTCTTACCGTGGAATTCCTGTTGCCAACTCTATCCGGTCTTTTAAAGCTAAAATGCTCATCGATGTAACAACATCGGTTATCTCGATCTCTTCATCGAATGGGAGAGCAATTTTCACAGTAAAGGGGCGGTTTCTTGCCGAAGGAACTTGCCGCATCATCGCCGTCTTTTTACGAAAAATTTCTTCTCGTTATAATTAATGATGTCATAATAATGGGCTGCGCGCGCCTAATTTTTATTGTGTTTTCACCAAGCGCTCGGTGAACATTGCAACTTAAGCAGTGCTCCAGTCTTTCTGATTGTCTTTCC
>OZ024898.1:12133629-12201129 GCA_964017195.1 Siderastrea radians | reverse complement strand
CGATTTACAGGAAACACAAAGGGAAAGGAATGTGGTTCGGATCGAAGCAGCCGATTGTGGGGAGGAGCGTTGCGTGACGACCCTAAGAACGGCTGCGTGGGAGACTACGTGTCAAACGGAAAGGCTTTTTCCATCCAAAGAAGAGCCTCGTTTTCAGTTCCAAACTTGCAATTTTATTGGTAAATCAAAAACACGGATACCACAAGAGGTCAACAAAGTGGATTTTGCACTGCCACTTCTTTTGACATTGTGTACAGTATGTTGCCCAGTTTTCGTACGGGCCCAGTTTTCGTACAAAAAGAACTTTATTTGATTATTTTCGTTAGTCATTTAAATCTTCGTCAACCGAAGAATTCCAAAAATAAAAGGAACATTTCAGCTATAAATTGTCGATTTTGCCAGGCTTTTTGACGAAGAAGCAGGTCAGTGCCGACAATTTCTTTCGAGGTGAGTAAAAATTTAGCGGCTAATATTTGCACTTTTCACTGCACAGTAAAGGTATTGTAGATGAACAAATGGCCCGTTTTGTAGGTAATTTTGCAAGGAACTTCATGGTTTTTGGACAGATGATAGATAAAAGATGAAAGTGAATGGAAGAACTTTCAACGCCAGCTTAAATTTAACTGCTTCTGAATTTTAGCGGTGAGAATCTTCGCATACATTTCGACCTACTGTGCCAGTTTTCGTACACTTAGATGCGCCTTTAATTTCTCAAAACCTATTTTTAAATAAGTTAAAGAACTGAATTTTAAACTTTACTGTTCGAAAACTAATAAGTCGCAAGTGCAGCGAAGATTACACGACAATCCTTCCAAAGTACAATACACTACATGTATTTGTTGTGGTATAACAGCAATAACAGCGACGCTTTACATCCAGGTCATGCAAAGGTCACGAATATTTAATAAACTTAATCCCGCGAAAACAATCTAAATTGTCAAATAATTAACTAAGGTTGATGTCTATGCATAGAATGTTGACATACACCTTGAAATATCGTTAGTTTACCGGTTTTACCGATTTTTTTTTCACTCCGTTGCGATTCTAATAAACATTTACAAAAGTAGCTAAGAAAAGCAAGCGTAAGCGGAAACGGAAGTAAAGCGTTTGCTATTCTAAAGGCGTAAGCGGAAACGGAAGGAAAACGTCGAATCTTATACAGGCCTTTTCTTAACAGTTGTAATACGCAGAATAGTAACCTGTCAACTACCTTTACCAAGGCAGTAAATGACGTACGAGACAGTGGATTGAGCGTAAGAAAAGCCGCCCAAAAGAGAGGGACCAAAAAATCAACACTGCAGGATCGATTAAACATCCACCCCCCGAATAACCATTTGCTATTTACACCAAATATTGGTCGCTAAGCCGATATGTGTTCACAAGTCGAAGAGAAAACACGATAAGCACTCAGCAGGGTGGCTGACACATCAGTTTGCGTCGAGCGTTTTTGTGGAGAATGTTGTTTTGTCGATGTACGAAAACTGGGCCAGGTGTACGAAGACTGGGCAACTTAAGAGTTTTGGGAAAAATGGCATAAACTTAAACATACGTCGATCAAGAGGCCAATCGTTTTATATATTGAAGGTAAGTAAATAGGCTATCTTTATAAGAAATTTCAGAAATTTTCATCTCACAGGCGAAAAGATATAGCGATTACAAACTAAAGTGTACGAAAACTGGGCAACACACTGTACAGCTTTTTTTCTTTTCGAGTAGCGAAAACGATTTTGACTTTGTTTCTGGATCAATAGTAGCACTGTTGTTTTGCCAGAAGAAGATTAAATAGAAAACAAGTCTACAGAATTATGGAGAGCACTTTCAGCGCTTTGCGTCTTGTTGGTATCTGCGTTTTTGACAATTTGAACCTCCCCCCCCCCCCAGGAAATTTAAGAGAAAACGAGGCAGCCGTTTCGCAGTCTAATCATTTATTTATTAGTGTGCATATTACTTATTTATAGGTGCCTACCGACATTTTCTGAATCCATTTATTCCTTTTGAATTCAACTGAAGTTGAATTCCAAAAAAGATTCGATACCAACTCTTTAAAGAGATTAAGTGTTTAATCCTTGTAAAAAATGAATCCGTTAATCAATTAGTCAATCAAGCATTCAGTCTTAAAAATGGCTTGGTTTAAGAAGAATTTCTAGACCATGAAAACATTAAGCTTACAGCAGTTTATAATGGTGGCTTGGGTCCTGCTCGATTTTTCCTCACTAAAAATTAGAAATAATAAAAACAAACGAACATACAAACGTTTCTAACATCTTGGTCCAAGAATATGTCGCCTCAAGTTTGCACTGAAATCCAGAATGTCATTTATTTCGTTTTCATGCAGCACACGAAAGTTACAAAGTGTAAAATGTCTTACCTTTTACCTAATTGCAAAGTATGTTTATCCATGCAAATGATCTTGATGTAAAGAGGCATGTAAATTAGGTCTTCCCTGATTTCTCCGCAAGCAGGAAAAATTTAAACATTCCACACAGATTTCGTTGTATCCAAGCCTCCTAATGGAAATTACAACAAATTTATCCGAATGTATTGTTACTAGTAGTTTATTTCGACTGCGCAGGGAATTGATAACATTAAGGCTATGCATCTTTGCGATAACACGATGAATCGATAACATGATGATTTACCACAGCATGATAAATCGCTCAATTAAATATTCGCGAAATTACAATATGTTGACAAGTGTGAGAAAAGAACGCCAAAAAGCAGTTGAAATAAATCATGTACTAACTATCCAAGGAAATAACCGTTATTTGGGTTTGTCGCTAACAAGAGTAAACGTACGGTAACCCCCTCCCCCATCCCCACCTCCCCACATCCCACGAAGACTTTCAAATCAGAAAGGACTTCTAAAAAGTATAAAAACCTTTAAATCATTATTCTTTATAACGGATAGCAAAACTTTAAATCTCCAGTCTCGGGCTACACGTGCTTGTACGTGATAGACTAAAAACGTCAACGTAAAAATACAAATTATAACAAAGAGCAATAAATAAATAACCAGTTCGGTCATTAAATATGTAAAGAAGTTTATTAACATATTGTTCATTATCGCTTCATGGCAACTACCGAAGTTTCAGGCTTGTTAAGATCACAAAAAAATGAATTTCTCACATATTTTAATCAGTCTTCAACTGCCTATCTTCTTTTTTCCGCCCAAATCTGCCGCACGACAATGTGGTCAAAGTACATTACGAACACACTATGGGTTTGTATTTAAAGGACATGTTTTTCAGTCCTTCACTGCCGAGCGACTCGCTTTGTGCTACGGTGCTTGCAACACTAATCCAGCATGCCAGAGTCTTAACTTCAACCTCGCTGACAAAACTTGTGAGTTTAATTCAGAGTTTAACAGAAGTCGACCTGAAAGTCTCATAAAGAGTGATGTTCATGTGTACGCAGATAATCCCGATCGGGGTGAGTAAATACTTATATTATCACCATAAAGCTGCATAGATAGAAAAATGCGGTGCGGATTAACTGTCGGGTATAAAAACACAATTACTGTACCAGGTAAAGCTCTATCAACTAACGCATCATATCGGTTAAAGACATGTTTATCAAATATTACTAGTCGCGCGCCACAGATATTCGGATTTAACGTTCTAAAAAATGAAAATTTATTTTGTGAGATATAAACTCATAATTTGTCCTTGATATGTGAAAATTTATGCATTTTATTTGCAGGGTAAAACTTTGAAAAAACAAACTTTGAGGTTTCAGATTCGAAATGAACCTTATACTAGTTTGCAAACTTAAATGCACAGGCTCAAATTCCGTTTCCCAGAATTTTCAAAATTTTCAAACACCTGAAAAAACAATAAACGGTGTTATTTTGCTTAATGTCTCTCTCAAAGGCAACAAAAGTTATGAGAAAACACCAAGTGTTGCACTAAAAAACGGTTACTAAGAGACACAGTTTGACCTAGTTTTACCTACTTCCCGTGATGATCAGCGATTATCATTCGTTGAAGGATTTTGCCATACAATGTCTTTAAATGTTGCTGAACTCAAGTAAATTACTTGTTGATTAGCGGGGGATTTCTTTGAATAATTTAATTTTCGCGATTCGTTGTAATTTGTGTGATGTCCGAGTTCTGCAAAATACTTCATTTATAGAGGCAAAAAAATCACTCATTTTTCCCTGTCGATCCCAGCGAACGGACTCTATTTGAAATAATTTGTTAAGGTGGAAAAAGGGAACTGGAATTCAGAAACTTTTTTAGTCGCCATTTTCTTTGTTGCTTTTAATCCAATGATGCATCCGACGGTATACAAATTTCAATCAATGCCTTCTGATAAATTTACAAGGCCTGGTTGTTTCAGTATATGCGCGGCAAATACTGAAAAAAATTACTGGTCAAGGTGTAGAGAGAAACAATGATGATGCCAATCTGGTTCTTTTCTTAACTGATTTCCAATAAATGGAATGCAGCTGAAGACATTTGACATTGTCTGCACTGAAAGCATGAGCTATAGGAAACATGGAGTTCGAATCGAAAGTTGTTTCAAGGAAACAGCGCTAAAAGATGTCGAAGCTTCAATAAAATTATCACGTTACCGTTAGTTCTGTTGTTCTGTGTCTTTGATTTCTACATCATCTTCTGCAAATATCCCTGTTTCTCCCCGATTCTCTGCTGAGTTCGATGGTAGATGCTTAAACCGCCCGCCATTTTGAAATTCCCTCAGTCCCAGTTCTACCCAGCTAACTGGAAATAAACCTCTCCCGGAAGCCACTGGGTAGGAAGCACTTGGGCCGTTGCTAGGAGATTTGTGCCATTAGCCAATCGTAGGGCCGAAAAGACAATTGCTATTGTTTTTCAAATTCGTCTTTAGCTGGTAAGAGCAAAAAT
This sequence comes from Siderastrea radians, assembly GCA_964017195.1. Taxonomy (NCBI): domain Eukaryota; kingdom Metazoa; phylum Cnidaria; class Anthozoa; order Scleractinia; family Rhizangiidae; genus Siderastrea; species Siderastrea radians. Next base: position 12,196,264 of record OZ024898.1, on the reverse strand, counting down.
AACTTTCCAGTCCCCTGCTAGCAAGGCACAAGGCAAGAGTCGGAAACGGAAATAAAATTTTCTTGTCGGGTCTTTTCTGGGAAACTTTTAGGGAGCAGTATTACATTGCATTTGCCGAAATTCGGAGCAGCTGTTGTCTCCCCGAAGAAGCTAGCAATCACAAAAACGACATACAACATACATGTATTTGTTTGGCCGAAAACAAAAAGCATTAATTTTACCATAGAACACAAGTTGAAGGTTACATTCCGGGGACGAAAACAGAAGAAGCATTACTTTATAGCCGAGCGCCGGAAGAGAATTTTTTGTTTCGTCTCGCTCTCCGCGCTTGGCTAAATAAACGCTTGTAAGGTCTTGTAATGCAGGCTATCCGAACAGACAGTTTCACTGAAACCATCTGTTCTTGCAACTGCTGATATTAGGTAGGTGAATTGTCTTAGCTGGGGCAATTGTTTTTCCTCCCTCGTAGTTAACCCGTCTTTTCTTCGCTACAATCGTTCCCGGGAAAGCGGCTCTCAAACGACTTCCAAAATTGTTTTTGTTTATGTCTCTGGCAATGTTCCTCGACCTTAACATGAAAATAAAGTGTTTGTAGGCTTCGTCCACACTAATTCCATGATTTCCCGGCTGATCGGAACAGTTTTCCTTCTCGACAACGCAAAATAATTCTCGCAATATAAAATGGACGTTGAGGTTTTGATCAGCGAGTACACAGGCTCGATTCGTTTCGAAAACGGGAAATAAACCCGAAGGAAAATATCTCCTTCAAACTGTAAGCGTAAACTAAAGCTAATAATCAAATACGAAAGAACTGGCCATGATGCGATCTGGTTTTCAACTAAAAATGAATTTAAATTTCGCAATTTGATTCTACTTTTTGAATCTCCGAGAAAACCCCTGAAAGAAGAACCAAGATAGAACCTAATTTGAATTGCAAATTTCAATCCGTTGCACGACGACCTTCCATATATGGAAGTCCGTCGTGCAATGTTTTTACGAGCTCGTGACGATAGCCTGGCAAAGATAGCCTACCCACTCGCTTTAGGGGTTTTTGGTAAGCTGAATAGAACTGGGACTGAGTGAATTTCAAAATGGCGGGCGGTTTAAGCATCTACCATCGAACTCAGCCGCTGAGAGAATCGGGGAGAAACAGGGATATTTGCGGAAGATGACGTAGAAATCAAAGACACAGAACAACAGATCTAACGGTAAGGTGATGATTTTATTGGAGTCTCGACATCTTTCAGCGCTGTTTCCTTGAAACAACTTTCGATTCGAACTCCATGTTTCCTATAGCTCATGCTGAAAGTGTAGTATTTTGTGAGATATTTAGTTACCTGAAAAATGCACGTTCCACATTTGGTTTATGAGGCACTGAAATTTCAGATTGCATTTTGTTGTTGCCTCCGTGTTTTCTTGTTTGGGAATTATTGTCTAAAAAACGTCGTTAGATCTTTGTGTTTTTGTTTTCCTTCTTGCTCCTTGTAGAGCAAATGTACGGAACGGATGTTACTAAAACGAAGAATGGGGAACGGGGAACGGGGAACGGGGAACGGGGAACGGGGAACGGGGAATGGGGAACGGGGAATGGGGAATGATAAATAGTGGTCAGCGGTAATACCTAAAAAAATTATGTTGGAGTCTGCGCAGTACGGACGTGGTAAGCGAAAGATGGAAGGTAGGAATATTTATCTGTCACTTTTTCCCGAGTTTTCGGAATTATTGAGTTTCTCTTTACTAAAATTAACCACAGCTATCGATTTGCAGGTAATGAGAGGACGATACTGTTAAGGATCACGAGTTAATCGTTATCGACAGGTTAATATAAAAAGACTCGTATCACTTTGAGTACAGTCGCTTCGAATGTTAATATAAAAACAACGAATAATTAAAATGTTCTCTGTATTTTGACGTTTTAGCCACGAACCAGTGACAGAGGATGATTCTATGTTTGCAACTGGCGAGAATGAATCTTTGTTAAGGTAAGATAACGTAGAATACGGCTTGAAAATTTAAACCGACCGCTGCTTAACTGTTAGAGCACTTGCCATCGAATTTTTAGTTGATTTTAATGGCGTTTACATTTGAGTTACAATCTAGATTCATTTATGGTTTGCAGAAAGAACTGAGTAAAGTGACTGCAATATTAAGCTGTTCTTTAATTAAAAAGAAAATACCCCAGAGAAGAAGCATGGACAATAGCTCAATGTTCTAGTCACTTCACTCAGTTCTTTCTGCAAACCATAAATGAACCTAGATTGTAACTCAAATATGAACGCCATTAAAATCAATTCGAAATTTGAATAATTAAGCAGCTGTTGGTTGAAATTTTCAAGCCATATTCTACGTTTTCATACCTTAGACAAAGATTCATTCTCGCAATTGCAAATATAGAATCATCTTCTGCCACTGTTTCGTCGCTAAAACGTCAAAATACACAGAACATTTACTCGTAGTTTTCAGTAATAACACTCGAAGCGACTGTACTTAAAGTGATACGAATCTTGTTACACCAACCTGTCGATAACGATTAACTCGTGATCCTTAACATTATCGTCACTCTCACTGCCTGCAAATCAATAGTTGTGGTTAATTTTAATAAAGAGAAACTCAATAATTCCAAAAACTCGGGAAAAACTGACAGATAAACATTCTTACCTTCCATCTTTCGTACTGCCCAGACTCCAACATTATTTTTTAGGTATTGCCGCTGACCACAATTTCCCATTCCCTATTCCCCTTTCCGCGTATTCCATTCCCCCGTCTTAATAACATCCTGTACGGAACTTAAGTTTTGCAAAATATTGAAGCGCGACGTTTTTTTTTTCGAGTAGTGATAGATGAAAGTAGCGACAGGCCTCGCGGGGTCAAAATGTTCCCAATTTGTCTGTGAGAGACTTCGTGTTACGTTTCGCGTGACGCGCCCGTGTGTCGTGTTTCGTGCTGGATGTGTTGATGTAGTATTGTTTTAAAGTGGCAGTTCGTTTGCTTTAATAATAAGCGTACTTTTTAATTAATCTTTGCGTGTATTTGTATATTAATTTTAGGAGGGCCACAGGCTTATCAGCCCTGCTGTTATATGTAGGTGTCACCCTGGTTAAATAAAGTTGTTGATTGTTTGGTTGATTGAAACTCCTTCACGCATCGGTGTTGTTATCTAACACGGACTTTTAAAGGAAGGGTTCCCGATTTAGCGCATGCTCATAAACTAAATGCTGTTTTTTCCCTGTGATGCACGTTGTGGCGAGTATGCAAGCAATATTATTTCACAACATTGTTAAAGAACCAATCAATAGCGAGTAGATTGTTCGGTTGAGGACAAATGCAAATGCCAGAGGATTACTAGAAAAGTCAAACCAGTCGAACACTCATACCAGCTAGCTGGCAAGCCACTTGAAGTCACCACCGCCGAGAAGGACTTGGGTGTTTGGATATCAAGCGACTTAACCTGGACCAGACATGTAACGGAGAAATGCGCCAAAGCTAATAAACTGCTTGGGTTTTTGCGCAGATGTGCTTTAGAGATATCTAACCACCGCACCCGCCGCACTTTGTACCTAGCAGTTGTTCGCCCAGTCTTGGGATATGCTACACAAGTTTGGTGCCCACAGACTGTAGAACTCATAAGGCGTACGGAGCGTATACAACGCCGGGCTACAAAATTTATTCTAGACTTACCCTTTCTTTGCTCAGAGACTTATAAGGACAGACTCGTAGCTACCAATCTTTTGCCAATATGTTACTGGCACGAGTTTATGGACTTAACTCTATTTTTTAAAGCAACCACAGGCATGATTTCTATTTCTCCTAATGTTATACCTCAGAAACTAATACCATCTCGAATAACTCGTTCCACTGCAAACCCAAATGTAACCTCTTTTCGCATTCGTAAATGCAAAACTGTAACTTATCAGAATTCTTTTTTCAATCGCACTGCAAGGATATGGAACATATTGCCTGAATGTATCAGAATGTCTACATCAATTCAGAGTTTCAAGCTTAAACTACTAGAATATTTTTTCGAAGCCCTTCGTACAAGCTATGATCCTGAAGAGCCTAGAACCTGGAAATCTATATGTGTTAAATGTAAAAATGCTAGACTGTTGAATTGTCCTGTAACTTGTTGTTTTTAATCAGTTTTTGTTTCCTTATGTACCATGTTAATTAATTAATTTGGGCCCACAGTAATTGGTTCTTACTGTTGTGGTGTCCCTGCCTGGTTTTGTAATTGTCATCAATGTTTTTTTTTTATATATATATATACGTAACTCCCAGGCGAAGCAAAATAAATAAATAAATAAAATAAATAAATAATGATTTCTCAGCTATCTGCACGTGCCCCTGGCAGCCATTTGACTAAAGCGCTTACAAATAGCAGTTAATTCATCAACCATGGAATAAAACCTTAGGGTGAACAATAAATTCAACGTTGGCAGCGTTGGTGTAATCCACTAATATTTCCTGCGAAGTTGGTCCTCCGCCTTTCTACTTGGGCTTACTATAGCATGTGATCGCTGAGATACATGTGAGTGGGATTATTAACCGATAGAATTACTAATAAATCGGAAAAAAGTAATTTGATAAATGCACATGAGCCGAGCCATGAACCTGAATAATTCCATAAACGTTGCTCATCAAAAGAAGTTAAAATAGCAAACAACAATAGTCTTCCAATTACAAGAAAGACGATATGAAGGACTTCGAATTACAACAAGGACGATGATGAGGCGTCTCTTTTCAACTCTCTTCTTCGCTTGTTAAAATAATCCTTTCAGTGTATCTCTTCAATAGGAAGACCTAAAAAGCACATACACTGAAAACGCAAAATTCCATTTTCATTCACAACATTCACATCAGCAACATTGCACCATACACAAAAATTATGCGATCACAACAGGAAATTTAACATCGGTGCTTGTTTTAAACGGATATCCTTCTTCATTTGTACGAAAGCTCACAAAGACAACAAGACGAACGGCCAACAAAGAACCTACGCAGGAATTTAAATCTACTGCGGTTCTACCCTACACCAAAGGTGTATCAGAGGTTCTTCGCCGTTGCCTACAACAACAAGGTGTACGCACCGTCTTCAAATGAGACACAACTCTTAAGTCTCACTTAGTGCGACCGAAAGACGCCCTTGAACCAACTGAACAAGACGGCGTCGTCTATGAGATTCCATGTGAGTGCGGCAAAGTATACATCGGGGAAACTGGGAGAGCGATGCAAGAAAGGATAAAAGAACACGACAGAGATATACGGCTTGCTCGTACGCAAACCTCCACAGTTCCGGAGCACGCTAACGAAACGGAGCATCTTCCTATTTGGAAAGAAGTTAATATTGATCGTGACCTTCACTGGCACACACGTAGGCTATCCATATGAGACTTCATCCTAATAACATCAATAGAGATAATGGAATCGAAATTCCTGAAGTTTGGATACCTACGATCAAAAAGCACAACAGCCGATCAACCACAAAGCAGACCTTTGAGAGAGCATATCTAATAGTCGGAATAATAATGAGGATCGAAATGCGCCAATAGCAGCGAACCAACATGCTACAAATAGTGACACGTAAACAATCGACCTCATTGCTTGATGAAGACTAGCGGTATTGCAGTCGAAACGTCGCAATCAACAACTGAAAGCGATTCCATCGTGAGACAAACGATTAAACGTTCATCTTTCCTAGGAAATTGAATGGTGGAAAACACAATCACAACAAATTGTTTTCTCTATACACTACAACGGCTTCAACAACTTTAAAACCGTTAACACTATCGTATTACTTATCTTCAAGGTTTAAAAAAAACCAGGATCGGCGAAAACGCAAAATATTCACATTTCCAACATAAAACAAAAACCACTAGACTTCATCAATCTAAAAATATCGCACAACGCAGCACAAAAAATTTCACTCAAGTCAAGTCAAGTTTAAAAATGTGCTACACACGACAGTATGCAATCAAAACCGGAATTCGAATGATCGAAAACCAATCACAGCAATTTCTTTACCATACACTATAACGACTTCAAAAAATTTAAAATAGTTATCACTATCGTGTTTTTGATTCCACTGTTTGAAAAAAATAAAAAACAATATCAGCGTGAACACAAAATACCAACATTTAACACTTGCATAAAAATCACTGCACTTAATCAATCTAAAAACACCGCACATCGCGCGCAGCTGTCAAAATTAAACTCAATTATACCACACAGACCGCCTACAATTGTGATAATCTCCCACACAGACGTTCATAGGGCTTCGTCATGCGTTCCTTCCGTAAGAAGGTCTGCATGGGACGCTACCTACAATACAACTAGAAAGCGAGCAGTTGTCCTATTTTCCTCAGATCCTACGCGCGAGTGGAAATGAATAAATTATATATATAAAAACAACGAAAATATCTAAAACAATAATAATAGTAATAATAATAACAATAATAATAATAATAATAATAATAATAATAATAATAATAATAATATTTAACCGGGGAGCCCACTCACCTTGGCGGTTTTCAGTGGGGCCCTGCAAATTATAATAAAAATAAAAATTAAAAACTAAGAACAGAGATAAAAATTGATATTACAATATAAAACTAATTTTAAAATACTTTAACAATTAGATAGGGCATAATTTAAAAAGTTTTAAGCTTTGCCTTAAATGAAGACAATGATTTGCTGTTTTTAATGTCATTGTCTAGGTTGTTCCAGTCCTTAGAGGCTTGATAAATGAAGGTTTGCTTGCCCCAACTGGTACGCACGCGAGGAAGGTGTAAATCATTGCTTCTGCGAGTTTGATAAGAATGAAAACTACTATTGCGTCTGATGTCAAATTTAAAATCAATTTCCCCCAACAGATATTTTTGCATCATAACACAGCGATGGAAGTGTCGTCTCTGTGAGAGGGTCTTTAGGTCCAGACGATCTAGTGCCTCGGTTGAAGAACTTCTTGGTGGTAAATTAAGCAGGACCTTGGCTGCCTTGTTTTGAAGAACTTGCAGCTGACCCATAAGCGTGTCGTTATTTTTGTCACCCCATACTGTGTCTCCATAGTCAAACAGTGGGATGATTAAGCAATTGTATAGTGTTAGCTTAGCATGTAAAGGCAATAGATGTCGTATTCTCTTTATCATTCCAATCCTTTGATTGATCTTTGTACTGATAGTATCAATGTGCTCGGACCAAGACATAGTTTGGTTTATAACCACTCCCAGGTACTTAAACGAGTCAGACCTATCAATAGTAGTGGAATTAACTTTAAGACAAACCTCATTAACCAGTTTAAGCTTCCGTGAGTTACCAAAAATAACGAAATTGCATTTAGAAATATTAAGGGTCAGCAGATTGCTCGAAAACCAATTGGAAATTGTAGCCAAATCAGAATTTAACTTGCTTTCAAGGTCAAACAGATCAGTCGATGAGTAATAAATCACAGTGTCATCAGCGTAAAGAATAATTTCACTGGCAAGCTGACACGATGGTAAATCATTCACATAGATAAGAAAAAGAAGCGGTCCTAATATACTTCCTTGTGGGACCCCAACAGTTATTGGTGCAGCAACAGAGAGTGTATCTCCGACAGACGTCCTTTGTTTTCTGTTCGCGAGATATGACTGGAACCAATTAACAGTGTCCCCTGAGACACGAAACAAGACACGAAAACAGCGAAGATACTCTCTTGGGGATACCGAACATCACACGAACAACACCGAATCGATCCGAAATGATCACGGAAATAACCACAGGAATGTGACAATGTACTAGTATCATCTCTTGGTTGCAAACACGAGATTAACAAATGGGTAAACTTTTAATGATGCCTACGCACGTATGCCACAATAGGGCTAAAAACATCTTTAAGTTATTACTTCATCTGTGTTTTAACTTTCTCTAATAGTTGTTATTGACCGCTGTCGCCATAAGGCGACCATAGCCACCGGTTTATAAATTGGGCTGGGTCACTTGCCTTAGTGATCCGGTTTTGTCTCTGCCAACACAGTCTCGGTAAACTTCCGGTTTCTCTTGATGGTTTCCTTAATAAATCGTGCCGTCATTATCACGTCACGCAAGGTAAACAAAACTGAAACGTGTCACATTACACTGACAACGTTACGTTTTTAAGTCAACGTTCCGTAAATTATATGACACAGACAAACTGCTGATAACCTTCTGGTAGCTGAATAAGGTAGCGGTACGTGTCTTTCATAAAACGCATGCACAAGTAAGTTCAACTAAACGCTACCTAATACATTCATCTTTGTCTAAACAAAATTTGAATAAATAATTCACAACGTAACATAAACGGGATCTTCAAATTTAACTAATTTCGCAATCTTCACAGTATTTCATTTGTTTCATTTAATGTTTGAACACTCTGTAGCGACGAAATTGTCATATCACAAAGAAAAGAAACGAGCTCCACTAATTTCAACAATTCTCGCAACATGTTTTTGGATTCGTGTTACTTTTTGCATTTCCAAAGCTAATTGTTCGTTTCTAGACAATATCTTTTCGAGTTCCCAGGGGATTACTTGCTCGGTCATGAATCAATTGACGACCAGGCCCAATCTTATAGGCCCATTAAGATTGGAATTTCCGAGAAATATATTGCAAAAAGGGCCTAAAATATCTGAGACAGGTGCAGAGAATTACCTAAGCGAAAAAAGATTTTGAGGGTAGGGGCACTTTAACGTGTTTGAGAGTGGAGTGACGATTTTGCTTTGCCTGACCATCTGCTTGTGTTTATCCACAGGCGACCCAAGCTCAAAATGAGAATACGATCGAGTTATATGACCTTCGCTATAAGACTTTGTATGGGTAATTCACTTTGGTTCTCAAAATGCTAAAATAAAGTTATGAATGTGGAAATAAACTTTACTTACCTTAACATGGGGTTGTCTTTGTGTCTTGTGTGTAATTTGGACGCAATTCGTGGCCGTTTTAGGTTAGTTTTTGGTTCAGTGTTGTTTCTCCACTTAAAATGAAGGAAGGCGGGTGACTGCAGACGACTGAGTCCAACAAATTGCTCTCGTATCACAACGCAACGCAGAGAATCGCCATAAAACACCCCATTCGGCCTTCACGGTGATCGAACGGCAATTCTGGTCTGAGAAAATTCGAAAAACGTTGAGCTATCGGCGATCTTCCCATGCGCTAAGCTTTTGGCGTGGACACGGCCGTTGCAGGCTACTTGTTGGCGCGTGACCGGTGGTTAAAATCGACCAATAAGAGTGCAGAATGTAATTTGAGCTCGTGCAGCCTGCAACGGCACTTACATTTTCGGCAATCTGTCAAGGAAAGTTGTTTGTAGGGATGAATCACATTGTAATAAAGGCTTTTCCAATTACATTACTAATCTGTGTTTTAACTCTCTCTAATAAGAAGTTGTATCGTTTTGCTTCAATAAAAATCCCTGTACATCGATATCTTCTCATCGCTAGCAAATAGCTGTACAATTTAACAAGCTGGTAAAAATATTACTTTCTTGCTTATGTCCCATTTTCTCTTAGTTTTCAATTATTTCTTGAATCACATACAATTTTTTCATACGAAATCACCCCTGAAACAGCTGTTAGGTGTTCAGTTGCTTAGAGATTCATCTAACAAATGTCAAATCATTCTATTTATAATAGATATAGACAAAATTGTTCATTAGTCATGGTCTTACAAACAGGAATGTCCAGACAAACCTTGCAGAATGGCTGATCAGGAGAAACCATTCTAACGAGCGTGGGGGTAGCAGGCGGTTGACTAACGATCCTGACGGGGTGGTACTGTGGATCAGACTAAACTTTATTTGGTGTGAAGTGAGTTCGAGGAGGTATTCCAGTAAAGAGGAGTTGGGGGTGGGGTGGCTGGGGGAGGGTGAGGGGGGCTTACAGGCGTGACTGAAAGGTAGTCTATATTGTTTTAGGGTAACAACAATACATTTTAATGTGTTCTCTGGAAGTCTGTTGACGTGCATTTTTATAATTATAATATTTTGTAAATAGTTATGGTTAATGTTATTCTGAAGGTAAGAAAGGATCTCTAGCAATTTCACCAGGCCAATCGTGCAAAGACATCAAAGATAGCGGAGATTTTAACACAACTGGCTCTTATTGGATCAGGCCTCTGGGATCACGTGACAGTTTTCAAGGCTTCTGTGACATGTCAGTAATTGGGCGTAAGTGTTGAGGAAAAAAATTAATAGTTCATACTAACAACAAATGACGAAAGATTACGCAACATTTTTTCTGAGTAAAATTGTCTTATCCTGCATTCAATTGAGAAGCTGATCTTCAGCTTTCTTGAAACTACTTATTTTTTTGTATTTTTACTCTTATATCATGTAGTTTACATCCTTTTTGTTGAGTCAATTTTAGTACTTAGATCGAATGCAAGATGTAGGCTGTTCTAAAAATATGACGTATTCTTTGGTCATTTGAAGTCCTGAACTTGTTTTACTACGCAACCTATTGGTAAAAATTTTTGTGTACTATACGCCTTTCATAGGTGGCTTTATTTTGGCAAAATAGTCTTTCAGAGGGACCAAAAAACCATGTGAACAGGACTACACAAAGCTTGACGTCTGTACTTTCAACAAGATCTTGCTTGAAAGAAAACTTTTAATTTAAGACGATAAAAATTGAAGTTACAAAGGTTTGCCGAAAGGCTGTAAGAAATCTCATTCTCTTTGAGTATTTCCCACTTGTCTTTTTTCATGTTTATTATTGGCTATTTATCTTTTGCAATGTTTAGAATGGAAAAAAATCCCTCAGTCGTGGATAGAAAACACACTTAAAGGCGGCGTCACGCTGACCTACAGTGGAGGAGACAACGGGCTCATCATCTCTGGTCAAGTGACGTCATACGCGTGTGGTTCGGGGCCTCCTCCTGGTGCTTTAACGCTGATCAAGGGCTACTGGAGAAAAATCAAATACACGCAGGAGTTCCGTGGAGTGGCGTCTTGTTGGAGTATATTTGGGGATAATTAGTAAGTTGACGGTTGCTTACTTATTACGTTCACCGGCTGACAAAAAGTCGACTACTAGTTCCCACCTCGACACACTGTTTAAAAAATTTTCCTTTCAAACTACGACAAAATAGCATTATGCAGGAAGCGTATCACAACGAACCTAGCAAGATATGACCTCGCTCGCCACGAGTCTCCCAGTAAATCTAGAGCACTCCACCTGTGTACGGGAGGTCATGGGTTTATTTCCCGTCGGGGACTCAATTTGTTGTTGTCCTACGCTCGTGATAAACTGAATATTCCATCTTTCTTACGACATATGGTAGTCACACGCGAGCCAAAGGCCCAAACGAGCCGGAGCTTAACCCGGTTTCTGTAGTATGAAGCGACTGAGAGTATTGCTACTACCCCTGGATGGGATGCTAGTCCATCGCTGGATTACCCTAGTAGTATGTCGCCGGTACCTATTTATATACCTGGGTGGAGAGAGACAATGTGGGGTAAAGTTTCTTGTCTAAGGAAACAACACGATGGCAGGGACTGGGCATCGAACCACCGACCTTCAGATCTGAATTCCAACGTGCTAACCACCACACCACCATGCACCCACTCTTACGACATATAATTTCTCTTTTTTCCCCGCAAAGGATATGATGGGCCTTTTCCATCGATTAAAATGTAAAATTTACCTATTGATGATTATGCTGTCATTAAAAATTCTACTTTTTACATTTTTTTTACATTTGATTTACTTTTGTCACTTACAGTGAAAATTTGCAGAACCGGCGATGCAAAACAGCTTGGCAATATTTATCCTTAGCACCTAGACGGCTTGCGTTCATGTGACGTCATTTTCATTTTGTTGTCGACAGTCTCATTGACAATAAACGAGAGCCAATTAGCGCGCGAGATATCACTCAGTTATTGTAAACATATTCCTTGCAGTTATGGCGTGACCTCTGTAAGCAACCATCCGACAGGTTTGCATCCTTTCAATCCTAGTGAAGGAGATTCCATCACAAATGAGTACTTCATGGGTGGAAACTGTGAGTAAATTGTATCAACGAAATAGTTATAAGTAATGTGTGCGGCCAGATGTAATGGTACATTCAGGGCAGACCAGGCAGTGGCTTCCTAATCATTTTTCCGCTGTGTGTTTGGGATGGTCTTCTTTTTTGTTTTTATTTTGTTTGTTTTGTTTTTTTGTTTGTTTCTATTACTTTTGGAGGTGTTTTTTTTATTGAGAGCGAATGTATTTTGTTTTTGTTTTTTATTAGAAGGGAGGATGCACACCCCGTACGCACAAAAAGGGCATCAAACATTTGCTTTTTTAAATGGATAATTACTAAAAATTTATCCCTTGCATTTTGCAGCTCACGTGTTTGATGGCCAGACAAGGAAATGTGACAACACAGCCACGAATTTCTGGGATAATCCTGGTCCAAGTGTACGTTACGCCACTGTTGTCCTTAGAAGAAATCTTGCGGCATATAAGGCAGGAATTTTCACGGGAACTTCATGTGGAACGCCAACTTACATCATCAAAGACATCTTTGTTTATTTTTAGACCAAATTTGCAAGCAGCTAGCAAGTCTCTGCTTTAGTCTCTGTATGCATACATATCTTTTGGCCCATACGGTTTGAATGCAAGGAAAGTGTTGCCATAATAAGGGTGGGGTACAGGACCCACCTTGTTTAGCGGTACGGTGTTACCCCCGACTCTAGCTTTCTGATGGACCTCATGGGTAAAATGACATGAGATAAATATTTTGCCAGTCAGAAGCCTGTATAGCTAGTGAACAAGCAAATATAAGAGACCACCATTTCTGTGGTAACACGATAGGACCTGTCTTACTACGATGGCTTTAAATGTTCTCCAAATTCATAATTAGAGCTGCCCCCCCCCCCCCATAACTGCCGTGTTTTCTTGCCTCAGTCGCAGATCTATTCACTTTAATAGCTTATTCAAGTATCCCGATAACAGCCATTTCTCTACAGTAGCCATACTTTCTTGTCCCTTTCATTAGTACTCTGCTTGAAATTTCCTGGTAATGACCCCATCCCAAACATTCTGTCCTGAAGGTCGCCTACATAGAGAGGATTGAGTGCACAATAATCAACAAACTCTGCCTGTCCTTTTAACAACACGAATACTTATGGAAGGCGGAAACTTCAGGCAAACTTTAAAACTGCAAAACAATGGATCGACTTTGGCTCTAAAATCAGCGTTTTAATTCAAATACAACTGAACAGTATGCAAAGTAGCTGCCACACATAAAATTTCATTACATAAATCTTCTCAAAACGCTCCATCTATTCTGGAACAATCTGGAACTCAAAACCTTTTCTGGATAGAACTCAAAGTCTTTCACTCTTTCCGATCCTGGGATCACATCATGAAGACGGAGGTAAACAGAATAAGACTTTCTTGTGATGTCATGGGACCACGGCTGTTTCCTTTTCATACGGCAATTCAACAGCGGGTTCTTAGATCTTACGCTGAGGAAAGGTCTTAGTCATTCTAACCAAAAAACAACTATTGTAAGCTATTATTGAATTTTAAGCTTTACACAATTTACATATTTACACACAATAGAGTGGTACTTCGCTAAATATTTGTGTTTGATAGACTCATTAGGGCTCGAGTTCTTGATTTCTTGATAAAATAACACTGCTTTAAGCAAATCAAACCTATACAAAAGAAACAAAACAAACAAACCAAAAAGTACCAGTATGATCGATTACACCCTTATCCCACCTTTGTTTATCTTCACTTTTAAGTTCACACACTGCTATTTTGTTCTAAATAACTTGTTTTACTTTTTATAATCATACATTGTAAATACCGCATTATACATAATTATAGTACTAATTAACTGTACAATTAATTGTATTTGAGAAGTATAGCCACAGTTGTGTAAATTGTGTATCCACTTTTTAGTCGCGCCCATGTTAATTAAAAACTTTGCAACCTGTTAACTTTAGTTACCATAGCTATAAGGTAGCAGTTCAAACTACATCATGACTACTTTAGTTTTATTTTTTATTATAAGCTTACAACTACCCCAAATCATCCAAATCATATTATAATTCTAACTTCAGTGCTATCTTTTACTTTCAAAACTGAAACAATTTAAAAAACCTTGTTATTTGCCTTGCAAAAAAGACTCCCCGAAAATTTTTACATGCACATGCACTGATTCAATAATTTAAAAGCGTTCGAAACTCAAATACAGATAACAAATAAGTCACATAACAACATATTTACAACGTTTTGGACCTGTATATATAATCCTCTCAGATCTTGTATGAAAAAAAGGATATTCTCGCCAAGTGATCTTCAAGCCGATGCCAAGTACGAAGGGTTAACCCCTTCAATCCCAAGAGTGCCTAAAATCAAAATTTAAGACGAACCTCAAATTTCATTTGTAAAACGCTTAAAGTGCACCAATCCTCAAAAAGTTTTTTCACTTAAGTAATTCTCTGCACCTGTCTCAGACATTTTAGGCCTTTTTTCAATATATTTCACGGAAAATTCCACTCTTAACGGGCCTATAAGGTTACAAAAACTGGTCGTCATTTGATTCATGATCGAGCAAGTAGGGGCATGGGTCTATTCCTGAAATGACGTCACAAATTGTTTTGCATCGCGGTAGTTCTTTGAAAATAGCGATGCAAAGCAGTTTGTGACGTCATTTCAGGAATAGACCCGTGCCCTTTCCAGCTCGGTCGTGGATCAAATATCCGCAAGTTTTAGTAACTTTTACAACCTAATAAAAGTGAAATTTCCAGGAGAAAAAGGCAAAATATAGATAAGAAAGGAGCAGAGTTTTATTTTAGCACAAAAAATATTTTGAGGTTAGATGCACTTTAAATATAAATTGTACCATGTGAAAGTACTGATGACGAGATTTCATTTGAATGGTCACACCATAGGATTTGATCCACAGACTCAGAAGTTAGAGTCACCTTATGTGTCTCAGCTCCATAACTGATCAGGACTCTGGGAGTGAAATGGTAAGGCACCCCCAAAACGATTCAACACTTTCATTCAACACTGTCCAACTTTATTTTATTCAGTACGTTAAACGCAATTAGGTGCCTTGTTGAGTGATGCCAAATAAATCTCAGAGATGTTAAATGATGCTGAATGGTGTTGACGGATGTTTGATTGCCTTTAAACATTCTAACAACAAAGTTCCATGCAATAATGTTAGATAATGTTGAATTCGTTTTTCCGAAGATTAACCTTCACCTGTACACAGGACGAAATGAAAACTTTAATGTTTGTGTAAAGGTATCTTAAAGATACAGTATAGAATCGCTTTCTGTATCTTTAAGTCTGTCTTTAAATGCTTTGTCCTTTATCTTCTAGAAAATCGCAAATTAATTAATGAAACATCTACTGGCATTTTAAATATTGCTATTAAAGGGTCAGAAAAGACTCTTTAAAGAGTCTTTAAGTAATGAATTAAAGAACGCAAAAGGATTCTTTAAGATGGTTTGAAACAGGAAATGTTAAAGAATTATCTTTTACGGCATTTATTAATGTCGAATGCTCTACAATATAACTTATAAAAGTTGAGTATTGACCGTCAACCCCACAAAATGAACTTATTTTTTGCCGCCAACGGTCAAAATTGGCCTCACTGAATTAGCTGTTAAAGATCCAATTGAATTGGAAAATCAACGATCAAAATGCTAGAGACATATAATTCCTAGTACGCATACCAAGATGAGTAAGAGAATGACTTTCGAAATTCAAACCAGTGACGTTCACAAAGCCTTCATTCCTTCCTCTTTAGGACAAGCGGACAAAAATCAAAGCTATTATATCTGGATCAAAACTGTTACAAAACGTGATAATCTAAAGCATCTACACCAGTGTCACCGGTTTTGAAACATCATATTGCACTCCATTCTGAAATGGCCAACCTTCAAATCCACCCACCTAGGTCCTAGTAAAAACCTTCAAGGAAGGAGAAAGCAAAACCTCTAGCCTGCGTATCGATCGTTTCGGTAGGGTTTTCTGCAGGTTTGAAGCATTTCCCCTTTTTAGCTGCGCGAAAATTGGGGCGATGGAGATATTTTTGGGGCAATACTTGCTCCAATTTTCGCTCGGCCAAAAAAACGAAAAATGCTTTAAACATGCTGAAAAACCTACAGAAACGCTTTCTACACAGGCTAAAAACCTCTTAACTCCAGCTCTGTTGATGAAGATCACTTGGGACTTCTGCCGGGGTTCAAATATTCATAGACAACTTGTCTCTTCTTGTTTCGGTCCAATATCGTTAACGCAATGCATTTCAAGTCATCCAAGAATCTGCAGATTTAATCAAATCAAACGCTAACAGTGAAATCTTTTGCCAGTTTTTACCAGACAACTGAACATCAGATCCCCACTTAAGGTGGCCCGATACTATTTATTTGTGTGAGGGCCAACTGTTTTGAAATCAGATTTTTAGCTGCTCAACAGCATTCAATTGCTGAGATATTTTAGACGCTGAAAAAGGAATGCTTGAAGTTTACCAAAAGCGTGTTTTTATTGAGATCGATACGAATATACGAAAATTTTCAGCAATTTTCTTGAATGTGGTTTTCAAAGAAAATGCGAATTATCGGGAAAATGAAAAGACGTTTTTCCTTTATATTACTCTGAACAGGTGCTGAATTCGCAAAGATTTCATGGACCAAGTTTCAGATAAATCGGCTCCATACAACCTTTATAACAAACGGTGGTTAAAATAGTTATTAGAATATTATGTACACGCATTTACTGGCTATAATTACTACGAAAAAGATTAAAGCAACAAAGAATCGCACTTACTGGAACAAAGGTAATTATGTCTTGTAACTTATGTATCAGAGTCAAAGCGATAAGGAACGGTTTTGTCGACATTATACGGTAAATCTAGAGCACGCCTTGCCGGTAAAAATTATGGCAACCATGTTGTTTTCCAGGTTTTGCTCAATTTACTGCTCCTTTTGTCTTATTTCGTAAAACCGTCTTGAGCACCCACAAAACAGTCGATAACAACGCTCCTGACCAGATTTTGCCATATTCTGACAATACGCTTTTCAGAAATAAGGCAGCAAATTCGGGTCACTCGCGAGCTGCTCAACCAAACTGCTCTGAAAACCATTTTGTTGAAAAAACAAATCAATACCACACATGCTGTTTTGGAATTTTGCACGGGACGACTTATCACATCTGCCCCTTGGGAGTCCACCTTGGGGAATAATTTGAATAAAGCGATGAATTAAATTTATCCTTTTATTCAAATTATTCCGGAATCTATAATTTCAGTTCATACTCAGGTCATGAGAATTTTCTTTCATTTTGAGTTCTTAGTGTTCGCTAAATTAAACCCTGGTTGTTGACTGTAATGTATCTTTCAAGCCAGAGTGAAAATGTCGGTTCCCGGGTTGATATACGCGCAGTCGGTATTAAACCACCAGACCAATATAGGATCACCGATTCTTTCTTTATTCCTATTCTTTTAGCCTTGGGGCGTCTTTATGTCGAGGCGTTCAACTGAAATCATTACGAAATCATTACGAAATCATTACGAAATCATTACATTAAGAAAAATCTAAGTATCGTTGCGTTCATAGCTTGAAAATAATCAAAATTACACAACACGCACGTGGTAATTAAGAGACTTACGAACGGTAAAATCTAGCAATAAATCTCACTGTAAAATCACAAACTAACGTATCATCATGACTATAAACCATAAGTAAATTGTTGCTTACCAACGTTCGCGGGTCTTGATTATCTACCGAGAATTTCGTTTTAACTTGTTTTCTAAGGTCCTGATCACAAGGGGTCTTAACTTAAACTGAAACACGAGCTATATGTTTGCGTAACTAATGCACTAATCACGGTAACGTCAATCAAATCAGAAAATATTTCACAGCTTTATAGAAAGCTGTTACAATAAGTTACAAGACATATTTACCTTTGTTCCAATAAGCGCGATTCTTTGTTGCTTTAATCCTTTTTCGTAGCAATTATAGCTAAATGCGCATACATAGTATTCTAATAACTATTTTAATCACCGTTTGTTATAAAGGTTGTGTGGAGCCGACTTATCTAAAACTTGGTCTCTGCAATCTTTGAGGTTTCAGCACCTGTTCACAGTAATATGAAGGAAAAACGGCTTTCATTTTCCCGATAATACGCATTTTCTTTGAAAACCACGTTCAAGAACATTGGTGAAAATTTTCATATATTGGTATCGATCTCAATAAAAGTACGATTTTGATAAACTTCATGCATTCCTTTTTCAGCGTCTAAAATATCTCAGCAATCGAATGCTGTTGAGCAGCTAAAAATTTGATTTCAAAACAGTTGCCCCTCACGCAAATAAATAGTATAGGGCCACCTTAATCCTACTGCAACTGTTATTTAACTATCAGTTAATAATAGTTAAAAAACCCGTTTTTTCATTATAATGCAACTGTTATTTAACTGTTATTTAACATCTATTTCAGAAGTTATCTCGGGATTCGATCGCTTGCGTCTATAGTTTTCTAGTCCCGCTTCGGCGGCCGTTGGGTGCTGATAATCATTTTTGGCTTCAAACAATGTTGTTGGCGAGGTTACTTGTTTAGCCGATGTAGCAGCACCAGAATCCGCGATTAAAATGTCTCAGGGTCCCGTTCATTGGAAAAGGGTCGGTTGCATGTGATGAAAGCGAATGAGAGTAATCAGTTAGCGCTCGAGCGCCCTCTGGCGTCGCATTTTGGAACAAGTTCACGAATTTGTCGTTCAATAAAGGACCGACCTTTCCTTGAAATGTAAGAGTCAATTGCTTGCTATATAGTACCACATTATCGTCAGCCTGTTATTGTCAAACTTTTTCGATCCACCACCAGGCGGAGACCACTTTCCACCTAGTTGAATTGACTCTTTCTCAGTAAAAAGATGTTTTAGTTCAGAAATATCACTGTTAATCGGATATAATTCACCGCTTGCCTCATCTTCGAAGACAATGTCGGAACTGCAAAAGTCGTCACCGTCCGCCATGATGACCACGTGATTCTCTCCCGCAGTCAGAGTGATTACGAAATCGCCCTTTGACACGAGCTCGAACCTCCTCCTGAATAAACTCAAGTGGGAGAAGCTGTCTATTCGTCGCCAAAAACAGAAAGCTCTGATTATGTACAAGACAATGCGTAAACTTGCCCAGGAATACTTACAACGTCTTTTTATTCAACGCCACGCGGAACCTAATTTGAGAACTCTAGAGCTGCTATATAGAGGGCAAACTTGCTCTGCCCAAACGACAAACGAATTATCTAAAACGAAGTTTTTGTTATAGCGGGGCCTGTCTATGGAATAATTTGCCTCAAGAGTTAAAGGAAGCGGGATCTAATGCCAAGTTCAAACGAAACATCAAGCAGGTATCTGACTAATCGGATTCCCACACGGCAATCTTGTAAATCAGTTGTAAAGCTTTTTCCTTTTTTTTTTTACCTTAACTGATGATTTTCCGTGTTTAAAAAAATTTTACATTACAACTGAAACCGCAGCTATATTTGGAAATTTGTAGGCCACGTGATCTGCTGTTTCCCGGCTCAGTCTTTTGCCACTACCTTGAACAGCAAGAAAACTTTTGGGACGATTTTCTCTTGGCGTTAGTTTAGATAGCTAGCTTTTCACAGGTACCACGGAATATGAAATTTCATCTTGAAACCATGGAAAGACAACACTACTTCAGAAAAGAACCTTGAAAGAATAAAAAGGTCGGTTGACGAAAACCAAAAATGTATCTGAAGAAAGAAGAATCTAGGAGAAGTAAGTGCAAAAAACACCCCCGGTGGGACTCGAACCCACAACCTTTGAATTAGAAGTCCAACACGCTAGTCCATTGCGCCACGGGGGCAGCACATACCACTTGCCCGATTTATCAGCCTCAACTGGTTGTACAAGTCACTCGATTTCGACGTCGTAGACGAAAAATTCCAATTCAATTCAATTCAATTCAATTTTATTTAAACATGGTAAAATCGACAAGAATACACGAGAGACAAGCATGGCTAGTTATCGATAAAACACTCAACCTTTACTGGATGAAAAATCTATCCTTGACAAATGCAAAATTAGCCCGTGGATATTTGCAAATTCAAATTAAAAGTAATTATAGTCTTTATATTTTGGCAACTATACTGGGCGCCGTATCGTCGCCATTTGCCAATTTTCTAACTTTTGAACACCTTTAATCAAGAAAGAAAGATGGTAAATTTACCATCTTTCTACGAGCCTTCACTTAAACGTTTAAAGTAGCCAAAAAAGGGTTAGAAAAGTCGCTGTTTCAAGTTAATCTTTGCTTTCCGATTGAAGCATCTCCGCGGCTCTTACATTGTGATTGGCCACTAGAATCAGAAAGGTGACAATAACGTGTTAATATACTTGCAGCGATTAAAAGCTCGCAGGTTTGATCTGTCGTGGACCTGTATCTTTCTGTGTTTTATACCGGATAGTACATAGTGTTTGGGCCAAAGGCAAAGCCCTCCTGTATTTGTTTTAACATATAATCCAGTCTCTTACCAAGTCGCTATTTAAAATATTTTGGCACTTAGTCGATTTTGAGGAAAGAGGTGATTGGGTATCCCTTCCCAGAACGCCTTGCTCGGCTCTCCTCACTCGTACCTAATCTCCACTCGCCCCAAATTCAAATGCCAAATACCGAAATCCCATTAAATAGCGACTGTTTAAAAGTCTGGACGTAACCTAAGTGTACCTGGAAATGGCCTTTTTAGCCACAGGGTCATGCTGGTACCAAGCGTGAAAGTCGGCTAAGCCATTAGCATGCCTCTCTGAGAGGAGTTTGTTTATGACTATGATTTCCAGACAAATATTCTTGGGGGGAAGACAAGCTAACAGTTCCTTTTCTTCACGCCATTTCTAGAAACAAATATAAATAAGGGTAAATCAAGTGGATCGTGTTACTTTTTCAATGAAAGACTAGTTACCGTTGAGGTAAGGTTTGTCGTGCAACCTAGAAGCTTGGTCCACCGTAGCATCTGTGTGCTCATAACCCAGAGAAGAGAGGAAATCCCTTCAGCTTAAACAGAAGGTTGTCTCCTGTACCGTGGTATGAATCAACTAGTATTTTTTTAATGCTCCCTGCCCCTGACGTTAGAAAGCATCCCTTCCAAGACCCCTTTCCTTCTTTCCAATATTTTGTAGGTTTTTCAAACGTAAAAAGCAAACCATTCTGTTCTACATTGTTTAGGTGGAGTGCTCCTTCAAGGCTTGTACGCTACCTGTTAACTAGCTCCTCATACGACTAACACAATTGTCCCAGTCACCCTAATCGCCCTTCATTGGGCAAAAAAACTAATAATAAAGCCAGTGGGGCTGTCGATCTTTTAATTTGTTTCCTTATTCTCGCCCTGTTCGGCGAGCAGAAACGGTATAGAATGCTAGAAAAAAATTAGTCTGTTCAGAGCAAGTAGTAGATAGCTTTCATCGGCTCAAATCCGTACAGAGCCCTGTTTTCATAAAAAAAATAGTGATCGCTCCAGATCCCTTTGTTCTCGGCCACAATCGCGCTCTACTAACAGTGACAACCACACGATCGAGGAATTTAAGTTGTCTGTGACAAGGGAAGTTTAACAGACCAAAGTACTGGACGACACGTACCCTAATACCACGTGGATTAAACTCAAGACCTCGGTTTCCTGTGCTAAGTGTATGACATACAACTCACACAACTAACCTTGTCTCTTGGAGGATGACCTTTTAAGAGGGCGGGATAGTTGGGAAGAAATGCACACTCGTCATACTGAGAGACATTTACCGCGGCATGACCCACCGTGCTGGCGAATAATATGGATGTTATTGCCTGGCTGAGTTGATCAGCTGTGTCAAACTTGCCGTCGCCCGGAACGCCCTAAAAATTATCTTACATTCACTACAAGTTTTCTGGTTTAGAGGCAGTTACGTTTCCGTGTTAGCTTAGTCATTATGGTCTCGAATAGTGAAACAAGATGAAAGAGGCCCTCATACTAGTCCACCCTCTAAGGATGAATTCTCCAATTTGTGGACACATTTTCTTAACACCAAAGAAAACCTCAGGATAATACTTCAAGTGACAGAAATATCAAACAACAATAATTCCAAATACATGACATTTTCATTTCTTTGGGTTAGGGCTATTGCTATACTTAGAAAAGTATAAAGTGTAACAGCATAGTTATTAAAAGGAATGATGCCCTATGAACTAGAGAGCCTCTTTGGCTTTGACCGTACACAAACAACGAAAGGTTTTCTCTGATTAGCTTTGGTGCAACTAACCATGCAAAGAACCTTTTTCCTAACGTCTCCTTATAGTGTCTGGACGAAGCCCAGCAGATGGGCATGGTCGTAATGCACCTTTGTTATGGCTAGGTATTTCGGTTCAAATAACCCGTCTATCGACAAATATTTCTATTGTGCAAAGGCACGTCGAAGCCAAAAAAGGCCAATTTAATAATGATGGCGTTATTTTTCTATGACTACAAGCATCCATTTCGTTTTTCTTTTCTTATGATATTTAAGTTGTAGTTCTTATTAGGGTGGGTTCAGTAACAATAACCTAGATTGAATTGGGAAATTAACAAACTAAAGGGCTTTTTTTTTTTGGTTGTTGTAGCAAACTGAAGCCATCGCGAAGATGGCCTGTTGCTGCATGCACCTTTGTCTAAGCTAACCTTTTTAAACTTCTACAACCTGAGGTTTCCTCACCTTAATTCCACATCCGGGGTTTCCATCTGCTAGTAGTTCCAGACCCCAAGCTTGAAGCTCGTAATCATCGGCCAACTTGTCTTCTGTATCTGGTAAGATTAAAAGGCAAAACAGAACACTTTTTTTATACTGTTAGAATAATGTTACCAAGAAACTACTTCCTGCATAAATGTGACCGCATTCACCCTCCACAAAGATCGAATTGAAATTGGGAAATGTTGGTTTTTGAGGAGAGGAGAAAACCGGAGTACCCGGAGAAAAACCTCTCGGAGCAAGGAATAGAACCAACAACAAACTCAACCCACATATGACGCCGAGTCCGGGAATTGAGCCCAGGCACATTGGTGGGAGGCGAGTGCTCTCACCACTGCGCTATCCCTGCTGCTACAATTAATCCCACCAGCTAAGAACATTTCAACTTCAAAAGCTGGCCTAATATAATCTACCGTCACCCTCACCATATCGTGCTTCAATAATTGAAGACACGTATCTGTAGATGGCATTGTACAACAGTAATCCGTCATCTCTGTAAGGATAGTCAGGGAGGACTGATGGATCGGATACCTGTCAAACAGGAAATAAATGGCTTTGTCATCAAGGAAATTCGTCAATAGGAAGAATAACTTGTAACCAGAAATTTTATGAAAGAAAATTTATAAATTTCCCACTGGGCATCACTCCAGTAAGGAAATGGGGTACACACGAGGTAAAAAATATCTTTGACCTCGGTGGGACTTGAACCCACGACTCTCGGATTTTGATTACCAATGCTCTACCCACCACCCCCTGCATGCCTTCTGGCCTCTGAGGCTTAGTCAGTAGAGCATCGTTGTTCAATCCTGGGGTCTTCAGTTGAGTTTGAATCCCACCGAAGACAAAGATTTTTTCTTTACCTCGTCTGGATCACATTTCCTTTCAAGGGCAATGCTCCGTAGAAAATTAAAGGATTTTCTTCCAGCGCTTAATCTGACACTGTAGAATTAATTCTCTAACCTCTCAGTTAAATAACCAGTGCTACGCTATGCTGCGCTGCACAACATTTCGTATGCTAATAATGACCTAATTACAAGCTTGTGTTTTGCGCGCAGTCTTTGCGAGGAGTCCAAAAGTGTTTGACTGTTCAGTAAAGGCCTTGTTGAAAGTTTCCATTATCAGATTTTATCACAGAAACATTCTTGCCACTCTAGAGGTCAGACGAGAAGAAATGGTTTCTTTTCTTTGGAACGTTTTGTTTCCTTTCAGTTTCCTTTAGGCCTCCTAGCGACTGTTACCATCATTCTTTTTTCGTCCTTTTTTTCCTTATCCATTATGTAAAAAGATGTAAATGTAAATTGATGATTATAGTGGTCAGCGCTCTTAGCTATCCTCGGTACTGCCTTCGGCAGACCAGCTATTTCACAGGCGTGCCACTGAAGCAATTATTGCAAATGAAACATAATATGTTTTAAGCATCCCAGCTGGCGGGAGGTAAACCAGTTGGCTATTTTCAAGCGCAGCCGAAGGATTTATAACTCGGGACTGCCGTGAAACAAATCCATGAAGCGCTCAGAGTGGGATTCGAACCCAGGACCTACGGACTCGAAGTCCAACACCCTAACCACTCGGCCACCCTGCCTCCCGATTATCTTTGTATTGTTGTCTGCGGTGTGACAAAAAGTAAATAAATAAAATAAAAAATTAAATAAAATATTAAGCGCGTGGATTTTAACGAAGGAGACGATCTTTCATAAACAAAGCAACACTACGCCCGTTATATCAAGCAACTCACCCCTCTTTGTTCAAGGTCCGCTGGTAAGGTCCCATGGATATCCATTCTCCAATCTTGCCATCTGAACAAACGCAAAGGATGGTACAAACAGTTAATGCTCCATAAAGCCTTTTTTCTTTCTCCTTAAATGCAATTGAACTGTAAAGCCATTATATCAAGTCCAGACGATGGAAGAGAAGAACGCTGCCCCCATCTTTGAGCTTGAATCTCACTTTCACGCCAGCGTTAAGATCCGTAGCTGACAAACGGGGCTTTCGAATCACATTATCGTTGCATCGTGCATCAAAATTGTTTGAAAGAAGAATAGATAACCCTTACACTGACGAAGACTGGGCTCGGGTTATAGCACCATTCGACTTCAACTGTCATATTTTGTTTGTGTTTGTTTTTTCTTTTATAGTTTATTACCAAAAGCGGTCCCAAGGTGCATGACCGTAGTCGTGTGAAGCAATGTTATGACTGGCTTTACAAATTGTGTTGCTTACCCAAGAGCTATTAGATCCAGAGTGCCTTTCGCTCCCAATGAAGTTGTGCTATCAATCCAGCAGCCTGGTGCGAGAAGCTCATTTACTTCAAAACTGTTACAAGAATTGAAATCAGGTAAGATGAATTAAAACATATCTGTAGAATGGCTGCACAGTGGCCTAACGGACCCGGCAAAGACCCAGCTACAAATTGCTCCTGTTTGTCTAAGTGGTCCTTGCATTGTTACCATCAGTCACTGGAATAACTACTTAAAAAGGAACTCAGACACAAATATCAGGCATTCGGTTAAGCATGAATGATCCAAAATACTCGTTTTTATGTCGTATGTCTCCTAAGATTTACTGAAGAAGTCGATGATGGGCGGTTACTTGGCATCAGGTAGTGCACTTACCAATTCACAGGAATCACGTGACGCAAGTAAGGCGCAAGCAATCTGAAAACTGGGTGCGAAGGAGAGAGCTGCCGATGTGTTGCTATCGAAACTGCTTCCAAAAAGAGGTGCGTGTAGCCTATCAAAAAAGTTGCACAAAATAATCATTAATAAGAAGCTCGCATCGCTCAGAATAGTTTATATAATTTTGAATCATGTTGAAATCGTTAAACTTTCCAGTTAAAACGAAGGATCTTTTGTTTCAGTCGAACACTTGTTCTAAGACTCGAGGCCAGAGGCAAAACCCCATGCAGACTGAGAAGGCATTGGACCGCGGGAATTCAAACTGCTAAAACGTTTTATTAGAATCCAAGCAAAGCCAACAAAATATGATAGTTTGTTCATGTAATACAACTGTAGTTACAAAAACAACGACGCTTTATTCACTTTATCTTCAACTGGAGATTTCAACATTAAAATAAAATACCATAACATGTAACCAAAGTTCGTTTCGTTCCAAAACAGTGATTCGAATATGTAGCTGAAATGTACAATGCAGTACGCTACTGATAGACAGTGTCTCAATACTGTGTATTAATCAATTTCTAATTAACGATTCAGTTAAAAGACGAGTGTGGGCCTGTTTTTAGTTACTGAACACTTACAACTGTCAGTGAAGTGTTAAAAGTGACGTCATCGTGGTGACCTCTATAAAACGGACAACTCTCTAATACAGACACTTTGCTCTGTCCCTTCAGTGTCTGTATTAGAGAGGTTTAACTGATGCTCTTGAAGTTAAGGAGGAGGCCGGAGGGATGAGCCCAACTCACTCTCCTAGAATACTAACCCTTTAAGCCCCAATATCAATATGCATATTCTTCTTAGTGTTCCCCATATGTTTCTTATGATACTTGTTGGGAGAATTTGCACAAACATCAAGACATTTCATATTTGGTGATCATTTTCTTTATTCTCATGACCTTTATGTTTGATCAAGTAATGATACTGTAAGGAGAAATTAGATGCTTGTCACTAAAAGAAGCCCGATCTGAATAGAAGGAACTATTTCGCCCAACGTAGCAACTATCACGTTTATATAGTTATACCTATTAACACGCATGCTCTGTGATACTGTGCATCCGCATTGTTGAACCACATCTTTGCCAACATCCACGTGTACCAGGGGTCGCTGGGAAGGAAAACCTGACAGAGCAAATGAACTTAATTTATAAACATACATTGGAACAACCAACCATTTTCGTTTTCTCTAGATTTGAATTTTTAAAAGATAGCAAACATTGCTGTTTTGAATTAAACTTTATGAGTAAAATCACATGCACTCGTAAACTAAGAAGAATGCAAAGTTTTCCATTCCCATACTAGATTTCCCTTATTAATAACTATGCAGCAAGAAAACCCCAGCTTTTTTGGATGAAATGAAAATAAGGAGAGCCAGTTGTGGTCTGCCAATAACTTTTAACATCTCAGCAGATTTAATCAACTGTAATCGTTTAAATGAAAGAAAAACGAAAGGAAGCAAAAAGATTAAAAATAGTTTTCATTATGACAAAAACTCAGTATCATCACGAAAAAGACAATTTTGGAAAACGAGAACAAGTTTAGGAGATTAAGGAGATTCCTTGGAAAACGACAAAAACTATAAAGTCCACCCCCGGTGGGACTCGAACCCACAACCTTTGAATTAGAAGTCCAACACGCTAGTCCATTGCGCCACGGGGGCGGCCCGTGCTGATATGGACATTTTTTAAAAATATTATTTTGTATATTTTTGTTTTGTTTATAACTTTCGGCCAAGGTTTGTAAAAGCAAAATATATTTTATCTTCTGTTTCTCGTGAGCTGTTGGCCTACGATATGTAAACATCATGGTACCTGTTCATTCTAAATCACCTGGAATTTCTTTGGCTGGGCCAATCGCAGCGCACCTACTAACCGACTGATATAAAATGTATTGTGTTAACTATAGCCTGATTGCAGGCGGTTTGTGTGTTTTTTACGGGGAAAAAAGCGGAGTTCGCGATCGCCGGCTCCATCTTGAACGCGCGCGAAAATCGATCTGGGGCAAGTGCGCGGGGGAGGGGGAACGAGAGAAAAACCGCCTGCCCGAAAACCCGCCTTCTGCGAGTCGCAGATTTTGGTTTCGTCCGCCAGTGGACGAGGCATCTTGATTGGTCGATATACTGTCAATCATCGTCAGTTTGGAGTCACGCAGAGAAGAAGCAGATAAGTGAGACAAAATAATGTCGGAGAAGCAATCGAGCGAGCGTTAGATTTTTTAAAATCGAAAGATAGAAACGTTGTTTTGAAGCCTGAGCAAAGGCAAGCTGTGAGCAGTCTATAAAAAGGTGAAGAAGCCTGCCTACTGGCTTTGGGACTGAAGCATGATTTTTACGGTTTTCGGAATCGCAAGGAGGAAGAGCGGCTATTCATCGTGTGTGAGCATAGTTTCGGACCACATAGCGCAACTGGAAGGTCTCTGTACCGCAGTAGAACTCACCGCTGAGAACGTTAGCAGAGTAATAGGGGAGCCAGCAGAGTTTATTTACAGTTCCGCCGAAGCCTATACGGTCGTTGCCATTTTTGACGGTCGATGCCATCATTGGTAACCAAGTCTTTTGTCATGGTAGATGTAATATATGCTCTGGATTAAGTCACAATAAGGTAAGAAATACATTTTTAAACAGTCCTAGAAAGAACAAAGTTTAAGCCCAAGTTGAATTTACGTTAAAAGTTCTGGATAGGGCTAGGGTCACCTATTATAGACGTATCAGTTATGAAAGACAGTTAATTATACTATATACTTAAATTTTTCAGAATTGTGGCGGATTGGCGTGGTAGTGTTAGCATACGAAGGACCGGGTTCGAATCTGGGTTGTGAATGTCTTTCTTTTTAGTAGAAAACTTTCAATAATAGTTCAAAAATTTTCTAAGCTGTGTCTTAAAAATGGCAACGACCGTTTACGAAAGGGAAATTCGTTCCGCCGAACAAGTGTTGGAGGAATATGTGTGAATAGGCTTTTTCAAATTACACCAGCACGTTGTTTTGAAGTTTTTTTGGTGTAAGTTAACTAAAGGTTAAATATACCGCTTGTTTTATAACAAACCCAATCGGTTTACTTTATTGAAGCGAACTTAAGTTGAAATATGTCGCTTGCTAAAAGAAACCTCAAACACACATTCTCTGTTTAGAACTGAAAGCCATGTGTCGCTGCTAATGGCGAGAGGATTTAACGAAAACTTCACACACAATCTCAATCAACTTGTTTATGGCGATCGAACTAACGCGTAAATGTGTTGCACGTGAATTGTAAAACTCGGCAAGCTGATTGTAATGTTTTACTGACCATAAAGCCAAAGAAATTTGGTAAAACACGTCACGACCGCAAACGAATTGAAAACTACAGTCGATTGCGTTGTAAGTAGACTTGCCCACAAGTCGAGCTCCGAGTTTTTTTTTTTTTTCAGCTTAGCAGTTGAATACAGGCGTTGTATAATAGACCGTGAACACGGAGCAATCAAAAGGATACAAGTGGAATGTAGAATACACTGGGAATAATAGACTCAAAGCCGGCGGTATTAGAATATCCAGCCTATTCACTATTTCGCCGATATGAAAAGACAAGCCCGCTGCAAGTGAGTTTGTTTTGAATTACACGCTTACAGAGTAGTTTGATGGCCTGTCACAGACCAATAATTTTATTGGCTGATATGGAATGCGTGACAGGTGACATCGGAAGCGATATGGTGGTAAGGCGGCGACTCACAGGAGACGGGTTTTCGGGCATTCACCGCGGTCAAATGCGAAAAATAAGAAAAGTACTCCAAAGATAAGGGAATTATTTTCACTGTTTGAAGTTTGAAACGGTACCAGTATCCCGTTGATTTACTAAAATGTTTTGAACTTTATTAAAAAAGTTCTAAGTGTTTGAAAACAGGAAACGGACTTGTCGGCGCCAATTCTAAGAGTAATTTTGTTCAGGGGCGGAACATTTAAATACCAAAGAAACTCGCTTATTTGAGAGAAATGAATATATATTTACACTCACCCACTAATTTATATATCCTTGCTCATGTTTCGACTGCATCGTGAATAAATCTTACGAATTTAAACGAAAAAACTGCCTCAGACGTTTGAGCGCGGTGGATTTCGGGCAGGCGGTTTTTCTCTCGCTCTTGTCACTCGTCCCAGACCGATTTTCGCGCGTGTCCAAGATGGCGCCGGTGATCGCGAACTCCGCGTAACACCCACAAACCGCCTGCAAGCAGGCTATGTTAACTATGGTCATATAGCGTTTTAAACATTTCTACTCACCGGGTTATCTTCTCCTTTTTCTTGGTAGAGCTGAATGGCGATTGGAATAAGAACATTTTTTGCTGGACTCAAAAAGAACAACGCCATTGGTGAGACAACCTGTAAAAGAAAACTTAGCATGAACTTTGCATTGCATCAGACGTTAAAATACTCATTCGTACGTGTTTTCAAGCGACCCTCTCGCCCTCAAAGCCTTAATTTTTTCGGTAAACGTTTGAAAAGTAAGATCCATGGAGCTTTGCGGAGAATGAATTTGTTCTGGCGTAAGGCGTAATTTCGAGACTGCTACATTCGTTTCTGCATTCCTGGTCGTCGCTTACATGCAACAAGGGTATATGCAAGCACACAATAATGCTACCTTATTTCCGTGTTTTTTTTTTCACGTGCATTTGGGACTATTATTACATGTGTGAACCAGGCGTTGGCTTCAGATAAATTCTAGGCAGCTTCTCACATAATTTATTAAATAGAGAATCAAAAAACATTTCCTTGATTCTTTATCAATTCTTTGTTGCCATCGCTTTTTAGCTGCGGCTCTGTCCTTCCTTTCGTTCCTTTTCCTTAGTGTAAAATTACCTCCTAAGAAAACCTTTCGACAGAGACCAAAGTTGGAATTTGAGGTCGTTGACCCCGTTGAACAAGAGCGGGCGCGGGGATGGATTCTTCAGTTTTTTAAGAGAATTAGTTGTCAGCCCCTGCCGTTTCTAGTAGCCGTTCGCTACTAATCAGTTGCTATGGTTACAAGATACGACGTTATAAGTAGCACGAGGGTAAACCACTTTTGAATAAAAATGCTTTTAATTCCTTTTGCCGATGAAAAGTATAAAATGCCTACAGGAGGCATCAGTGTTAAATCATATCATATTCTCAATGTTTAGCATAAAAATTTCATTTTCCGACGTTTTCTGATAGTGTCCAATTTTGAGTTAAATCCAAAATTGCGGCCATCTTGGCCATTATTTTTAATGGCGTCACAGCCCCCACCCCCTTCGCTGGAGCCTCACAGCCCATAATATTTGCGTTATTTGGTACAGCACCTCGCGGGCTATCTGGGCAAAGTTGAAATCTTTTCAAAATACTGTAACACAACAACTCCGCCCTTCATTTCTTCGTTCATCAGTTTGTCAGTTTAATTACCGTTAAGTGTCACCCTCGTTAAACGAAGTCGATTTATTTATCAATTTTATTTATTTATAACCAACCTGTCGTGCTTCATCAAGTTTTAGTCGAGAGAGGATTTCTAAATCAACAATAAAGATCTTCTTTGCTGCCAGTGCATCGTCCAGAGACTGTCCCTCAAGAAACGGCTCCAACATTACAGATGTGACTGCGAAACTAAAACATTTTTTACAGCCTATTTACGAAGTAAATTTTATATTTAAGTGATTTTTATAGTCCAACTTCATTAACACGGACACCACACAGACAGGATTAAGTGTCCGTGTTAAGCATTGCAGAGGTAAAGTTTATATGAATTTTGGTCTGTCAGATGAACTAAGTGAACTGGGAGGGAGTTTTTCAGAAATTCGCTTTTCCTGTTTGAAAATTAAAATATCTTTCGGCGACTTTTACAGTTTGACTTTATTTTAATGTTCTTTTACTGTGTTTAAGGGTGGTGCCTCCTAATAAAAGCGCATTTTTGCAAAGGTTTTGACTATGGGAAAAACGTAGATCTTAGCAGGGGTTATTGGAAACCAAAAAAGAAAAATGTGGGTAGCCACACATTTTTCAGAGATAATTAAGCAACCATAATTCCAAAAAAGCGTTAAAATACAAAGAATGTATGGCAATTTCTTTCCAAATTTAATCTCAATTATCACTGAAAAATGCGTGGTTACCCCCAGTTTTCTTTTTGCGTTCTGATAGCCCTTGCTAAGATTTGCTTTTTCCACATAGTCACAAACCGCGCAAATTATTGTTGTATTAGTGGGCAAATTCCTTAAGAAATCCGAATAACCCGATACGCAGAACGTATGCGCAGTAACAAAAGGAGGAATCGTCCTTAATTACGTTTTGGCCATTTTGGTGGTTATCATGATTTTTGGAAAAATCAAGGGCTCCAAGATGGCCGCCGTTTGAAAATCGTGACGTATTCTCACCTCATGTGACGTCATCGGCTCATGTTGCAGACCTCTCGGAGCCGAAAAAGCTCACGCTAAATAGGCTTAATAGGTGTAATTGGTGAGGATGCACAACCAGAAGTTTAAAGCCTACTCAATTTTTGGACCAAAATGAATCATTTTTCGGTAATTGTAATTCAGACTAAGCCCTAAATGAAATCCCTCTATTCAAGCCAAAACGACAGCCGTAAGGCCAAAGAGCAAAGATGGTCGAAGTCTTTACCCAATTTTAAACCAGGGTGGCTAAAGCCCGTACTCAGTGAGGCCACACATACTGTGGAATCCAGTTGACCGGAGGCGGGCCACAAAATTACAGATGATGTAGTGACAGGGTAGCTGTGTAAACAGGGTAGCTGTATAAACAGGGTAGTGTCAAAATATTGTTGTTAACAAAAAGGAAGAAGGAGCAAAGAAAAAACATCGCACGAAGGCGGCATAATTCAAAAAGCCGAAATGACTTCCTAGCTGGCAAACCAGTATACCTTAAAATACAGTTCTGACCTTTTTTCGTCATTTTTTGCATCCTCGTGTTATTTACGCAACCAGACATTTCGAGCCACCTTATTAAGTGAGTAAATTGATAAAGATAACAGTTTGAGACTCCAAGAGGTTACTATTGGTCGCTTACTGAGGTGGTCGGTTAAGCAGGTTTTCAGATGATAAAATGACTGAGCTTTTGTTTGGGCCTCACAAAGTTTGTCACATTAGCAAATTGTCATGGTAACGGGGTAGTCATAACGAGGAGTTCCACTGTCCCTAATCGCCTTTATAACTTAACAGGATCCCCACCCCACCCCAACGGTTTTTCTATGCCCCTCTGTTATCCACTTACTTGTCAGGTATTTTAGTGCACAGACGAATCAGTGTTGGATTGCAACCACACAATCTCTGTCGGGCAAAATGCACATCATCTCGCCAGAAATTCCTCCCCTGGGAAAAAAAAAGCGAAAGCACATTTCTAACCACAAGTACCACTACCAGGAAAACAGATTTCACCAAATGAGGTCCAGACAGACAGACCTGAAAAGAGATGCTGATACCCCGTAAAGCTGTTTGCGATGTTAATCTTACGAATGAAATAAAATAACTTTGAAAAATGCAAGTTTTGGTAAACGTAGATCAGCCACGCACGTCGTGTACGGAAATTGAATTATGATTCCACTCACCGCAGGTTTGCCGAGCTTCCTGTCAAAAATCTCATCAAATTCGTGAAGAGAAGTCCAAGGCTCCGAGCCATAGTCAGGAAGATTATATTTGGTGACCAAACTGGATCGTCTGACAATGATATCCCACTGAAGAAAATCAGATGTTCTTGTTAGGAAATTTTCACTGCTAACTACAGTTTTCTTCGAGAAAAAAAAATTCTGTGACGGATCATAGACTCGGAGTCAAAGTAATGCAAATGGCTTTCAATAGAAGATTTCCTGTCTAGGGGCTGACTAGGCTCTATTTTCCGAAAAGCGGCTGGACATCGGGCCTAGGGGCTGCCATTTTCGTATATTCAGTACATTCAGTTTTGTTTTATATGGTAGGTCATATATACAGAAGCTCATCCTAAAATGATAACTTTCGTATATTAAATTAACTTTTAGTCTTCGAGGCTGATAATTTTATGAACGAACGGTCCACAGGGCTGACAGTCGAGGTGATTATTCACTCATGAACAACGGGAACGAGTAGTCTTATTGTTCTTATTAATAGTAGACATTCAAACGGCTTAAGTGGACTGTAGTGATCGATATTTCAGTAGGTCGAATTATCGAAAATGTAAAGAAGTGTGACTTCACCGGCAAGGCCAGGGCGTTCGTATTCGTTTTGTTATTGGCGAATAGAAAATGAGGAATCAGCCAATCAGATTCCCCAAAACGGTAAATATCTCCTAAATATAACTAAATAACTAGGGAATAGGTGATGACATGAGAAATATAAATTAAGACAATCTTAAACAGTTTTTAACAGTTACATTAAATGCAACTTTGCAATGCGAGCAGTATTCTGACGATGACAGTTTCGTGATTAAAAGCGAAACACCAGGAACAGGTACCATAATGTTTACCGTGAAGCAACCAACAAGCGCGAGGATGTAAAAGGATTTTACTATCAACAAGATGCTCTGCTTTATAAACAAAACGAAACACTTTAATAAATGATCAAAACATTAAGGTCTTCACTGTGGGCCGCCCCCGTGGCGCAATGGACTAGCGTGTTGGACTTCTAATTCAAAGGTTGTGGGTTCGAGTCCCACCGGGGGTGGATTTTTAGTTATTTTTTGTCGTTCTCCATGGAAACTTTTGGGGCTTTTGATTATATTAACTCATTAAATATAGTAAAGTTTTAGTTCATCCCTGGAGCTTAAGATGGCAAATTGCTTTGAACTTGTGAACACTTTTAAATGCGTCCATAGAAGAAGCATGGCATGGAAGGCACCCGGGGGGGGACTCCCACATGAAAGGGACGGGGATGCTCGTCGGAAAATTATAATTAAAACCCTAAAGGAGACCAATCTGGGCGTGGCTCAGGCTTTATTTG
This sequence comes from Siderastrea radians, assembly GCA_964017195.1. NCBI lineage: Eukaryota > Metazoa > Cnidaria > Anthozoa > Scleractinia > Rhizangiidae > Siderastrea > Siderastrea radians. Next base: position 12,161,959 of record OZ024898.1, on the reverse strand, counting down.
ACCCCTAAAGGAGACCATACTAAAACAGACAACCAAATAAGAGCTATGGTGATTTAAATTGCGCTTAAGATGTTTACATCGAATGCTGTATTCTGTTATTAGATTTTAGACAGGAGCTCCTGATTTTAGAAGCATTGTCTTAAATCTTTGGTTTTCGTTCATAATCTACCCTAAGCGATTCCTGTGGGGGTAAAAATATTGGCTTTCTGTCCTGAACACCCTAAGTGAGACCAAAATCTGCAATTTACACCCTTAAGCGAGACGACGAGCATCCCCGTCACTTTCATATGGGAGTCCCCCCCCCGGGGGAAGGCAATACAAGCCTTTCCGGGAGACCGGGAGAAAAGGGGGCCGGAGGTGTACGGGAGGCGAGAGAAGAAGGGGCGGAAGCAAAATTCCCAAGGAAGCGGGAGAAAAAGGGAATATTACGTAACATTGCGCAATATTTTGCAATCGAAAAATGCAAAGAGGTGAAAGCCAACAATACAGGGTGGGAACCGGGATTAAAGGTTGCTGGAAGTGGGAGGTTTAACCCCCCCCCCCACCCCCCATGTATTTGTCATGTGTGGTGGGGTAAATGTAGCCTCCGCGCAGACATCTCCTAATTCCTTTGCTCATGCGTGGAGCAAAGGAAATAGGAGATGTCTGCGCGGAGGCTAGGTGAAAGTTGATTGCTGTAAAAATCAGTATTAAGGTCACGGCAAAATGGGAGCAACAACATCCGACATGTTAAATAAAACTGTGAATTTGTTGTAAGAATATTTGACGATAACATTCCATTCTGCATCATAACACCCTTCATCCTCGGAGACCCAGGGGCAGATAGTCGGGGCGAGAGGCAGATAAAACGGGCGAAATAGATGCGAGCTGAGGCCTGGTGAGAGCGAAAGTTTACAAGACGGGTGGGAACGTACAGCCCCTGGGAAGACGTTCTCTAGCGAGATTAGGAGAAGAAGGAGAGAAAGGTAGGGAACGTCTTATACAACTGGAAAGGCAAAAAACCACCACTTGTGACTCAGTTAATATTTTCTTTAAACTCTTTTGAACTATAAAGGAAAGAATACGTAAATATTTGTACTACTCGAACAAAATCTCAACCGATCGAGTTGCCTCAAAATTAGAGTCTCAAGTTCCAACATTAAAACACACCACACGAACAGAGGGTGGTCTGCCTGTGACCTAAGTGTGAACTTTTCACAATACCTCAATCTGATTTTCGTACTTGTTTATTTCTTTTTTCTTTATTACCTCTGACAAATTTCTCGATTTCTCGGCTTTGTGGGCTCGCAGATTACTATTAAAATCTTTCTTCGATGGTAGGACTATCGAACGAGCGAGACAAAAAGTTCATTTCAGTACGCACGAGTGACAACTAGTTACAAGATTTAGCAAAGTTACACTCTGTATAAGACGTCACGAAAGGAACGGCGAAATAAGCTGATCGCTAATTGGGCACAAAAAATACAGTGCCACAAAATTTGTGCTCAATCAGAAGCAAGAACGCAAATGGGCTGTTAACTAGTCCGTTAAAGGTATCCTCCCAGGGGCTGTTCCCAAGCGTCTTGTAAACTTTCGCTCGCACCTATTTCGCCCGTTTTATCTGCCTCTCGCCCCGATTATCTGCCCCTGGGTCTTCGAGGATGAACACCCTTCAAAATTAGCCAACATCATTCTGATCTGGGTGGGGACGCGGTGCTGTAGTGGGATAGCGCGTTGGACTTCAGATCTTAAGGTCGGTGGTTCAAGGCCCAGTCCCTGCCATAGTGTTGTTTCCTTAGACAAGAAACTTTACCCTACATTGTCTCTCTCCACCCAGGTGTATAAATGGGTACCGGCAACATACTGCTGGAGGTAACCCTGCAACGGACTAGCATCCCATCCAGGGGGGAGTAGCAATACTGTCAGCTGCTTCATGCTACAGAAACCGGGTTATGCTCCGGCCGTGTGGACCTCACTGGCTCGTGTGCGACTTTACCTTACCATACCATTCTGAAATGGTATGGTGATGTCGAACGGTTTCCAAAGCCAGGCCTTAACCCTTCGAACTCCAAGAGTGACAAGCATCTAATTTCTCCTTACGATATCACTAGCTGATCAAACATACAGGTCACGAGAATAGAGGAAATGATCAAGAAACACAAAAAGGCTTGATGTTTGTACAAATTCTCCCACCTAATACCATAAGAAATATTTGCAGAACACTAAGGAGAATATGCATATTGATCCTGAGGCTTAAAGGGTTAAGCCTCAGACAAACGGATTCCAAATCATTCAACATTGTTGAATACAACTTTGTTATACGTAGTTGAACCACGTGGTCAAACGAATTCAACATTGTTGTTCTGTTAATCAACATCGTTTATTAAACAGGATGGTTAAACATATCTAACAAGTTGAATCCAACAACGTTGGAGGGTCTTTAATGGAAATTTTATACACCCGTTTCCCGAAGCCTAAGCGATGAGGTGCTATATCGTCCCCACGTTTCCAATCCATGATGACACAGTTAACCCTATTCAGACCAGACATTTTTTTGGTCTCCTGGGACCGGAGAAGGCTGACAAAATGTCTAAAAACGTTTCCTTTCAGGTCCCCAACATAGGCTGATGACGTCATATGACATAAAATACGTCATGTTATCAAACGGCGGCCATCTCGAATCCGCCATTATGGATTTTAGACCCCGAAAACCACACAAATTAACCATGAAAAAGTTACCCGAAGAAAGTTATAACTTTCATTAAAAGGGGACGATTTGCAGATTCTTCAAACACAGCCTGTCTTATGTGGTTAGCACGGTAACGACAAATTTGATGAACAGCTACTTGGTGGTTTTACCCTGCGTAGTGAAAATTAATGTTATGAACATCCAAAGTCCAGGGACTTTCAAACATGTCAAAGCGGCGTCAGGAGGCTCTCTCTGAAAGCGAAAGAAAGACGATGTCTGGGGAGGGAAAAACTCAAAAGAGAGCTCTCCTCGATTTTATCAAGTTATAATTATTTTTTTTCTTTTTACTTTACCTTGAGTTGGACAGTTTGTCACATACCTGGTGGTTGTAGCTAAAAACCTCTTCTTTTGGACAAAAACTGATCTGAAAACCAACACATGTCCGTCAAGCTGATAAGTACTCATGAAATAACGAAGACAACACATACATACTTGCTTTGATTACTTAAAAGATATCTACCATAACTCTAATTAAATTATTTCATACGATTATTTCATTCAAAGGAACAGGCGCCAAATTAACCCGATGCCCTTATTGTTATTGCATCTCGGGCAAAACGGCCCATCAGAAACCTTTTAATCCCATATTTGTGACCTTATATAGCCCTTTAGTGCAAGCCGGGGCCCAAAAAATAGATAGGATCATTTTGGTCTCGATATGGAGACCCAGACTGTTAAGCCCCCAGCAAAGTACTGTACTTTGATGTAGAATCACTCTGCATATCTGTGGGTGTGCCTTTGCTAATTCCCATTGATTGATTTTTTTTTAATTTTTAGACATGTTAAATTATTTTATTTCTATTTTACTCATCAAAGCAGACCTTGGTTTCTTTAAGAATAAGTTCGATTTTCAGCCGTTTCGTGCGCCCGCGCATAACAGCGACTCTACAGTGTTTGCAGCCTCGTCCCCAGGCCTGTAAGCGCTATCGAGTGACTGAGGGAGGCTTGAAACTGAACGCGAGTTTTCCCGCCGAGCTCGTCGGGTGACGTCACATTTGATTACGCACCGAGGAGGAGTGGGAACAAGGCTGCAGTGTTCGGATGCCTGCTATCTTTAAGGCTTATGTATGCTTGCTTAAATTTTTCCCATTCTTTTTTAGTGACAGTGCGTGCGGAAAGCCTGGAGATTCGAAGCAACACAAATGTAGCAATCAGTTCCGCCCCAAGAAGCTGCCGGATTTTACCTCAACTACACAACCGAACACACAAACAACACTTGAAGGCATGGGCGCGTCGGTCAGCCAGGCCCATGATACACTTTATTATCTCGTATTAATACTCCAGCATTACAATAATTCTAAACGCGCCATAGCCGGACACGTAAACCCCAAAAAACCAACTTTTCGAAAAAATGGGGACTGTTTACCCCCAACCTATGCTCTGGCGCTACCTTCGGGGTGTTAAGGTGTATAAACTAAAAGAATAAAGCAGCTATAACGTGAGTATCGAATGAAAAATTGCTAATTAAGCATTTCACACAAGTAAAGCTGATAACAAAATCACGCTAATATAGCAACTGAAACTAAATTTCACAAAACTAAGTTGACGCGACGAGGCTGACCGTAGAAAGACACGAATAACTCAACGGTTGCTATTTCAAACCCGGAACCGCGATCCTTCGCGCGCAACACTCGAACCCAGTTCTCTGTTCCCTGCCGGCAAAATATTAATTTATGTCAATTTTGATTAACACAAATTACATGTTTCGAGTTAGCTACAATTATAGTACCCAGTGCCCATCAGTTTCTTTTCAGGAGAGTGAGAGCGTAGAAGTGTAATAGGAAAACAATTTATAAACCAGGATGAAAAGCCGTTTACTCAGGTTTAAGTTGAATTATTCTAAAGAACTGAAAGCTATGTTTCAGTAGTAATTGTTGATTTAGTTAAAAAAGTAAGGAGAAAGAACGCCATCGTTTCGCAACGCTGACATTAAAGCACACAAAACAATATATACGCTTCATGAGGGCATCTCGAGACGCCATTATTAATATCGGAGGTAACGCGGGAAATTGGCGGTTTTCCAGTGCTTACTTAATCAAATAAACAACTTTAAGGAGGGTAATTAAACTATTAAAGTAACTGATGTTTGCATAGCAACACTGATCACCTTATTTGGACCCAAAAAATCGAATATTATTTCAGCAATTCGATTTTTCTTTCAATATTTAGAATTTCAGGGGAAAGCTAAAAAAAAAAACCTTCTAGTAAATATTCAAGAAAAAAATCCTGGAAAGTAGCGTCGAATATGTAATGTTTCGATGGTTCCATGTGTTCATTTTCGACGCTGAGAAGACGCTACAAATCAATAAAAATGTCGTCTGGTAATATGTACGCGTCGTAGAGGTATTGCGACACTAAAAGGAGAACGCGGAAAGTTGGCGGACTTCCAGTGCTATATCTAACCGTAATAAGCTGTTAAACAATTGTAGGCGTCAAAATTATAAAAGTGATTGATCGATGTATGCATACCGAGTTACATATTTGAGCCAAAAACTGAGTTTTATTTTTCTTTTCGATTTTGTAGAACAGACGTTCGGACACTGTGCTGAATAACGGCTACAAATTAACGTACTATCTTCTATGAAGCACAATTTTTGTACTGGCATCTAAGAAACTGACTCTCTGCTGATCGAGATCGTGAAAAATTTGTGTGCAATAACTAATAGTTGAGGAATGAGCAAAATTTTACTTCTCATCGGGCCTTAGTAGAACAATCACATTCTGTCCTATGATAGAGGGTCTCATTGGGTTAGCTGTCAAACGGCCTAACGTTTAACTGATCGAGCCCCTTAGAGGGTGTATAGGTCGTTGAAAGCCACCTCTTTTAAGATCTACACAATGACTTCATGATATTACATGGCGTGAGAATTACGCTATGACTTCCAAACGGCGGCCATCTTAGTTCGCCATGTTTGATTTCTAGATTTCTCCGAAAACGTCAGAAAAACCTCAAAACTCAGTCCAAAGTAAGAAAAAAGGCAAACAAGCTTAAATGATGTAAAAATGTAAACATTACAAAGAAAAACGTAAAAAATTCATTAAGAAAAAAATTGAAACTTCGAAAAGCAAGCTTGCCAAAATGTGGTTGGCAAAAACCACCAAATTTCTTGAACAAATTTTATGTCAAAAATTATTGCGTAATATTTCACAAATTTTGTCAGTAAAAGTTACAACGTTTGGTAGCCTTTTCTGTAATATTAACAAAGTTACGAATGTTTGAAGTCAATGTAGGCTCTTTTTCTACCCCCCCCCCTCCCACTCTCCCACCCCACCCTATCCTATCCCCGGGTCCCACGCTGAATAGGGTTATCCCACAAAAAAAAAAAACTTTTTTTGACAAGCGTTTCTTTTGCCAATATAGCTCGCTATTTGCGGGGAACCACTCAGACCGTACACTAGCTCAAATTTAGGGGCTGTCTACGTAATATGTTGCTATCAGCATGACTGTGGTTGGTAAAGTTGGCGTGAAAGCGGTCTTTTCGCTCCATTTTAATGTTTTCCTTTCAAAAATTCAATTAATACAACCTTTTCGATCCTTGGATGGAATAACTAATTCGCAACTCGCCCCAGAGAGCAAAATTTTATCTGCGGTGCCGAAAGAACTTTTGAGTTTATAAACGAATTCCTAAGAATGACCATTCCGAATAAAAACAGTACTGTCAGGGTCGAGTTAGTAATTTCCTTTGGTTCTGTTTATGTACACTAAAAAAGTTAATTTAAACTTGTGAATCTGTTGAATCTGTCGTTTGAAGCTATGCTGTTCTAACTTTGATCGGAGTTCGTGGATTGAAATGATGACTCATCAAGTCTGAAAACTGGCTCAAGGTAAATGGAACAGCATGTTCGCACGGTGCTGTCTCGGCTGTGCTCAGGAACAAGGTAATAGAAACTATTCCGAGCATTACAGCCTGCGTGGCAGGCACTAAACTGAAGGGGATGGAGGGAGGGGGGGGGGGGAGGGAAGGAACTGACAAGCGTGAGATGCACGCCGCGCTCGCGTCTAGAGCTTCAAGGTTAATTCCCATTACGAACTAATAAACACCCCGTTTCCTTCCCCTTTCGGTGCCAGCCACAAAGGCCACGAGCATTACCGCTATGGTGTCCAACTTTTCCATTTAGCTTCTTTCCAAGTGGTGAGCTAAGACCTTTGTCAAATTTACACATGGCTTAAGACAAAATTAAAGTGACTGTAATTTTCATCTCACCTGCGGAGGTACTCCGGGTCTTCGTCTGTAAAACCGATACATAGTTCTTTTCCAAAAGAGTTCAGTTTCCCTTTGCTCAGTCTCGACATCAAACTGAGGCAAAGTGCTGTCGTAGGTCCGCAAAATTAAGGGTTGCATGTTTTTAATCCAGCGATGACACGGGAAAATAAAATCTTCGAAGTCTTCCCCGTTGTAGCGTCGCACTTCAATCGTTTCAATGAACCACTCAACGTAATTTCTCCGGTTCGTTGCGTCCCGGCGGACAAACTCAATCTTGCATACGCGTCCAATGTTTATAGGCTCACAGAATTTAAAAGTGTCTGTATGTCCTTTCTTGAAAACTGTAACGCAACATCCTTGAAGGCACAGTTCCTTTGACCTGTTGCCTTTTTCGTCGATTAGCGTCAAAAAAGCGGTGTTGTGTAATCCGCCTCCTTTAGTGTCTCCAGTTTTGACGGTTATTAACAAACCGGGATGATCGAAGCAACTCATACAATCTACAGTGTTTCCCATGTCAATCCTTTGCCCGAAAAACCAGCATCTCAGAGGCAACAGGTGTTACTGCGAATTTCACGCTTAAAATCGATGAGCGGCTATGTCCAGTGGTCTATCGCTAAATATCAAACCCCGTTCAAGCTAAGACATTGAAGCACATTTTGCTGTGGTTGTCAGTATTGTTTACGGAGAATTGTGCTTTGTCTAGCAACCCTCAAGTTTCTTAATATTACCTCTTCTTCATGTCAATGTAATTTAGACACTCCATCTCTTGTTAAGTGGACGTTGGAATGCAAAGCGCGTTTCCTGTCAGCTTCACTGGCTCTCGGAGGCTAAAACACTTCACACTGACTTGTGTGCAACTGTACGCATTTCTTTGCGCAGGCTTTGCCTCAGGTAGACTCCACAGAAAGCTAATTTATCCTTGAAATATAATGGCAAGTAAACCAAACAACTAGACAAACGACCACAAGCAACAGGTAGAGATTGGCTTCCTCATGAATTTTTAACCGTTTCATTCGCAGAAAACCGGTTCCAAAAAATCAACACTTTAGAGACGTTCTGTTAGAACGATTTCTGTTAAGGGTAGTTTCATAGTTAACCTGAAGAAATTTAATTATATCCGTACCTCGTATTAGAACCATTTAGATGCCATACTGGTTGTCGCTTCTTTAATCACTTTCATGAGAATTGTTTAATAGTTTTATTTTTTTATGTTTAAACCACCAACACCCTCTTTGCGTGAATTATGACAGAGACGCATAGCGCACTGTCAGCTTCTTAAAAAATAAATTCGTTTATATTTTAACCGATAGACGTCGCGATGTTTTGTTGCATCCTCAGAAATTCAGCTTTGCCTTTGAGTCAGAAATGATAATGAATGTGAAAAAAAAAAACTTGAAAACCGTTTGCTTATTGACGAGCATGAAAAATTCCACCCAGGATCTTGATTCCAGTCATTCAGTCTTCGTAGAAGCTTAAGCTTAGTACTAGTTTTTATAGCTTATTAAAGGAACTTTTGGTACCAAAACGAATGATCCTGCATGCATGGTAGAAGAGCGACACACTTTGCGACAGTTACAATAAGTTTCCCAAATTTGTAAAATTCGCAGCTTTTCTGTTTTTTCTTTTTCTAGTATTTTTTCTTTCTGTGATTCACATTTCCGTGCATCAGTTCAAAATAGTCCCAAAAAAGCAAACATTTCATTTCATGCCGCGAAAATGTCCTGTGATAGTTAAGGTAGCGGACGGCTCAGAGGCCGTGAAAATGTCAATACAGGCGGGCATGTGCAGAGTCAATGTACAAGAAATGTCCTTGCAGTTGTTTTCCGTATGCGGTTCAGCAAAGAATGCATAACCACCTATCATTTAAAGCAAGAAAAACTCTTCTCTTTCACACAAGCAACAGTAAAAATTATCGTTTTCAAAATTTTATTGCCTCGTGTAAGTGTTAGGAAGTTGATGAACTGCTGTAAGTGGGACATTACTTTAGAAAGCCAGTTTTGCTTGTTTAGGTGGTCTGAGTACCTGTCATATTCGTCTTATAAAACCCAAACAAGTTCGGCAGAAACATGAACATCACCGAACTTACATAAGAATAAATTTACGTGGAGCGTCAAATTATTTAGTTTCCCCCCCATATAATTGGCCGAGCACGGAGTCACCTGCAAGACTGCCTACAAACAATGGTCTGCTTGTGCGCATCAAAGTATACTTTGCCCAACAAAATTGCAAGCGTCAGCAAAATTCACGGTCAGTTTGTCTACTGTGGCCCAACAGACGGAGTATTCGTACGCGTTAAGACAACAGACAGACCCACTTGTAATTCGTGCAAATTATAAACCATCTGCTGTAGACTCCGCTATCTTGATTAACCCTATTAAATAAATAAAAATCAACTTTGTTTAACGAGGGTGACACTTAACAGTCTGGGACTGACAAACCTGTGGCCCTCGGGTTCCGGATAGAATTGGAATTTGGAAATGTTGGTTTTTGAGGAGAGGGGAAAACCGGAGTACCCGGAGAAAAACCTCTCGGAGCAAAGACGAGAACCAACAACAAACTCAACCCACATATGACACCGGGACCGGGAATCGAACCCGGGCCACATTGGTGGGAGGCGAGCGCTCTCACCACTGCGCCATCCCTGCTCCCCAATTCTGCTCCTGCTCCAATTCTGCTCTCTGCTCCAATTCTGCTCCTGCTCCCCTATTCTGCCTGGTGGGGGGGGGGGGGGGGGGGTGGCATATCGTGCCCGCGCTGACTTTAACGAATTATAGCTTTTAAACAGCTAGACGAATAAACACCAAATCTCGTGACTTTTCCTAAAATTTATCAGAGAAAATTTTCCTGCGTCAATGACGTATCTATGATGATTGACGTTTCCATAGCAACCGTCTACTTAGTAGTGTATTTTGACTATTTTCTGTCTTTTTTCAGTCTTTTTTCAGGTTTCCCCCCTTCGTTTGTAAGAAGAAGATAATTTTTTCACTTTTGTGTGCTTGTTTTGTCTAAGTATGTTTCTAAGAACAAAACCATATGTTTTTTGGTGACGTCATTGTCAGCTGTATGACTGCACGTTTGGGATTCAAGATGGCGGCCTCAAATTCAAAATGGCGGGTTTGTGACGTTATTGTGACGGCACGACACGTCATAATTGACACTTCATAAGCCCAATCTGTTAAGCTAATGACGTGCTACAAACGTGGCAAGTTTCATCGCAAGAGCTTTTTTTCGAGAACTTTAGGGGGCACTTTGTGCCCCCCCCCCCTTAGGCTCCGAAACTCAAAAAAGCCCAGACAGAATAGGGTTAAAAAGACAAAAGCTAGCTGTTTTAAGTTTGGTTAAATGACTGAATACTATCTGAACTTAAAGCAGATGAACTTATTAGAACCTTTTGCATTAGCCTGCGTAGCTGGCGGGATTAGCGTAGCTGGCGGGATAGTCCTGCTGGCGGGATTAGCGTAGCTGGCGGGATTAGTGGCGGGATTAGCGCGGGGCGAGAAAAAAAGCGGGCGAAGCCCTCGTGCGTGAGCGGCGAAGCCGCGAGTAAAATTCCCGCCTGCCACATTTCTTAGGGGGTTTGCTAGCCGCCTACTTTTATCGCCTTTGATGATGTAATTAAATAAGCCAATCAGAGAGTGAGGTGTCATACGAAACTCCTGCTTTTTTACGCGCGAAACGGCGGTAAATGTAATGACCACAAACATTCCCTTGATGGCGCATGGAGATTTCCAGTAGCGAGAAGAAAGATACGTCAAAAAAACCTGCAAAACGCGGCCCGAAGCCAAGGGAAGGAGTTGTTAGTGATATATGCAGACTGTGTTGTATCAATCTGAAGCAATAGTTTGGCGATTTTAAGAAATCCCCGTCCATTTCCACTGTAAGTCTGTTCAAGCCGTCGAAACGAGAAGGAGTCGAGAATGGTGACACATAAGCCGATCTCTGCTCGCGAATTGGGCACAACTTTGTCAGAACGTGTCTGTCAAAGTTGTGCAAGAAAGATACGGAACGCTGTGCAGCTATATGAATTTATTGCGTCGAGCCTGAATCGAAACCAAGAACACTCGCAATTGAAGAGCTCGCAGTTATGTTCGAGTGAGGAATCTCCGCCTAGATTCAAGCGTCTCCTTCCAAGCTCCATCTCCTCTCCCCAACGAAGCCCACAGCCCAAGAAAGGCCACAAAAGAAACACTAGCGTTAAAAAAACCTTAAATTTCGCCGAAAAAGTATCGTCCACCGAGGAAAATGACGAGTGGCGTTCGAAGGAAGGAAGCTTAAGTGATCAAGGGTGTCATAATCTCAACGTGGATGATTTGGTAGGAAATCAGACAAGCCAAGTGAAAGTTGTCATAGTGGCTCCTAGTGGCCGCGTTGAGAATCACAGTTCCTTCGATGAAAAAACTAAATCAATGATCTTGAACCTGTGTAGAAAGAACTAGCAAACTGTCGCCAATGCGTGTTTTCAGCACCCGCATTTGCGCGAAGAATTGACAGAACCACTGCGTAAAGCAGTCAACGCAGAGTTAAAGAATATTGTAATAATTCAACTGATTCTGTGTTGAAGAAGTCAAGCCCGGAAGATCTAGCCGCATTTTCGAATAAAATTCTCGTACACGAAGCTGAAGTTTGGTGCCCCGTATGGATGGCTTGCTTGAAAGGCGCTTGCAATGTTCAAGAGTCATCGGATGAAGACATCAAGGCTACAAATTCCCTAGCCTTGTCGAAGGCAGTAGCCGCTCGGTGTTGAAATCCCACAATGTCAGCAGTTTCTTATCGCATCTCAACAATTCTCTTCCATAGCGGAGTAAAGTGGGACGATTTGTAAAGCTATTAAACAAGTTGTGCGTCTGCATGTCACCGCAGTCAATCGTTGATCTTCAGAGAAAGATGGGAGAGAATTGCGAGGAGAAACTGGTCCACTGGAAGACGGAAATAGAGAAGGTTGAGGGGGCTGCCCTTTTGCTAAAAGAAGTGGAAACAAAACAGGTCGGAAATTCCCTCGCGGCTCCGCGGTTCCCTCTCTCTGCCATTCGCCATAAACAAAGCACGCGCACTCGGTCGCGGATCCCACCAGCTACGCAGGCTACTTTTGCATCATCCAATTGAGTATTCTCCTGTTAAGTCTCTTGTCTCTTGTCTCTTTAGCTAACCGCTAAACTATTACATGTAACAAACCAAAGTCTAAGGCCGAAATAAATTCCTTTCAAGACACAAAACTGAAATGTCAGTCTGTTAAGTGTAATTTGTTAGGACATTTTTCAAACGCGGTCTCACTGTTTAATTTGCTAACAGCCTTCACTGATTTGTTTCGTTTATGCTATTTTTGCTTATAATCAGGAGACATAATCGGGGACGGAAACCGTAAGCGCGGGGACCACGCGGCCCCATCGAAAAAGACAAATGTGCTATTTTTAGACAAAATTGCGCCACCCTAACGTCATAAACGCGCGTGGCTACACGCAAATTTGCGTACAACGAGGGCGTGCTGGATATGACCGAGATGGTTTAATTATTTGATATCCAGTATGCCCGAGTACTAATCCAGTATGCCCAATCACTAATTACTATAAAATCAAGAAAGAGAGAAAAGGAGAGAGAAACTTCAAGATAAGAGGGAACAAGAATCGATCGCGATCACATGACTGACCGAAAAAGGCGCCAAAACCTTGCGAAGTGTTGCAGCATTTCTTTGCGGAGCTACAAATGACGTCACTTCTACATACATAAAAACTATTGGCTATAGAAATGACGTAAGAAAAATAGTGCCAGCCGGAATAGCAGTGTGCTACTAGCCAATCAAAGTTAAAATAGTATAGTGACAGCAGTTTATTAATATATCCTTATCTAGCGCGAAAATATGCACTGATCTAATTATATTTGTTCTCGGACATTACCTGTTTGGAGAAGCGAAATTTTCACAAAGCAAAGTTCCAGACAAAATTGTGAGCTTCGAGGAAAAGATACGTCCAAGGACAAATATCTGTTCATATTTTTAGAGATTTTATTTGTTGTCCTTCAAATATTCTCGCTGAAGGCTGTTCCCTTGTTAAACACACGTACTGGATAGTATGATGAACTATTAGTGTTTTTCAGCACCGATTTATCGAAAAGTATGTTGATTTCCTTGTCTGTCACAAAAAGTTAAACGCTCTTCCATCTTCTGGCGAGTACTTTTAAACAAAGGAATACAGGCGTCGTGGGGCACTCACAGTCCCAACGCATCACAGGCCGCCCAAGCTCAAAGTGAGAATACGATCGAGTTATATGACCCCCGGCATAGTCAATCGAACCAAATCGAACTGAATTTCAATCGAACTCAATCGAACTCAATCGAACCCAATCCATGGATTGAGTTCGATTGATTTCCGCAATCGAACGAAATCGAACTCACACACAAAAAAATTGGGCAATCGAACCCAATCGAACTTAATTAATTGGATTGTGTTCGATTGAGTTCGGTGGCCGAACCCAATCGAACACAATCCAATGGATTGAGTTCGATTGGGTTCGATTTCTCACACAAAGTTCGATGTTCGATTTCGTTCGATTGCCGAACTCAATCGAACTCAATCCATTGATTGAGTTCGATTGAGTTCGATTGAGTTCGAATTCCGAACGTTCGATTGAGTATGCCGGGATGACCTTCGTTATAAGACTTTGTATTGGGGAATTCTTTGTATTGGGAAACTTGTGTGAAACAGTCCAATTTGCATATTTATATACTTTAATTTTAACGCATCTCCCACGTGATGGCCCTGTGGCCCAATGGATAAGGCATCTGACTACGGATCAGGGGATTCCAGGTTCGAGTCCTGGCAGGGTCGTCCACTTTTTTCCTTTCTATTTCAGCGTGATTTTTTTTTCTCAGTCTCTCTCTCTCCTTTTATCAGGAAACTTAGAGTATGGTTCGGAAACTTATCCTTCATTATTCTAGCTTGAGATAATTACCGGAGTCCTAAAGTAAAAGACCATCTATAGCTACGACTCAGTTCTCTGTTCGGAGCTTACAAAACTCCGTTTTCAGTTCAGATTGTTTAAAAACCAATAAAAAGCAGCCTGAAACCGGTAGAAACTATATCGAAGGTAAAAAAGGGAGCTTAGTCTTTAATACTGTAGTCTCAGAAGACAGTCACTCCGCGCGTGGAGTCGCGTTCGCGCTCGCTCGTTCGCTGTGAAGTCTGCTCCTCGCTCGAGAATCCGCATATGAAACACATTATTTGTTTGCAAATGAGAAACTTCGAGTAGGAAATGAGTCTTCCAATTGTTCCATTAAACACAGAACAACTGACACACGTAACACCCTACCATCACAAGGCGGAGAAGCAACAAACACTGCACGCAAACGAAAAGTATAGGGCAAAGCGCTGGCGGAGCGACGGGCGGCGAGGGGAGGGGAGGGAGTATCTATATGCGCATGAGTATGTGCCACTGTGAAAGGGTATGGTTTCAGCAAGTAATTTATGTCTGGGATGGATGTATAAATCAGAGTTTTGGTCTAGGACTAGTATCATTTATCGGGAAACTGATAAGTGGTTCTTAGACTAAAATATGTAGGCTTAGACCACTGCAAAACCGTGTACGACCAAAGCTTGCTCTACGTTGGATCACTAGATCGCGATCGTGACCAGTCAAAAGAAGATAAAATATAGAAATAATGCAAAGACTGGTCAGACAACGTGCAAGAGGCGTAGATACAATATTTCGGCTGGCCAACACCAGCCTTCTTCAGGTTTATTGAATGAAACACGAATTTACACGGTCTTTATATAATGAACCGGAAATAACAGGACAGGGCTACGTGATGTGTAAAAAATACAGAAAAATAATAATAATGAAATAAAAAAAGCGGAATACAGTATAATAGAGATAAGGAAAAAGCTGGTTGGATTACATTTCATCTCTTCTGTTAAGACCTGCAGGCTCCAGTGTGTTTCCTCGGTGGATGAGGAATGCCTCACGAGCCTTTCTATTCTAACTGAATCACGATTAGTATTCCACTTGAAAAATTATATACTAATCGTGATTCAGTTAGAAACAGGGTCTGGAAGGGGGTCCTGATCCCGCATTCCGTTTCCATTTTCACGAGAATCCCGTATCCCGCACGTTTTTCATTGCGATCCCGAATCCCGTTTCTAATTTCTGCAAAAGCTAATACCGGTAAATTTAAGATGTAGATTGGCCCTTTCGATTGATACTTTGCGTTCGCCTGGTTTGCCGCTATAACGTTTATTTGGGTCGTGACGATTTCCCGAATTCCCGACAGACAGGCAACAAAATCCCGCATCCCGTTCCCAAATTTTGGCGAATCCCGCTTCCCTGGTAGCAGTCAAATCCCAAATCCCGGCAAGATCTTTTGCGTTTTCCCGAATCTTGCACCGTATTTTGGTCAAATCCCGGATCCCGAGAATACCCTTCCAGACCCTGTAAGAAAGGCTCGTGAGGCATTCCTCATCCACCGAGGAAACACACTGGAGCCTGCAGATCTTAACAGAAGAGATGAAATGTAATCCAACCAGCTTTTTCCTTATCTCTATTATACTGTATTTCCGCTTTTATTTCATTATTATTTTTCTGTATTTTTTACACATCACGTAGCCCTGTCCTGTTATTTCCGGTTCATTATATAAAGACCATGTAAATTCGCGTTTCATTCAATAAACCTGAAGAAGGCTGGTGTTGGCCAGCCGAAATATTATATTTACACCTCTTGCACGTTGTCTGACCAGTCTTTGCATTATTTCTAAAATATGTAATTTACCCCTGGGGGGCGGGTCTCTCTAATGGACTTTTCGTGGAGGCTCCGCCCGAAAGGGTTTTTCTTTTTTTATGCTGGAGCTATATAAAAGGGAAGGTTTTCACGAGTTGAAGTATAGAAAAAGGTAGGGAAAACTGCCAATTAGGTATTTAATAGCCAGGGCCTTTCAAAATTTCTAGGGGTACCATTTCTATGGAAGGTATATGAAAGGGGTACCTTTTCTGTCAAAATGGTATATATATAAAAGGGCAATGGTTTGGACCTCGGGGCAGAGCCTCCCTGTATTATAAAACTTTGTTGGGTACCCCCGTACCCTATCACAACCAAAATTATTAATAATAAAAATGCAGCTTGTTCTAAAAACCACACCCAATTCCAGACCAAAACGCACAAGCCTTACCCTATATTAGGCCAAAAGGGTAAAAATCTAGAAACACTAGGCCAGCCTCTTTGATACAGTCACTCTAATTGCCACAATGTTAGCTCTTCATAGTGATCAGCATCAAATTTCTCCTCATTTAGGAAATTCTCCCAACTAGTGCTCAACAAAATGTTTGGAGACCAGTAAGGAGGTTCTGTGGCTTAAAGGGCTAAGAAAAATGGCCAGATTTTTGGGCTTCATTGGATCCCAGGCTTCCATTAATTAACATTTCTCCCAGGATTACACTTGCTATGTAGGCTTATCCCAAAAGCATTACTGGTAATTTCCCTTCACCTTTGTAGCTCAACCCTCCTCCCTCCCTCAGGGTTAAGTACCAACATTGCCTAGAAGGGCACATGATTTGTTAAAAAAGAAAAATAAACAACAACAACAAGATCATGGGTTTAAAATAATTTGTTTTCATTCTCTTTCAGGCTACAAAGGCTTACAAAGATGATACTACAATTTATTCAGTTATTTCGAGTTTAAACTTGTGCAGAAATTTCCATTTCCAAAACTTCAAGAAACAAATGCGTGGGCAAGTTGAAAGCCAAATAAAGAAGCTTTTACAAAAATTATGCAACATTTTATTAATAAATAATTTTTAATTACACACTAACTTTCATTAAAACATGCAACCACTAGAGAACAAAAAAAGTTTGGTGCCTCTGAATTCAATTTATATTCCACTAAGTATGTGGTTAAAAATATGCTCACATGCTTAAGTCGTACCACTGACAATAAAATGCAAAATGTCCCTAACAATCTACATCGAGTTTGCCAAATACAAATCGACAGTTTTTTTCCTAAAAGTAGAAAATCTCTTTTGAAAAAATGCTGCTGTTGTAAAATTGGAGATGCCTTTTCATCAACTGACATTAGAAACATCACTGTTAGCAGAGACACTAACAACAGCTGGTTACAACGAGCCTGGACAGCATTCATCATAATTCCTGCTTCTCTTTCTGCACACAGTCCTTGGTGTATTCTTTGCACAAGTAGTTGAAGAGATCCTTTGTTTTCCTGTATTCAGCATAAAGTTCCTCTTCTCCAATGTCTCCTACCAAGTTACCACACTTAGTGGCAAGCCTTTAAAATGAAAGTAAAGAGTTTGCTAAGCTCAATTTTTAGCAAGTGACCAACTAAATTTTATCTTGAAAACATTACTTAGAAAATTACATGTCTGTGCATAATGTGGTTTAGGAAATATCCATACCTCTCTGCCCCCCCACGGAAGGTCATTGGAAATTCTGAGGGGGAGGAAGGTCTGTGAAGCTAGACTTGTTTTAGGCAAGTATGGAGATAAACCTGAATTTCCAAAAAGGTGGGGACTTTAAACTTAAAAACCTCCTGCGGAAATGGTAGAATCATCTCATCATAGAATCATCTCATAGAATCATCTCATCTCATAGAATCATGGTAGAATCATCTCCTGGGAGATGATCCAATAAAAAGAGGGAAGGTCAGCAAATCTCTAGGTGTCTATATTGATGAGCATCTGTCATGGTCGAATCACATTGATCACATTGCAAAAAAGATTTCTTCTGGCCTCGCCGGCTCAAAACAAGTCAGACCTTTTGTTCCAACAGAGGTTTCTCTTATTGTGGGGCTAAATTGTGGAATTCACTTCCAAGCATGATGAAATCAGAGGGGTCTCTCTTCAGTCATTTCGAAAGTGTCTATTCACACTCGGTCTCCAATAGTATGTAATACTCTTACTTGTAACTTATTTCTATGTAGATATTTGTATATAGTACATATTTAATTATCAATGTTATAGTTTTTAACATGGCTTTCTTGGAAAACAATTGGCTGTAACTGAAGAAATTCCGTGTATAAACAAAGTGTTCTGGTATGGATACTACCTACAGCTCAATCCATCCTTATTACATCAGTTATCAGGAGGCAATTTCTGGACTTTTTCTGACTGCTTGAAAAACAATTACTTCCCAGCATTTAAGCAGCCTTTTGTCTTCACACCTCATATAATTTCCAGTCAACTACAAATGCACGTACTTGTAGTACATGAATTCCAGTAAATCATGTTTGACTCGCCCAATGACACAGCTGCTGACAGACTGGTTGAGAGATAGTTTACTTTGTTTAGAATGGGCTCGTTGGCAGCTAATTAAATAAATTAATCAGGCTTTTCATCTCTCTCTCTCTCTCTCTTCAAAGAAAAAAAGGGGGCCAAGTTCGCAGGTTAGACCAGTGATTTTGTGACAATTTGCCACTAGCTAGTCCCTGGGACTCACCCCATGAAAAAATAATGATAAGTCCCAGGCCATAACCAATGAGTCCCATCTATCAAGTGCTTGAACTCATACTTTGTTGTTTTGTTTTGCTTTGTTTTGTTTTGTTTTGTTTTTTTTCCACCTCAGCTGTTATCATAAATGGCAGGCTTTGGCAAGCTTTACACAGCGCATGCTTTATTCCAGATTTGAAATGACCCCCTTCCCAGGGTCCTCTCAACACTGAAATATGTAACCACTTGATCACAAACACATATGGCAGCATTTGGAATAGACCACATTTATCAATAATGCAAGTAAAGGCTCACATTTTTTCCCTCAGAAATTACTTCTACAGTGTAGGTATATTTTAGAGCCAACCGATGTTTTTCTTTTGAGGCAAGTTGTCTTATAGATTCTAAATTACACAAAAAGGACATTCACGTGCCATATATAATACTGTTTTGTCGTTTTTCAGGATTTTTTTGTGTCAGAGATGCAGGATACAGGGGTAACAAAATCACTATTAGACACCTCCAAAACATGGACACTTTCAAAAAATTATACCAGCACATCCATAATAGTGCCAAACAACCTCAATTTTGAGTGGCCAGAAGGATTAGAATGGAAGCCTTCAAAAAGTTTGAAGGTGTAAAAAAGATGTGAAAGCTAGCAGAAAACCAACAGGCATTTACTCTTTTTTTCTGTGAAAGAGCAACATTCAACATTGTGGCAGAACTTTCAATATCACTTACTAGGTACAGATAACACGTGTTCAGGTGTAAAAACCGTTGTCAGTTGTTGAAACTGAGCACTACACTTCATGGCAATAAGTAGTTCAGACAAGTAATTTGGACTTGCATTAAATGAACGATTGATTGATTGATTGATTGATTGATTGATTGATTGATTGATTGATTGATCTGGTTGTGCTTTAGTGTGCTCCGTGAATCTTTTGCCATTTTTGCAACTAATCAGAAAACCAAAACCCATATTGGTGACTTAAATTCTGTGCATATGTTTTCCCATACTTGACAGTATTGGCATGGAATTCTCACTGGTTCATTTTCAATGTTGTTTGCATCTGTCGTGATTTGTCAGAGTTATTTCTTTGGTCTTAGTTTTTTCATACTCATGTAACTCCAAACCACTCTGTGATAAATGCAAATCACTTCCCTACTGTAGCATGTGGGGTGAAATCACACACACCTTCCTGGCCATTTTCCTCCTCCCTGCATCATACCAGGAATGTCTTTAGCTTCCAGACCCTCACCAGACAGCCGGTTCACTCCATGTACGGTCTTAATGCCATAGCTGCCAGTGAAAACATGACAAGAAAATAAAATTTAGAGGATAGACCGTTAGGCTACAATAATTACAAACAAAATTACTGTTATTGAGTATTCACACAA
This sequence comes from Siderastrea radians, assembly GCA_964017195.1. NCBI lineage: Eukaryota > Metazoa > Cnidaria > Anthozoa > Scleractinia > Rhizangiidae > Siderastrea > Siderastrea radians. Next base: position 12,142,210 of record OZ024898.1, on the reverse strand, counting down.
TTACCTCAGTCCAAACCAATTAAAGGGAGAGAAAGGGAAGACATTTATTTTGATTGCAGAGTATGCAGTATTTAAGCATTGTTTAAAAGGTGAGACAACCAAGTCATTTGTTCTATGAGTGGCTTTGAACTGTCCATAATAGCTAGACAGCAGTGATCATTGCCTCAACCAAAGGGAATTCAATATTATTCATTGTTCTACTGCCAGTGAGATGTAGCAGGAAAAGTTTTAAAATTCTACTACAAGGTTTCTCATTTTCCAGCAAGCTCAAATCTAATAGTAGACAACTTTTCACTTCTAAAACATTGCATCCAAGAGGAATTGTTGAACTAATAAATCTACAAATGTTTTATAATTATAATTTTGCTGCTGTGTTGCAATCAACCCGGCTAATTACTAAGCCACAGACATGAAACGAGTTTTTGAAAATGAAATCTGGTAGCGTGACACTGAGCAACGGTCATAAGAAAACAACATTGTTCAGTATTTGGCCCTTGAGTAGCCACAACAACTTTGATTCAACAACTGATTCCTTACAGCCAATTTCACAGCTATAGTGTACACCCAGGTTTTTCAAGCATGATTCATCTGTTATGATTTGTCTGCCTTGATTCTCTAATGACCACAAAGTGATGAAGGAAATTAGCATTTTTTTAAATGTCTATCAGGAAGTTAGTATTTCATCTGTTAACTCATTTTATTCACGATATTTAAAATTATTTCATGACCATTAGTGAATCATGGCCCAAGGTGAATCATGGTTCAGCTTTTTGCCCATCACGATTCGCCCAAGGTCATGAAATAATTCGGCAAATTTCCAAATGAAATGAGTTAACAGAAGAATTATACACTTTTCTGAGATATAAACAATCATAAAAGAGAAGAATATCTGCTGATTTCCTTCGTTGCTTTGTGGTTATGAGAGAATCAAGAAAGGCGAATCATGGCCGGCAAATCTTACTTGAAAAACCTGCGTCTACACACAGCAGTGAAATCAACTGTAATTATAACTTACTCGTCCCAGGATTTGTCACAAACAGTCTCAAACAAATCAATAATTTCAGATTCTGGCAAAGGTTTTCCTTTTAGCGAAGGCTTCTTGTCCTCTGCTTTTTTCAGTGCTTTACTCATCTACAAATTAAATAAGATCATTGCTTAATTCTCACAGCTGAAAATCAGCTTATCAAAAGTACACTGGAACCAATCTAATATATATTAAGCAATTTTATTTCATCAGGGTAGGCTATTCACTCACAAAACTGGCATCTAGGTGGTCCCAGTCCCAGGAACTAATAAATAATGAGCTACATGACCTAGAAAGGGACACTCAGTTATAAACAATTATTTGATTACTGGGACCAATTTATATCTTTTTTCAATGGCCAAAACAAAAGAGGATTTCCGGGGGCGGGGGGGGGGGGGAGAGGAGGGGAGAGGGGTTGCCGTGTGTCATTCTTCTACATGTATGCTACCTTCACTTTCCTGCACATACCAAAATGTCAATTTCACCAAAACTTTTCTGTGAATACATTTTAAATTCTCGAATTCTTCTTGGCTCCTTCGTCTTACAAACATTGGTTATAAACACAATTTTTTGATCTTACAGATGTGTACCCAGTTAGTAGGCCACTTGTGGTGGCCTAGTAGACTTTGATGCTTTAATGAAATTAAGTTTTTCATTCATCTTAGATGGCAAATTCAGATACATGAAGATAACTTAACTTCAAACTGAACGGTTATCAATTTAAATTTTAAGAAAAGCATCGTAATTTCAGAACAACCAGAAGTACACGTATTATATCTGCTCAAATATTACAAATTGTAAATCAAGGACACATTTATGCCACCCTTACATGTAAATCACACTCTTCAACATTCATGAAAAGAAATAAAAAGGAGTTATAATAAAACCACATATATATCTAACTCTTTTTGCTTAAAAGCAAGCATCTCAATACCATCCTCCCGATTCACAAAAAAATATCCTACTAATGAACATTAAAATAATCCATAACTTTGAAACTTTTAAGTAATGGTCCTAGTAAGAACGAGGCAACCCAACGGCAAGGAATGCAGAAAGGTGTTAATTGTGATATTGTTGAAACCGTCCACCTCATTGGCTAAAACATGAAAATCTACTATCACTTCATCAGGTAGCGCATTTATTTCTCTCTAGTTTACTTATTGATTCCCTTTTAGTGAAAACTATTCTGAGTTTTAATGCAGCAAAATTTCTATGTGGGAAACATGGAAAATTAGAAGCCTTTCTTGGCCATTGTTTTGGAGTCTCATGATTGGATAAAATCTTGTAACACAAAAGAAATATCGCTTAAAAATAAAGTTTCAGTACATTTTATTTTAAAAACGTGTTGTCCATAGGTTGATGTATTCTCAGTAAGAAAATCTAAACAATCTTATGTGGGGAAAGCGAAATGCCGCAGAACAATAGAGGATTGCCTAGTTCTTACACGCATTGTTACTTAAATATTTCACCACAAAAAGACAAACTATTTAGCCAGAGGGTGAATCTTTTCAATTTTACACATTGTCGTGCAACAGCAAACTAAGTTTGCCAGGTGAACCATTCACGACTGAGAAATTAGCAGGTATTTTATTGGATCAGCTGCGGTCAAGATGAAATTGACCCGGCCGCATTGTGTTATTAAAAGTAGCCAAGTGTAAAAATTATTAAGCTTAACTTTATAATAACGAAAGATGAGTGGCTCTAGGTAGGAAAGGAGTTTATTTACAAAATTACGCTACCTGGTATGCGATAGCAGTGCAAGAATCACACGTTATCTCAAAGGATTTTGGAGTGTGAGGCGAATGTTGTTCTTCTTCATTCATTTTCGGTGTCTCAAAACGCATCGGTTCTCCATCTTGAAAACTCTGCACTTTTGCGCTCCATACAGCCAAGATTGCACACAGCAAAAGACCTTGAAAACCCATTTCGATTGCAAACTATTCTTTGTAAAAGGACAAGGACGCTTGTACAGAAGGAACCGTTATTATACGTGTCCAAATTTATCAAACCATGAATTAGTAAGCAGCTTGAAACCAGGGAATAACAAATCCGTCAAATCGTATTTTGCCACGAAAAAAGGTTGTTTCCGCGAAAAGCCGCTGTACATTTTGAACGGTGGCTTATTTACTTGGCAACCGCGCGCAAATCAGGCGTGGCTACGAAGAGAATTTTGCCACGTCGCGCGCATGCGTACGAATAAATTTGCAAAAGGAAATAAAGATGGAGTATTTGTCGAGGGGATTCAAGTCTGTTTTGGGTAATCAACAAGCCGGCTCTCAACCTTCTGCTCACGAAACGGTACGTAGAGATGCATTCTTTCTGGATCTGTGTTGTATTATTCTATCTCTATCTGATTTGACCGCATCTGTAAATGTTGACTCAGGTTGAGCGATTGTGTGACCGTGTTGCTTCTTCGACCCTTCTGGAAGACAGACGAGATGCCGTCCGCGCTCTCAAGTCCCTTTCAAAGGTGATTGATCCATATTTTAATGATTAAGATGATTAATGCTTTTTTAAGATTCCATAGGAACCGAACGGTTGCCTTTGTCAGTTTTTATGAAATATGAAGGAAATATTAACCTATTAATCTCTGAAAGCCTTGATCAATCCCCAAGTTCTCCTTGTTTTGTTATAACCAATTCAGTGAGGCAATTGACATGAATGAAAAATCTGATCATTTCATTTTGTTCACCCTGATCATAAATGTGCATCCTTTACAGTGTATACTGCAAGAACAATGTGTCACAGTGTCACGCCATGATTGCATCAAGACTAGTGTAATGTTCTTAAAGCCCCCCCCCGCCTGGGAAATAAAATGGTATTACCAAATGTACCCAAAGGTGAATTGAAAAATATGGAGAATTTTATTGTAGCTGCTTAAATAAAATCAACAAGAGGAAACAAAGTGTCATTTCAATAATTAGTGACCTATACGAAAGTGAGAGATATGAAATAACTTTTATCTTCCTTTAGAACATGATAATGATCTCCTTTTAAAACGTGTGGGCCTGGTTAACGCTAACCCGGGATTAAAAGTCAACAAACAGTCTTACTATTTCTCTTGTTCAAAATATTTTCACAGCTAATTTTAGCTGGCCGATTGAAAGCAACCAAAGTCAAAACCTACATGTACATTGTATAGCAAAGAGGATTTACAGGAATCCTCATTGCTTGGCTACAAGACTGAACTAATAATTGACACTAATCCCGGGTTAGTTTAATCCTGTTTTGAACAACTGGGCCCTGATTTCATAATAAGCCACATTAATTGTCTCATTATTTAACCCCGTGGGATGTACATTGCCATAGAGATTCGAGTGGTGACTCCTGGTTTTTACCAGGTGAGGAGGTCAACTATTGACTCATAGCTATTGACGCATGGCATGACATCATGGATTTTAAGTACTGACAAATTACATGTATAAATTTGCAATTGAAACAGTTGTAACAAGGAAAACAGAGACCTTGATTAACTGTTGATGAATGAACAAGCGTTACTATCTTCCATTCCCTGGTATGCTTGGTTATGGGCTAGCCACATATGGCCCAATGCAGTTGCATTTTTTTCGAACAAGATTGACAACAATCTATTTTTATTCTAATTTTGTTTCAGAAATTCCGTCTAGAAGTTGGAACCCAGGCAATGGATCTACTTATAAATGTTTTACAAACAGACAGGTATATAATGAGACCCCTGGCTAATTTTTGTTAAGACCCTTTGCCATCCCTAAACTAAAGCCAAACCAATGTTGTGGCGATGATAATGACTTTATAATTATCTCCTTGCGAAATTCCACCCAAGAAGCCTTGTGAGAAATAATAATTTATTATTGACAATCAGAGCACTTGCCATAAATGCACAGCTGTACATACATGATACAGAGAAAACTTACAGGATGTATTGCAGCTGAAATAGAGCTAATTTAATGTCACTTTCATCATGCTGGTTTTACAATGTACATGAATAGTACACACCCCTTTGGGGCAAGCTAGGGTGACCCAGCCTTTGTTAAAGTACCTTCCAACCCTTCTATGCTGCTACAAAACATTTTCAAAGGGCTGACAGTCCTGCACAAGCCTTAATTTTTGTTGTAGATTTAGGGTGTTATTCCACCAAACAAATCATTACTTGTTCTATATATGTTTGGGGTATGCATGTGTATTTACAGAAGTCAGACTAAGTATAAAGATTACACTGGTAAATGCCATTATTATTATTATTATTTATTTTTATTTTTTTACTTCAATGTAGGAATGATACAGAGATAACTGGGTTGGCACTGCAAACTTTGTGTAACCTGCTCTCTGCTGATCCACAAGGTAAGAATAGAGATGAAAACTGAGGTTATGTTGCTGTTGGTCATACCTCATATTGTTTGTTCTTCAAGTCGTGGGAAAGAAAAGTGAATTGAAATCATTGAAAATTGTTTCTACCTTAGTGTTATTGCATCATTAGCAAACCACTAAAAAAGTCTGTATGTACCTTACATAGTTTTAGTGTCGACCGCAGCAAATGGAACTTTCTCATGCAGAAAGTCTCTGGGAGATTACACTGTAATAATAATACGGTTTTCGGTTGAATGTCATAAAACCAAAACCAAAGTCATAGCCCTGGCCAACCACAACAAACACCAGTTACCCAATGGACCAATCAGAACTCAAAGAAAAATACACTGTACACGTAACCGGCACCAAGCACAGAAAATCACAATTGGTTTTGGTTATACTTCTGATTGGTTAAGAAAGTAACGCAACATTTTTTAACTAATCACAGCAAAGTAAATTAAAACCAAAGCAAACATGTACCTTCAACACTCAATTAAAACTGCTATAAAGTGACATCAATTGAAGGGCTGAGAGCGTAACCGTCGTTTGTCGAATTTTAGGCCGTTTTTTTTCTTTGATCCAAACTGCTTCAATTTTTGTTTGGCTCAAACTATTTCCTATCCTTAACTGACCTACAAAATAAATACAGCCTAAATGCTTGTCCTTTAGGGTACTGCAGACTTTTGTCTGCACTTAAACATCTCTGGAATACGGTTAAAAATAAATGTACTTTAAACAATGCCAAATATGAAAGCTTTTTAGCATGATTGTTGAAATCCAACAGAGCAAGTCCAATCGTATACACCAAACTCATATCGAAAAAAAGTATATCTCCTACCCAAAATCAACAGAAGTGGATAAAGGACTGCAATCTAAAAAGTCATGAATGTATTAACTGGCGTGAGACATACCTACTAGCCTCCAAATGTACTAAGAGTACAAGACTCGTTGAATTTCAATTTAAGCTTTTACACAGACGATTGTCAACTAACGAATTGCTAAACAAAATTGGAATTAACGATAACCCAAAGTGCTCCTTTTACGACCAAGAACCAGCGACACTTGTGCACCTCTTCTGGTCTTGCCCTAAATTGGCCTCTTTTTGGAAGAGCTTAAACGCACGGTTAACTCTATCCCAAATCCTTCCGGAAAATTACACAATGAATATCTCTGTTGCATTAGGACTGATGCTGGACTCTTCCAAAAGTCATCAACAGCTAAATTTCTGTTATCTTATGGCTAGTCATTTTATATGGATTTGTAAAAGAAAGGAAACTTCACCTCAAGTAGCAGGTTTTCTACAGTACCTTAAGTCGATGTTTGACATAGAGGTCAAAACGGCACACTCTATTCCAAAAAAATGGGATATCCTGAGCACCTTAATTTAGAACTCAATTATGTTTATAGCATAATTTGTGTATGTTTTATTAACCTCCCCTGACGCGAATTCCTTGGTTGCCTTGGTGTGGGAGCCTTCTACATGTAATAACTGAGACATTGCATTGAGATTTCTGTTTGTTGTGTGTGTGGCAATCATATAGTGTGACAACTAATCCAGTGTAGTATGACAAGCAGTGTAATTAGTTAGTAGTAAGTAGTGTGTGTAGTTTCAGTGTAATAATTATGCAGTGATAAAAAAGCATGTATACCCCAAATGTAAGTATCAGTAGTATTTAGGTGTAATTAGGTGTATTAGTACTAAGGTGTAATTCTTTTTCTCAGAGGAGGGTAGCCGGGATCCTGGACAAACCAGCTCAGATGCTGAGTTAGGCGTGCAGTTTACAGAAATCTTCATCAAGAAAACTGATAATGTTACCCTGTTACTTGGTCTGTTAGAGGTATGTATTATTACATTTGGAGTGGTTTTCCTGCTGGTGCGCAAGCTTATAGCTAGAAGGCATTTGGTGTTCAGTGACACCTTGTACTTTTTGAAGAAACTGAAGGAAAACATAATTTGTTATTGATGTACTCTCTTTATCACTAAAAGTTTGCAGGCAAAACCTGCTGGAAAAATAATTATTTTTTGCACTGATGGACCAACTTGGTGCAAGTGGGGTGTAAGTTTAGAGGAACATATCAGTGCTCCAAGCTGCGACCGTTTTGGTTGCCATGGCGAGTAGAAAAACAATTTGGCAACTAAAATTTCTGCAAAGGTCGGCAATTTGGCGACTTCTGTTCTGGCGGTAAGGAGCTAAGATGTTCTCTCTCTTATTTAATTGTTAATACAGATAAAATGAAGTTTGACCATGTAAACACAGTTTTTGTCAGTATCAGTTTCCGTCATACTTTCCTCAGTTCACTTGTTCTGGTTGCGTGAAGTCTTGAACGGATGCGTATGTGTTGTAGTTCAATTTTTTCCTTTGGTACAATTTTTTCTGAACTGGTACAGAATATATTGAACTGGTACAAAATATTTTAAACCAGTCCCATTTATCTAACATTCTAAAAAGGGATTTAATTTATTTGGGGTGTGGATGAAAAAAAGGGGGCATGGTATTTTTTGGGGGGATGAAATTAATTTTTTTTAATAATTATTATTAAAAAAAATTAATAAAAAGAAAGTTTTAAAGCAAAAAGTCTCATTCCTGCTTGAATTACTTTTTCCCTATGCTTGCCTCATTTCCCTATCCTTCCTCCTACCCTTCCACTTGTACTTACCTCAGATTACCTTCTCAGAAGCCACACACCATGGTACATTCCTTTTTTTTTTCTTTTTTTACACCGTACCTACTAGGATTTGAACCACGTACCTTTGGATGTTACTAACTTACCAGTCCGTCATCTTATCCATTGTGCCACCACTGATTTCGTTGGAAAATCACATTTAAATTGCATTAAAATTCTTGCTGCAGTCCCCAGGCTCCTCTCGTTGCACCTAATTATGCATACATGCGCAGAACTTACCAATTCAGACTTCGCTGAAATTAACATCCCTTCAACCCTTCAAACAATCATGGAGTGTGTGTCAAAAGAAGCATTCTACAAAGAATTAGAGACCTATAAACAGAACCAGAAACGCAATTCTTCACAAATAACTCTCTTCATTGAAGACGAATTTTATGACTCGGCCAAAGAGTTCCTAAAAAGCCAAGCTGAGAACGCTGTCAGCGACTCCAATACAAATCACGATACGACGAAATTAACAAAGTGGCAAGCAACAACACTCAACAGGAAGAAATAGTCGTACTATCAAGGGAAAATCTTAACCACCGAGCAAAAGGTAGTTGTACC
>OZ024898.1:12118629-12131129 GCA_964017195.1 Siderastrea radians | reverse complement strand
TGCAAATTGAACTACAACATATGCATCACAATTCGATTTGGATGTACATGTAAGAGCGGCTATTCGTGAAAATGAAAATGTACAGAAGAAGATAGGTCTAGAAATCTTTAGACTACAAGGCACAAAATCGACTTTTCTCCAGCCCTAGCCCCTAGTAGCTACATAGATAGTGCAAAGTTGTCTAGTATCAACATGGAGAAAAGTTTCCTTTGCAAGGTTCTTTTCCCCGGGTGATCGGGTTTCAAGTGAGAAGAAAACGAGACAGTGTGATGTCAAATTTCATTCTACACAAAATTTGCATAACTCTCAGCTTTGAAATCACAAACCAAATAAATCACTCAGTCCATTAAAATGGGCAGAGCACTGAAAAACAACAAGTAATTCTGTTCAGGTTTGTTTTTTCTTTTCAAATGAAAGATATTTTCATTCATGAAAACGAAATTTTCTTTCCAGACATTGCAGTTTTTCTGAAGTTGAAAAACAAGTGCTTAATCAAATTACAATACAGATGCATTAAGCAGGCAACAGTTTTGTAGAAAGTTTAAATTTTTGCAGGACATTACAGTTCCACATATGAGGAGAACGGTAATGATTTTCACTTAAGAATACTTCGTCCGCTTTCTGGTTTATTTGGACTTGATTTAAAACCTCAGAGAACAGTGAAACTGCTCAGGTAATCTGTACAGGCTACAAATTTGTTGGATACAAGAAAAGGTATCTTGTTTTTCAAGGCATTTAACATTATGAATGTTGTACCAGTCCAAAATCACTAGCATTTAAACAACTACTGAAAACAAACATTGTGGATCGCAGAATTCAAGAAAAAAATGCTTGTGTTATATCTCGGTGTGCGGTCACAATTTCGGGGCCTGAACTCAACCGGGTTTTTTTTCGATTTGTATCGTCTTTTATCATTGTTTTCGTTTTTGTTTTTGTTTTTTTGGATGACTTAAGTGCTCTTCTGAATGGCCATTGGTACAGAAAAAGTACATGTACTACAGGAAGTTATTCGTAGTAAATAAATTCAGGAATCGAGTCTTAACTACACACACTCTATTACTTAAATTAATCTTCTCCGGGACATCTTCCAATATTAGAAATAGAATGTAACAGAGACTTTTGGTTACATGGGTTACCACTTTTGCAACAAACTTGGGCACAATTTAATGCCCTGTGATACCAGAAAGACTCCATATTTGGTAGAGAAACATGGTGATGGAAAAAAGAATGTTTCAAAGCCAGGAATTAGCATAATTAAGTGTATATCAATGAGGAAAAAAACACTTTGGCGACCAAAACTTTGTTTCTGGCGACCTTTTTACCGGTGCGAGTCGCCACAAGGCGACCTGGGAAAAAATTCAGCTTGGAGTACTGCATATTAAATGTTAGAAGATACATGTAAGGGAAACAAGTATAGGCACATGTACCATACAAGTAACAATATAGAACCAGAAGTTGAAAGGCCCTACTTGTGTAACAGAACGTTTGATCTGTCCATCTGTCAATCCACATGAAAAAAAGTACATGTAGCACACATCTTTGGAAATAAACTTATTAATTAAGACGGTTGCATGTACATGTATAATTATGTTTATAATACACATAATAAGTATGTTAAAATTTATGATTGTATTAAATCTGCGAATGACTGTTTATTATTCTTAATTGCCTATTTTTTAAACTCAGTGCAGCTTAATTCAATGTGTCAAAATCTCTTAGCGCACAGTACTAATTGGTGACACAAATAAAAGAGAAAAGCATCCTATAAAGTTAGATAATATAAAAGCTAAAAACTAGATCTATTTACACATCAAATGTTTATAAGTAAATATATACACTTGATGTTTAAGTATAATGTTACATTTCAGTTTAAGTTTTGGTTTATTTTGCTTTTCTCTTTTAGGAATATGAATTTCAAGTTAGATGGCCAACTGTTAAACTCTTGACAGTGTTACTGACAAACAAAAGGTAATAATTTTATTGCCGGTAACTACACATACACTCCCACATGTAGATCACAAAGTGTTACCACTTTTTGGTTTGCATACCTACTTGGAGATTTGCTGAAAAAGAAGTTCAACAATACATTATTCAATTTTCATGGAAGAGTTAAAGTTAATTTATACCTGTCCAGTAAATGCATGAATTCACACTGTGTAGGGCATCTGACAGGATGCAGTGGTGCGGATCTGCATAATTCTCTAACATCTGCATCCTCCACATCTTCAGAGCATTTTCCACATAAAATAGAAAAAATGCCTAATATTAGTGACAAAGCAGCTGCTTTCCATTCTCACAAACATACAAGCTGAAGAGATTGACTATTTTGAAGCAGTTTTTCTCCTAAACATCGATGAAAACACCCTGCTTCGTTCGCGAGTGATTTTAAACCTCCAGGCGTTCCACGCATATTTTGGCGATGAGCCTGGGTACTAGTTTTATTCTTATACTGATTTCTGTTACAAGAAAACTTGAACACCTTGTCTTCTTTTGCTCATTTGGCTTCTTAAAGAATCATTTATGGTATATAGTATGGATAAATTTGTCCTCAAAGAGATGAAGAAGAAGGATCCTCACTTAGCAGTTCACATAACAGCAAAACATTGGAAAGGCACAATTATCAATATTATAAATTGTGTAATTTCTGCATATCCAGCGTGTTTTATGCATAATCAACGTACCTGTATTTTTCCACATAAAATACATGAAAATAGCTGTACAATTTTTTTATATTTTTCTGCACCCTATCAGATGGCCTGACTGTGGTAAATCATGCCATCAGATGTCAGTTTTGTATTTGAAAGTTTAAGTACAGTGTATGGGGTACATGTATTTTCTCATTGAACAGGGTATGTTATTACTTACATGTTCTTGGCTATTTATTATGCACCTAAGTCTGTATTAACATATTACTTTTATTGAATAAGAATGTGTACTAACTAAAGATCTTTTTTTATACCCCACAAAGTAAACAATGCATTCATCGTAATTATTGTTATTGTGGAAAACCTGTGCTCTGATACAGCTGTTAGTGAATGCTTTACACTAACAACTTTATTATTGGAATTTTTTGTTACCGGACTTGTTTAACTTAATGGTATTTTAAACTGTCTCATTTTACTGGTCTTCGTACACTTTGTTGAATACTCGTAACATCGTTGGGAGAACTTGTTGAAACAATTCATCTTTGGTTATCATTTCCCTAATTCTCATGACCTGTATGTGTTTTAATTCACTGGTATGATGAGGAGAAATTTGATGCTGAATACTGTACTATTGGGCCTTAATAAAGAGTTGAAAAAAATTTTAGTCATTAATAATTAATGCTGCATACTGCAAGTCTCTGCTGTTTTTTTTCTTTTCTTTTTTTCAGTCATCAACTTCAGCAGTGTATTTTAGTAAGCCCAATGGGTAAGGATAAACATACTGTAATTATATACACCTAATTGAAAAAACGTTGTCGGGTGAAAAGCACAAACCATTCACGATGGGACCCAACGGATTTTTGGGTAGATGTATATTCTCATTTGCAAATTCAAAATACAAGCCTGTTCCCTTGTGATTGATTTGATCACAGCGAGTTGCATGTGGCAATGGAAACCGTGCAAGCCTACCTGAAAATGGTCAAATTGGTCAACAAGGGACAATTTGAGTGCTACACAGTGTGAAATTTGCCAAAGTTTGCATCCGTACCTGAGCTAAAGCAATTTTTGCTAGAAAACTATTTGGTGGAACTAAGTCCTGCCACCAACCATTCGTTCCCTGTCGGGTACATGAGTGACGGACGCACAAAGTGCGATATCAAAACAGACAAACAAAGCAAGTGAACAGCTTTCAAAATGCAAATCAGTAAATAGTTCAGATGTTTCCCAGCAAACCACTGGGTAGTATCATTTATGGTTTGTGGTCTTCTCCCGACAACGTTTTTTCAATCAGGTTTATACATGTACATGTACCATAAACATTGAACCCTTGATTAGCCATGTTATCTGTGGTCCTACTTTTAAAAATTATTAAATGAACATTTTACAGATTTTGGTACCAACAACTTTAAGTGGAAAATGTTTAAGCAAGTTGTTGAAACAGCCGTTGTTTACTCCATACTCCCTGGGTAAAACTGATGGAGAACAATATCAGAAAGGTTAAATCAAGCACACAGCTTTCTTATCCATCTGTGGTTACAGTTTCCTGTAAATTCATTACCACACAAGTCATGGTCAAAATATATAATTTATATATAAAATAACAATACACTGTATATTTGTTCCTCTTTTCTGCATGCAGGTGTGTCAAGACTTATGGACTTGCTGTCTGATAGTAGGGAAATTATCAGAAATGAGGTGAGATTCCTTATCATCCATGTATATAAAATGTATATTAATTTTATAAAATACTGAACATGTTACATTGCAGTTTTAGTGGTGCTCAGGTCCTTTAATGAACTGTAATATATCAATGCCATAGACAAGATTTTACAACTAAATGTCAAAAGATGGAAACTTCACAGTGTGGGGTGAAAGGTGTTAGACAGTTGGGGTGGGGTAATTATGATTTTTACTTAGCACGTGAGTAATGTTCTGTCTACATTGTCCAGTATTTAATTTGATAATAAGTTATTTGTTTGCTCATAATGATGCATTTGTTGTTTCTAGGGTCTGTTATTATTGATTCAGCTCACAAAGTCCAATGCTGCCATTCAGGTAAGCATCTCTTTTTTTTGGTCCATCCCTGGTTTTGTGTGCTGTGAAACAACAGAGCTGGAAAACGTTCAAATTTGTCAGGGTTGCTAAAAGCAGGCTTTTCAAAATATTGGCAATGTGTAGAAAACAGAGCTGATGAATGAGCTTTCCATTGGGTGGCTCAGATTTTTTCTCTGCATTTTTATTACATGTAGATGGCAGAATTAATTTTCTTTGTACATAGGGCTGCAAATAATTTTTCTTTCTTGAAAGGACATATGTCCGACCAAGTCTCCATTTTGGTGAGACAAAACAGAAATGTGGTCTGACGTTTTTTTTTTTTAATTATTATTTTTAAGTGGAAGTCTTTTTGCTTGTGGGATTTGTGAAAGTACATAGTTCGTATGGGAGTTCAAATGGGGTTTTGTCAAGGTAGTCATACGTAGAGCTGTCCTAACGAGATCATCCCTTGAGGGAGCTTCAACTGTAGCAACATAATGGACATGTGCATTGCATTATTCATCTCTCTTGTATGAATCAACAACTGTACCAGAACAATAATATTAAATTTGCACATGTAGTACAGTACTGAATTAATCAATTTTCATATAATTTTTTTTAAATTTATTATTATTTTTTACCAGAAAATTGTTGCCTTTGAGAATGCTTTTGACAGACTTCTTGAAATAATCACTGAGGAAGGTTACAGTGATGGTGGTATGTGTTGTGAAACTTTTTAATGAATTATATTTAAATTTATTGCTAAAAATTGGTCATTATTTTAACGGTACAAATAAAGATTAATAAATAAGATTAATGTTATTAAATCATGTGCCATATATTTATTATACATTATTATAATTTTATATTTTCCTCAAAATCTTGTTAATATTGATAGGTATCTTTTAGTTAGGGGAGCAGTTCTTATATGGGTATTCAGTTTCCCCCTATTGCTTTCCTTTACCTACTGTACTTTTATTTATTAATTTTATTTATTTATTTATTTTTCTCATGTATTATATTATTGTACAGTTGGTAGTATAAAGTATCATTAAACTTAAACTTAAACTGAAACTGTAAGACAAAAGACAGAACATTGTTTGCAGAAACGTAAGTATTTTGTTTTTATTTCAGGTATTGTAGTGGAAGATTGCTTGTTACTGATGCAAAATCTCTTGAAATTAAATGTTTCCAACCAAAATTTCTTTAGAGAAGGAAGGTAAGACTAAGCAATAGTATTCAGTTTGTAGGTACAGGTAATCAAAAACGATCAGAACAATCTACATTTAATTTTAGTTCTCCGATGCAATTTGTGGTCCTAGTGGTTCTAGAAAATGTCCATGTCCCCCACAGGTAGTTGTTTGGTTTGACACCCCCCCTCCAGAAATTCCAGTTCAGTTTCGAAATCATGGCTTTGGAGACTCCAGTTGGCTATGGATATTTTCTGGAACCAAACAACTTTTGAAAAACATCTTATAGTTATTTAAATGCCATTCTGATGTCAAGATACCTCTTAACCTCCTATGCAGCTGTTATTAGGGGGAGTAGCATTGTATGACGACCACCATTATTGGCTGCATGGATGGTTTTGAAAAGGTTACATACATGTAATCTTCAGGTTGTCTGTATTTGTTTATAGGATACAGTGACCATTTTCCGAGTTGCTGAACTGCAAAACAAAATGTATTTTAGGTTAATGAATTCAGTTACAGTTTAAACAAATAATTATTATAATTTCTTACATCATCATTCATTCATTCATTTCCATGTGTAACAATACTATAGAAGTATCTCAGTTGATTTTGCTTCAGGTGGAAGGGGTTTCTAAATGATACTGTTACAAACTGTATTTAGTGATATTGTCCTTTAATTATTATTATTTTCTTTTAAACAGCTATATTCAAAGACTTACACCATTTTTTGAGCTGGACCATGTTCCATCTCCGGCTCCCACTGGTAAGTGAATTTTGTGACACATAGCGGACTAAGAAGGATAAAGAATAATGGCTGGTATCCCTGTTCCTTGCTGTGATGTTGTGTCCTCTGTGGTTTTCACTTTGAATAAATTTTTGAAGGTCCCAGACCTATTGCAGCAAAGTACATGTAGGCAGCTCTCTAAGAAATAATTGTTCTTGGGTTAGCATATTTGTAGAATTTAGTGTTAGAAAAGGCAGCTCGCTTATAAAAGTAGGCATGCAATGGATGCAAAAAGCGATCCTGTTTCCTGAGTTACATAGGATTAATTGCAAGGGGTTAGGTGAAAGGGTTTCAATGCATAATTATGGGTTTTTTTGGATACAGGGTGTACAAGCTAAGGGTATACAGGGTGCATAAGAGTGTACAGGGTGTACAGGAGTATAAAGGGTGTTCTTCAAGGGTATGTAGGGTATGCAAGGGTATGCAGGGTGTACTAGAGTACAGGATGTACAACAGTATACAGGGTATAAAATGGTATACAGGGTGTGCTAGAGTATACGGGGTATGCAGGGGTATACAGGGTATATGAGAGTATACAGGGTGTACAAGGGATACGGGGTTTACAAGAGTATACAGGGTATACATGTACAAGGGTATACAGGGTGTACTAGAGTATACAGGGTGTATAGAGCGTGTTGTTGTCATTACCTATCTGGGGTCAGTACATGGAGGCTTACATGAGATACTGACCTGGCATCGCACGGGACATAATTACTGTTCTGACCAACTGCAATAAAGTGATATATGATCGCTTTAAAAATAAAAGGCACTGTAACCCATGGGGTGAGGATGGGGGGGGGGGGGGGGGGAGGCATATTTACTTAATAACACATATACTTCTGCAAACCAACTAATATAAATACTTGATTTATTTTAACAAAACTCATTTTAATTTCTTGACCATCTGTCCATCTAAACTCTGAACCAGTTCTTTTAGTGGTGTTCAAGTCGTTACCACTTCGTGAGGGGACGAGAGAAGGGGCATACTACCAAATGTGACATTCAAAAAGGTGAACTTACAATGCATTAGAAAGGGGTTGAAATGCAGAAGGGGACGGGGGGTCTTACTAAAGCTGTAATTTACAATAATTGTGCTATCATATCAATTTATTTTAAAGAAAGTCAAGAAGGAGGCAACCTGTGGTCAACACAGAAAGTATCAAATGTCAAACTTATGCTACAGGTAATTTATGAGGCCATAAAATTCACGAGCGTGAGGATCATTTGTTTTATAACCATTGAATTTTTGAGTTTGAAATTTCCTCAATTAGTCAGCTGGAATCACTCAATCAATCAATCAATCAATCAATTAATCAACTTTATTTAGCTTTAGAGGTAAACATGTGACAGTTTTATCAACTAAACTACTGTACTAGTGATCCTCTTAAAGCTACTTATATACCTTATTCTTACTAATGTACGGGGTATTTATACAATATTAATTTGAATTTGCAAGTTTCGTGTTCTGGAAAAAATCATGACATTTGCACGATAGAGTCAGTTGACTACAACTACCAGAATTCATTTCATTTCTCTTTTCTTATTAAGATTTTGCAACCCCAGTGCAGTTTAGATAACAATGACCCTAATTTGCATTTGAAAAGAACAAACTGAAGCATTCTGGTAGTTGTAGTCAAATGATGCTATTGTGCAAATGTCCTATTAATACTTGCAAATAAAAGAGCGCGCAAAAATGAAACACGCAAAATTTAATACCTTATTGAATAAGAAAACAATTCATGAATTTTAAAATATTGCGAGTCACGGACTTATTGGTCATTGCTCTAAATTAAAACTGTTACATTTCGCCCTTGAAAATATGTTTTTCTTGTTCTGTTTTTGACTAGCAGCCTTCCTCTGATTCACTTTTTTTTCAAACATTTTAAACTTTTTCTCGAATACAAATTTCCAGAAGCTAGTACCTTCAAAATTTAATTTCTTATTCTTTTTAGTTAATTTGTGAAAAAGGCCCTCAGATCAGCGTTTCGGAGGCGAAAGCAATGGCAAAACAACAAAATTAAATAGTTTACACTTCTGTTCACTTTTTTACCTGGAATCGCAAAAATTAATACCCACAAAATACAGCTCCCAAAATTTGGCGAAATTTAGTAGGAATAAGGTCCTCAAGCGAATAAAGGGTTAGTTTCTAAAGAAACTGCGTTGCTGCATTGGTGGGGAAGTGAACCAAAAAAATTGGGATTTAACAACTGAGTTGATGAGGTAAATTGGCCACTGTAAAGAAATTAAAAAGCTGATGTTTTGAGTATTAGCCCTTTGTTTACAGTTGTTTGTTTGCCACTTTGCACTGGCTTTCCTACAGGACCTCCCCCCCCCCCCCCCCCACTAGCAGGCAAGGAGACCTACTCTTATTATCCCTTTAAGCCCCGATATCAACATGCAAGTTCTCCTCACTGTTCTCTGTACATATCTTATGATACTAGTTGGGAGAATTGCCTTAAACATCAAGGCATTTCATCTTTGGTGATCATTTCTTTTTTATCCCATGACCTTTACAAGTAGTGATACTGTAAGGAGAAATGAAGTGCTTATCACCATTGGGGCTTAAAGGGATAACAAAACATTTTGAGGAAATGAAAGGTTAATTCCAATCAGCAAAATTGTAATTTTAAAGTATGATCCTGTTTTAATAAGTAAATAATATACTTTGTTTTATCTTCAGCTTGTCAGAGTGTTGGTGTCACCAGATAATCCTCAACAAGCAACAGCCAATTGTCAGAAAATAATGAATCAATGCGGTAAGTAGGGGTACGTCTTTTCAGCGGGAAAAACTGTCTGGGGTGACCGTTAATAATGGCAACCGTTTATCAAATTCATCATACCAACTGGAAGAGTTAGGGCATGCCGTTTAGAATCCTACATGGCTCTCTCGTGAAAATTGAAAAGAAATGACAAAATTTCCCGGCTTTCCTTTCCAAATGGGAGAAGAGGAGTACACAACATACACTGTACATCTAGAGGTATGCCAAAAATTCTAGCTCGAATTATACGGAAATTGTCTGAGCCATTTGATTTCCAACCAAAATCTGTTTCAATCCTGCCTCCTAATTCCACACTAGTGTGAAGGCTAATGTGAACTCGTAACAGTATGAAAGTCACATCTGCAGTATCATGTTAATGTCCCCTTAGTTGATTGATTTGTCTTCCTTTCATTGGTTTCAGAACTAGAGAGAACAGCAATGATGATGAAATGATTGCCCCCAGAATATTTTTCTGTGATTACTTAATCTGTACTCATGTACATCTGAGCTGTTCTCTTTAAAAAAAATGCCTTTTTGTAAATTATGCATAATTTTATATGCAAATCCTTGTAAATGTTGCAATCGTTGTGGATGCAGAAACTTGTGCTAGCGCCACCTTCTATGACCGTTCAGTAACATAAAAGTCCTTTGATGTTTCGTTTTTTTTTTCCTTAACCCTATCACTCCCAGAGTCAGTTATAGAGACATACATGTAAATGTGATTCTAACTTCTGTGTCTGTGAATGAAATCCTATGGTGTGACCATTCAAATGAATCCTCGTCAGCAGTACTTTCACATGGTACCATTTATATTTAAGTATTTTACAAAATGAATTTTGGGATTTGTCTTCTGAATTTTGATATTAGGCAATCTTGGGAGTGAAAGGGTTAATCACAGGTGGTATGGGTATTAATAGCCATTTTCTAGCAAGTGGGATATACCGAGCCCTTGTTGGTGTCACTTTCAACTTATTATTGTTGATTGACTGCAGGTCTGTTACGGCTGCTGTGTGGTATTCTGATGTCCACTGGAATTCCTGCAGACATTCTGACGGAGGTAAAGAATGATGGATGCTGTGTACTGTGAGACCAAATATGAAAAGCAGTACTAGTTTAACTATGCAATTCCATGCTAGTGCGATGAGATACATGCAATACAGTAAAGTTTATTGCTTATTGCCACAAGGCAAGTCTGCTGGTCTTGTATTCCTCTGCTAATAATGTCCAGGCAACACTGGTGTGGCCTTGTCATTTCTGGACGTATTACATGACAATTTGAGTACTTTTAAATCTAAACTTTAGACCTATCTTGTCAAAAAAGCTTATCATTCCTAGTAGGGTTAATTTTTGTTTAAACATTGATTTAGTTTTTTAATTTATTCTTAACCTTCCGTGAAGCGCCTAGAGCAGAACTGGATAGGCGCTGTGTAAATTTTATTTATTATTAATTATTAATTATTATGCCATACAAAGCTAGAAAATGCTCAAATTGGTCTGTGATCCTTATGGTGTAAATGCAGGCCTTTAATAGTGGCAGACATAAGATTGAACATATTTCCATTCTAGAGAGCAAGGAAAAATTTGCTGTAAACTTGCATGCAAGGCCTCCTGGTAACCATTTTCTGGTGAAGTAGTAAACACGCCGATGCCGTTATTCAGCTCTGTCTTGCATAATTTGATTTTAAATAAACCTTTGAGTTCACTCTATGTCTAATTTTAAGTAAGTCACAGTTCTTGTGGTGTTAATTTTTTCAGACCATTAACACTGTATCTGAAGTCATACGAGGATTCCCAGCAAATCAAGAATACTTTTCTCAAGTCAACGCGCCCTCGAACCCTCCTAGGTATGTTGTATGATATTATAATGGTAGTAGAGGAGTGTTGGTATAGTGCTTAGCGAGTCCCACCTTAGCTTCAATCATGTGTGTCTGGGGTGTTTGATGAGGAGATCAAGGGGTCGTTGGTTTGAGACCAGAGGCTCTTTCCATCTAGCCAAAATGTTTGGTTCAAGCGGTTGAAATGCAAATGAAACGCGCGAATCCACTGGAAATTTTCGAGAACAAGCCGATGACTTTCGAAGGTACTCCACTTTTTCTTTCCTATCGGTTGGAACGGAAGTTACCGTTCTATTTGAGCGAAATTTCAATTTCGGATGCTCTTGCTACAAGCTCGCCTGCATAATTACTACACACTGTACAGGGCTTGAAATAATTTCCCGGCTGGGGCCGGTCAAGTTGTCCGGTCAAACCTATTGTTGCTCGGACACAACCCATTTTCGGCCGGACATTAATATCCATTACGTCATATCTCTATAAAATGCCCCCCCCACCCCCCCCCCCCCCCACAAACAAGTACATTTTCCACGCCTTTATTGTACATGCAGCCTCAAGCTCAATGCAGGAAGAGTGAAACGCACGGTAGAGCCGCAACGTTCGGCAAAATCAATATTACATTTGTGCATAAAACTATCGCTTCAGTTCTATAATAATACAAGCTAACTGATGTGAATGTACAACAAGAAACACGGTTTTGGTTCGGACGGCAAGTGGCGCTCGTTGCCCATAAGTGAATGTCTGGTGTAGGGTAGTAGTGTGCGGTCAATCGTTCGAGATGACTCATGTAATAAGGTAAAGTTTACTTGTTGGAAAATGTGAACTTTCTGTTAAAATGGTTTGTTTCCCTTGAAAATAGAATGTTTAGTTAATCTCGGAATTTTATACCTTAAGTGATTCACACAGAAATGTCGACAAGTGGACAAATAAATGTAAACTTGCTTTCTTGTTATTGTTATTTTTACACTTTTCCCGACTTTTTGAATTTTTATTTAAGATAAAGGGTGCCCGGACCTTTGTACCGACACTGAGAGGCATTGTTATGCTTCTCACGTCACGTTTACAAAATCCAAGCGGACTATATATAAGAATATAGTAATTCACACCGCTACACATGCTACTCCAGAAGACCCGCAAATTTGCGGTGACGGCTTGATGAATGACAAAGCGAAAATTTGCAACCACCGGAAATTTTACAACCACTATATCACGAATCATTTATTAAAAGTTCTTGGTCTGGTAGTATCTCATTC
>OZ024898.1:11998629-12116129 GCA_964017195.1 Siderastrea radians | reverse complement strand
ACTTGCCGAGGACAAACACCTCACTATTTGTAATACTACATGTAATAAAGATTGTTGTTCATTACAACTGGAAACATGATTCTGTTTGGCAAGAAGGAGGACGTTTTAATTATGTGGCCTTCTATTAAGTGGCAACCTATTTTGAACACACACGATTGCTTGTTGCAAAGTCCGAAAGAGTGTATTTTTTGTATTGTTTTCATTTAATTGACAAAAACTGTAGGTAATCGCATTCTGCATTTTATTCAGAGAATTCACAAAGGGAATTTTAAAACAAAGCTCGTTTGCTTGGCCAATTCCTAATTTATTGATCTTCCTCTGCCTCAAATTCGTCTTTCGTTGACTTTGTAGAACCTGTTTCTGTATATAATCACATATATTTTCTAATTCCTGTGTACTTTCGAATGGTTCCAATCTGTTCAAATTTTAATTAGCAACGATGGAACTCGCTCTCGTTTGGCCTCCAACTCTTGTGAAATCTCATTGGCTCTTAGGCATTCCTCTCAGAGAATAAGAACTCTCGTCTCCCTCCCTCTCATTTCACTGGGCCTTGAAAGCGTGTATTGTCTGATTTGTTCAAACAGTGTTATCTGTACAAGAATGAACAAGGCCAGAATGAGATTGTAACAACATTGCTGCCATCATCGGCTTCTGCTGGTGAGTAATGTTATTTTACGTTATTCCCTTGCCTCCCGTAGAGTATGGCAAAGCGCCAAAAATCAAATAGTCAGAGTACACTGTTCATATGGTGTAAAATGGCTTATGCCTGCCGATATTGCTCTTGAGACTGCTTATTGTTCTCCTAATTCTGCTTAGACGTGGCTACACACGTGTTTATGCTTGAACTATGCTTGATAAAAATGAACTTATTTGCCCTGATTAACCATTTCTAAATGGATTTATGTTTAACTGGCCATTATGAGACATACTCTGTCCATTGTGTGTGTGTGTGTGTGTGTGTGTGTGTGTGTGTGTGTGTGTGTGTGACTTCTTTTGCAATTGTTTGTAAGCACTTCTTCATTCATGCGTTCGTGAATTGCATTCATGCAATTGGAGTCCATTGGTAAACTTCTATATCTTTCACTGTAACCAGTATTTTTTAAATTTATGTTTTTGTATTTATGTCATAATTTTCCGCATTTTCTTGACACTTTATTACCCTTTTCTGTCTGCTCTATTATGCCAGCATGGTGATCCCCGCCGCAAACAGCAAAAAAGGCTTGTGGTCAACTCTCGTTAGAGCGGACACCAGCGGCACCGCGA
This sequence comes from Siderastrea radians, assembly GCA_964017195.1. Classification (NCBI taxonomy): domain Eukaryota; kingdom Metazoa; phylum Cnidaria; class Anthozoa; order Scleractinia; family Rhizangiidae; genus Siderastrea; species Siderastrea radians. Next base: position 12,114,866 of record OZ024898.1, on the reverse strand, counting down.
TTTGGTGTCCGTAATAGAAATAGGCCGTAATAGCGGGAGTATTTTTCGGTAATTCTTATTCCCCGGGACTTCAGCTCCTGTTCGTAATAGCGGGGTGTCCGCAATAGCGAGATGTCCGCAATGCGAGAGTTGTACTTTGCTCAAAAGCCTGCTGGGATAGCATAAGAAAAACAGAGATAATTGTCCCCTGAGGTATAACTTTAATGTACGAAGACTGATGCGGCAGTATTTTTCTGTTTTTAGCTACCAGCATATCCGCAGGACAGTTGCTCTGTGCTGGGTTATTCAGGTAATTACATTAGTTTTGTAAATAGGTTTGGAAGAAATAACTCGGCTGTCGTTTTAATAACAACCGGCTTACTTTGCGAATAAGTGTAAAGCGCAACGCTGATGCCATGCAGCACGTGCAATCTTAAAAAAACATTTCGAATGTCTTTTAAGCAAATTTCTAACAAGTGTATCCAGGTAAGGCTTTACTTTTAGTATCTATTTAAAAAGCAAATGAAAACCTTAAATCCACACTTTTTTCATGCTCTCGTTTTTTTCTTGCGCCCTTTACAACAGCACAAGCGACTGTTAAGTTTTAATTTGTTATGTAAGGCACACAAGACTGGAATGAAAGAAAGTGATGTATACTCCGATAAGGTGTACTCAATTCCAGTCCGCTTGGTACTCGAGCTTAATGATAAGACACCATAGGACATTCATATTGTGCAGCCTAATTAAACACGTACCTTGTTCATTTTTTATTTTAATATTCATTTTAGCCCTGACCCTTTGTCCAACTGGTGCGCGGCAGTCGCTTTGTCTCACTGCTTAAAGGGGAACCCTACACAGAAAGAGCAGCTTCTAAGAGTTCAACTGGCCACGAGTGTAGGTAAGTCTTCCAATTTCTCATCGTCGTTCTCCACTTTGATTCTTACAGGGTTTAGTTCTTGCAGGTTGTACTGATTCTTGCAGGGTTTGGATGAAAGGTTGTTATAAATTCAAACAGTTTTTCAAATATTCTTTGTAACTGACGAAGATGTGAGTCACGTGGAAACATGTATTATAAATTAAAAAACGTGATCTTTTCAAAAACCCTGAATAAACAGTTGATGTATCCTTGCATTTTCAATAATCCAATCAATAGCTCCTTATGGTCACCTTTGAAACGTGCTTGTCATTCCTGTATAAGTATTCTATATGTGTGCTAATGTTTGTAAATGCTTCTTGCAGGAAATCCTCCGGTTTCATTATTACAGCAGTGTACCAACATGCTCTCGCAGGTAAGTGCAAATGCTTTTTTTTTTCCAGAGTAACTTTTTTAAAGAAAACAGTTATGTTTAGTGTTAGAAGCAAGTGAGAATTTACCTTCTTCCTCAATCACACGGGAGCAGTTTCCCAATTCTTGGCTTTAATAAAGGGCACTGTCTTATACAGTGTGAATAATACATTTTGCAGGCTACGGCAAACTTTAATTTTGAATTGATAAGAACTGCCAGTAAGATTTATTGTCGCGCCGAATGCGATAATATAGCAAATACCTAAAAAAAAACATGATGTTTAAACAAAGGCCGCTCAAGTTCATGATACGAGAGCAGTGCTGTGAGACATCCCAGAACAATCACTGGGAATTTTTCTGTTTTCTATGTAAATTGTTGCGTTTGGAAAATAATTGCTGTACTTCAACTGCTAATAGAGTTAAACCTGTGAAAAAGAGTTGGGCTTGTTGTCCCCGGTGTTGTCGTCTGGACTGAGAACATTTGCTCGTGGGTAGGGTAGGTGGAGACTTTCAGTGGTTACCATAGGGACCTTGACGTGCCATCATCCTATCTCACCCCTTAGTTTCTGCAAAGCGCATTTGAAGATATACATATGGGAAAATGCGCTCTATAAATCTCGTATTCTTATTACCATTAATTTACTGATCAAACTGAAGCTGCAACGCACTAGCTGTTTAAGTCATTAGAGAAAGCCGCGTTTTGCTACATCTTGTCTCCGTTATTGCCGATTTCACTACTGTATGCTGGCGAATCGTTCTGCTGTAATGCACCAGTCGATCAGATCGAAGTTAGTTAAGCATCGGGGTAAACTGTCTTTTGCTTCATCTTATGTCTGCTAATTATCTTTTGTTACTTTCAATGATCTTGCTGTCGATGAGTGTCGTGCCAGAGATTGCTAACCTTTTTTCTTTTCGTTTTTTTCTTCCTGTCAGGGAGCGGAGATCCAGACACGTGTTGGCCTGTTATTGTTGCTATGCTCGTGGTTATCCAATTGTTGTCTAGCAGTTGCCCACTTTCTTCATAATTCAGCAAATATACCTTATGTATCCTTTGAGTAGATGCTATCCCGGAGAAGTAACCCGGGAAGGGAGAGGGATACCCCCCCCCCCCTCATGTTAGCTATATATTAAAGCCGGATTAAACGAGAACGGAAGTCTTGCAGTTCGAATTCTTTTAGAACGCATGAGAGTGGATGATACTACAGTGGCATTGGTAGGCACTGAAGGGATACATCACAGGACCCTTCTTGGTCGACACTCAATAACATCCGTAGATAGGCTCTTAGAACGAAATTTACGTCCCTACATCTCTAGTAAGTTTTTCATTTGATAAAGAATTTTAAAAAGCCTAGCCTTGGGTGCGAAGCGGGAGTTGTTGAATGCAATAACTGGGACCCTGGCCTTAGACCCCTACATTACCCACGACAACCATCAGGCACCGAGACATTTTAAGCGTGTGTTTATATTATACATTATCTGTCAGGCAGCTATCCAGATTCGATCTCAGTCTCTCTCGGTCAAGGGTCCTCTGATCTATTCCTTTCATTGCCTACCATTACAGTCCACTCTCTGCTTGCGGCCACCTCACAACAAAGGACACTCTGTTACTACGGACAGAAACCGCAGTTTCAGCGAAGAAAGATCACCTGAAAATCACCCCTACTCTAACGGACACTCTCTATTGCGAAGACCAAAGTTTGGTACTGATGGTGCCATTATACCAGAGTTGACTGTAATACGAGCATCGACTGACCAGAAAATTGCGGTCGTATTAATTGTGATGGCCTGCAAAAAGGGAGGAGTTTGGGGCAAAGAGAAAAACGACAAAGTCAGGCAAAACATAATTTAGAAGGCTAAATGACTTTGTAACTGGCTCAAAATGCAGTTTTTCTCTGTCGGTTTTGTTCGTTCTTGTCAAAAACGCCACGAGGCATTTCGAGTAGCTGTATTACTTTAATAGGTGCTCGTTTGTTGTTTTAACGAGATGATCGGATAGACGAGATTTTCTGCAAAAAATGAGCGAGAAAATTGTCGTAACAATGAGATGGTGGCCGGTACATAGTGTTTTGCTGCATCTGAGAGGTAGAGGGTAAACAAGAGCGAGAGAATTACTGATCTAACTATTCAATAAAAAAATTGAGCAGCTTCAAGTACGATGATTGGTTTTCCTGTGGTTAAGTGTCCTTGACTGCTTTTAGCTCATGGCGCAAGTCGAAGCTCATGGTGAAGAAGCCGACAGACTCGTGGGAGCCCTGTGTTCTCTACTTCTAGGAATATGTTTAGACAATAACGACAACTCAGTAGCAACTTGCCAGAAGTAAGGCTTCATCCCTTTCTTTCAGTTATTCCAGTATTAACGTTTTGATTAGACCTGCGGTTACACGGGTCACTACCCCCATAAACACCACTTCACTGTGTGGTCTTGTTCACATTAGAGCTAACAGTTTTAGACTCAGTAATTTTTGATTCATGAAAGACATTTTGCAAGTTCCCAATCGTTCACATGCATAAAAAACAATCCTGGATTACTGAATTTATTCTTGTCCGGCGAATTTGTCATTGCTCTTGTTCCAAACGCAGCTTAATAACAGCATTTGCTTTCAAGTACAAGCAATCGAGGGACCTGAATTGACGACGACGTTTGAATTTTTTTTTCGTGGAGAAACGATGAATTGAAACTGCTTTTGGAAGTAGCGAGGACGTTGCGATACATTTGTAACAGTTTTTTCCTTGACAAGATGAAGAAAAGAGTAATAACAAGTCTGAGAGGACTGCAAGTGAAATAAATATTTCAATTACTCTGGAAATCATTGTTAACACGGAAACAGTTCTCGGATACAAAGTTTCCAGATTTAAAGATCCCACCTGCAATTTTGGATTTTTTCATCAATATTGCTCGTGGTTGTCTTTTAGTTTAATTTTTGGGCGAAATAAGGCACGAAAAACTTTGAATGAATGTTGAGTTCCTTTTGTCCTCACGGTGGCAGACATCGCAGAGACCTTCAGTCTCAAAGGCCTTTATCTTATAAGTTATCTTGATGCTGCGAGTTGCTCATGGTTGACGTTATTCTTCCTTTTTTACAGGGACGATCTTCGTAATTTAATAATCAAGAGAATAGGGGCTGATAATTTACTGGACAAAATTAGTTTTATTTCCAAGTCGGAATCCTTTACTGCTGCTGTAAAATCACCAGAGGTAACACTCATGTTTTATTTATTTATTTATTTATTTATTTATTTATTTATTTATTTATTTATTTATTCTTATCCCTGATGATGCCGTTGATCGGCGAAAGCTTGGATTTTATACTTAATTTTTACAGTAGTGTTAGGCCTCATTTGAACCTTTATATTATTACCGAAAATGCGATTGAAGGATTCTATTCAAAGATTATTTATTTATTTATTTATTTATTTATTTATTTACTTTTCTTTGTCCCACCTATTTCTGTTTCTTCGGTGTGCTTCTGCCGTGCTTTAGGTGTCGAATATTTTTTCCTGAATTGAATTTGCTGAGTTCCCACGTAAGGGAAAAATCAGAGAAATTTGCGTCAAACCAGGGATTTTTTTTACCTCCAAGTCAGCGAAAGGTCAATGGATTTTATTTTTTACCTGCAACAAGGTTTGATAAGGGGTTTTTTCTTGTTCGCAAGGTAATACCTTTTGGCAGCTTAAACGCTAAAAGAATTCAATTTGCACGGTCAGTGGTTTAAGGCCGGAATAGTCAAGAAATTTGTTTCATCCTGATGGGTGGCAGTAGCATGCGATTTAAAACATAACTCGTTTAAGTTGCTTATCTCTATTTGTCGTGTGTAGTGGACCTGATTTTCAGTCCGCTTTTAAAACTAAGACAAAACAAGACATGTCGTGACACAGATTAACAGCTGTTACGATTGAATGTGCATTTTGACTAATGCTGTACAAATTGTGGTTTGTGTGCGATGTTTTAAATTCTCTCTCCTGTGACAGATCAAAGTGGAATCGGAGAGACAAATTTTATTTGACCATGAATTTACCAAACTGTTTAAGAAACTTGAAGGTAGGTTTTTCTGTAGTTTGTTGTTGTTGTTGTTGTTGTTGTTGTTGTTTGTCTTGGCGTGCTTTTGTGGCTTATGACTTCTGCGCTGAACAAAAGTATGTAAGGCAATTTTGCTGTTTTAAGTCTTTTCCTGCCTGCCTGCCTGCCTGCCTCTGTCCCTACCTGCCTGTCTGCCTGCCTACCTGCCTGCCTCAGTGCCTGTCTCCCTCCCTCCCTTCCTCCCTGCATTCCTAGTTCCGTCCCTCCCTGCCTGCCTGGCTCCCTCCCTGCCTCCCTTCCTCCCTGCCTCCCTTCCTCCCTGCCTCCCTGGTTCCGTCCCTCCCTCCCTGCCTCCCTCCCTCCCTCCCTTCCTCCCTGCATCCCTGGCTCCGTCCCTCCCTGCCTGCCTGGCTCCCTCCCTGCCTCCCTGGTTCCGTCCCTCTGTCCCTCCCTTCCTCCCTGCCTCCCTTCCTCCCTGCCTCCCTCCCTGCCTCCCTGGTTCCATCCCTCCCTGCCTGCCTGGCTCCCTCCCTGCCTCCCTGGTTCCGTCCCTCTGTCCCTCCCTTCCTCCCTGCCTCCCTGGTTCCGTCCCTCCCTGCCTGCCTGGCTCCCTCCCTCCCTTCCTCCCTACCTCCCTCCCTCCATCCCTCCCCGCCTGCATGCGTCCCCCCTTCCCTCCCTCCTGCTATCGGTTGTCCTTAATTTCTAATTGGCTACTTGTTGAGAGAATCGAACACCTTCTTGCACCAAAAACCGAAATTAAATTCACCTAATTGACGTTACTAGTGTATTTTGCCCTTTCACTTTGACAAAAAATACTCCTACCTCCGAGACACGACGATGGTGCTTTTTAAGTTTCGTAGGCTTTGACAAAATTTGTTGGGAAATAGAAACAGTGTCAGTGTTTGTTATCCGCACTTTTTGACCCCCCAAAAAATGTTAAGTAAAATAATTAACTTTGCCGAGTGGTGATGGTCCCTTTATTAAAAGTGGGCATGCTTAAGCCTTGAGCACTGCTATGCCCAGCGTTCTTTGAAATACCTGTAAAAGGTCCCTTGCTTTCACAGCTGTCAAACGCAAAAGGTTGCGTCACTTCCGGTTTTTCAGGGCCTAAAAGTTTGAATCAGTTGAAACGTTTACGAGCGTGAAGTTTGTATGAAATCGATACAAAAAATGTCCTGACAAACCGAATTTCGCGCCGATAAAACTTGTGGATGACAGTTACTACATTTTGAACACATACTCAACGTGAAAAGCTTAAGTTTTCAGAAACGGCGTTAAATTTTGCCGTCAAAGTGAAGGCTTCAAAGTCGTACTCGTACTCAATCTCGTACTCGTAGTCAGATCTGAAAGGGGCATAGTCACGCTATTCTAGTTAACTTTAAAAATCAAAAATATGTCCTCACATCAATGAACACCCACAAATAATGGTCTAGTTTTGTTACCAAAGACTATATTACTTCAACAAAACTATTTTCTGTCGTTTGTTGCTACGGATGGCTCGGATGGAAATGGGTTGCAATTTGAAAAAATTAGGCTAAACTTTTCAAATTCTTTCAGCGTATTGACATTAAATCGATATTAAATGGTCATGGTTTGTTTTCTCTTATTGAAATTACGTTTACTTAATATATTCCTTTAAATGTTCAAACACAACGTTGGGCATGGATAAAGTTAGCTACCGATAATTTTAGCACTGTTTTGACCAGAAATCGCCGAAATCCTCGTGACTATGCCCCTTGAAGGTCGCTAATACCAGGTTAACCCCCACGCTTGTGACCCATTTGGAAATTTTGTAACTGAAATTGAATCATACTGTTAAAGTTTGGTTTTCATCGTTATCTCTTTAGCTGCTGTCACTAAAGCTATTGAAGAAGAACCTTCTCAGCAACAAATGACGAACCATGTAAACGGCAAAGTCCCTCAAGGAATAGAAAACCATGACTCCATTATATCATCTTACAAAGAACTTATAAGAGAACAGGCAAGTATTCTGAGATTAAAGTGACGATATCTATAAGTGGCTATTTTTCGTAGCATTTGAAAAGCCAAAAGTAGTATTTACATTAACGAAAACCTAGAATTAATGGTGCAGTTTTGTTCGAAGGCACTGTTGCTAGTGCAGGAAGACTATTTACAAGTGTCTTTGACCAGGGGTGGTCAGGATGGAAATGGATTACAACTTTAAAATGTTGGGCCAGCTTTTCAAAGCTCTGTGGTTGAGTCTTGCAAAAATAGTTTACAGTTTGTCGTGGTTTGCTCTCCTTGCGCAAATTCACTTGATGTTTTTTTCTTGGTGTTCAAGGACCACTGTGTCTGACAGACTGCAAAACAGTCGTATTTTTTGCATTGGTCCGTGGAAACGCGCGGTCTCCGAGCCAAAGGTCTGGAGCGAGCGTGAAATAGACGAGTGAGACTGGGGAGAGACTGAGGCTCGTGTGCGCTCCGCGCCTCGCGTGTTAGGGCTTTTCTTCTCTCGCGCGCTTCTCTCTCAAGTCTTAAGAGAAAAAACGACTGTGTGGCAGTCTATGCACTTGAACGAAGGTACCGCAGCTAATCATTGTTTCTCTGCCTCCTGAAATCAGGCTTATTCCTTCTGTCGTATTTGCATTAGGGTTTACTGTTAGATGTGAAGTAATGTTGTTTAGGCTCCTATTGATAACAGAGTCTGCCTTGACTCTGACGGGATTTCCCTGAATAAATAAAGGTGTTTACTTTACCTTACATTATCTGTAAAGCGCTATGAACTTACTTTTGTAATAGCACTATATAAATTTATTATTTATTATTTAGTACAGTTTTGAATAATCCCTGTGACGGGGTACATCTGTTCAGTTAGTTATCACAAATGACTTCTCAGAGTGTTGAGAACAGAAACGTGTCACGTGAGCCGGAGGCGGTGTCGGTCACTGATATTTTTTTTCACTACATTTTGGCGTCTTCGGTGATCTGTAAAAGTTAAGACAATTAAAACCCTTACGTCTCCGCCACACACCCCTCACTCCCTTTGCCTCCCTCGTATCAATGTTGTTTAGGCTGCTGAATGGAAGCTTGATCAACGCCAGGCCTTCAAAGACAACATTGAGTGAAGCGAGGGGGGAGGGGAAAGCATTTTTGTGATGAAGTTTTTGTGCCATTCAGGTTTAAAGCGCGGTCGACTAAAGGCCTGATACTTTTGCATTTACTTAGCGTGTGATCGCTTTTGATTCCTTGAATCTCACCCAGTGAAATCCACCTTATTTCCTTTTTGTTGCGCGAATGATCAGTTGTATCTGACTCTCTTGAATCTGTTGACGTTCGTCTGATTTTGTTTTGTTTTCCTTGGCAGGATGAAGAAATCGGGAAACTGAAATCTAGATACGGCGACATGGAATCCTCGTATAATCAGGTAAGATACAACGTGGCTGGAGTTCCTGCTCTGTCGAAGTAATTAGAAAACGCCGTAAATAAGGTTGATTCTTTACTGTCCTTCTTCGTTATATGAGAACTATTTGTCCTGGGCACCAGTTCCCCCGTCATACTCCCCGGCGCCCCCTACAAGGCCTACCTTGCAATTGTAGAATAGAACTGATTCAAATTTTAAAGAAGAAAGAAAAGACAACACAAGAAAAACATATTTTAACACTAGTCCTTATTGTCAAGTGTTATTGTTCAATACCCACCCAGCAGCCACTACGAACCGGTCCAACACCACCCCGCCCCTCCCCCGAGCTTAATTTTAAACGAGCACTTATGTAAAGTTATCATATTTCATAGAGCACAGGGGAGGCTTGGAGATTCTTAACCACCCCCTACTATAAAATCGATTTTTTTTTTTTTTGAACTTGACGCGTCAAGTTTCCACCCGGATCCTACGATCGCGTGCTCTTCTTGCTCGACCATACCTAAGAAAAATTCTCCTTACTAGTTCCATAAGAAATTTATGGAGAACAGTAAGGAGAATATATGGATTTTTATATCAAGGCTTAAAGGGCTAAGGTAACAGTAGTCTACTCCATTCACTCAATGGGAAGACCTCTCTCCTCTTCTCTCGGAAAAAACGAAAAAAAAAACTGACAAGTTGAGGAAGAAAGTCGCGCGACTTTTCAACTTTTCAGTGTCTTGAAGTTCACCACAACTCTTCAATGTACGTTGTAATACGCGTAATGTTCTCTTTTTGTTACAGGCCCAAGTTCAAATTCAACAGCAGTCTCAAGAGATTCAACATCTTCGCGAGCAGCTTCTTGTTGCTCAGAGTTAGTGCCATTATTTTGCCTCTGAAATTTCAATGCAATTTTGGCACACGGAATTATGTACACTACGTAATTATTGTTTGCCTAGTTGTGCCTGTAAGTTAATTCAAGAAATGTAAACTCTCGTCTCATGTTTACATAGACTGAAGCAAACGTTCAGGAGAGCCCAGAATTTGAGCGAACATTGTTTTAAATCTTAAACTCGCTCTAAATTTTGCTTGATGCAATGTGTCTTACCATTTGCTTTCAAAACTTAAATGTGTTCGCCCTTACTATGGGCGAACACATTGGTGAACCAATGACCAGTGACAAAGCTAGACATCTAATAACAAAGATTGATAAGTTATTAATATATTTTATGTTCTCCTCTTTCTTCGCAGGTTTGAAACCTCAGACTGGAGTGGCGGAATCTTTCTTTGATGAAAACGTGGAGCTTTCGACTTTAAGAAATCAAGTGAGTGAATTACAACTGAGTCAAGATTCGCTACAAGAGCAAATCACAAGCAAGGATGATAAGATAAAAATGCTGGTAAGTAATGCGACATTTGGAAAGTAAGATCTCTAGTTTGTTATTTTTGGATGGGCAACGTGGGGGCGCGGTCGTGTAGTGGCTAGCGCGTTGGACTTCAGATCTGAAGGTTGGTGGTTAGAGGCTCCCTGCCATTGTGTGCTTTCCTCAGACAAGAAACTTTGCCCCACTTTGTCTCTCCACCCAGGTGCATAAAATGGTTACCGGCGACATACTGCTGGGGGGAACTCTGCGATGGACTAGCATCCCATTCAGGGGATCCCTCTCAGTTGCTTCATGCTACAGAAACTGGGTTAAGCTCCGGCCGTGTCGGCCTCCTTGCCTCGTGTGCGACTTTACCTTACCTTACCAATGTGTTTTGGAAGGCGCTTGTCTTTCTTTGCGCTTGGCTTTCTCCACCTGCCGAGTTTTCCTTGTACTCAGCCGCTGTTCCTCTCTGAGGAGCTCATTTTTTAAGTTTATAAAAGCGCGCGATACTTGGCGAGTGTGTGCGTGAGATTCGGTGTTCAAGCGATTTCAACCCCCATCGATTCTTACAAAAATTTGTAGCATATCCAGTCCGTAGTATCGGTTTGAAGTGGGTGCCACGAAGCTCTTGGGACGCTTCACAGAATTGGCTGAGAAAACATTAAAAAACATCAGAAACAATGACGCTGATCCTGAAAACAGTGACGAAAGTAAAATTTCTCTTTACGTCATCACTACTTGTTCAAACGTTCAAGTGGTGAGAATAAAGAAAGTGATCACCAAGGATGGGATGTCTTGATTTTTAGACAAATTCCCCTTACTAGTTCTATAAGAAGTGTATGAAGAAATGTAAGGAGAATATGCATTTTCATATCAGACTTAACGCTTGTATAACGCTTTTTCGATTGGTTTTTTCCAGGAAAAGGATCTCGAGGTGTGCCAGGCATCCTTAGCTGTGGCTCATGCAGCGGCTGAACTCGCAGGCTCAGATACCTCAGACCTACAATCAGTGCCTGCGAGCCTTACCAGTCAGCAGCTGGAAGAGATGGAACAGTTAAGAAGGACTGTGACATCACTGCACGGGGAATTGGAAGTACTACGGTCCATGAACACAGAACTTCAAAATGAAATAGAAGCAGTGGTAAGAATTGTATCCAGTCATCTGGCCACCAAGAAGACTCGCCACCAACTATCTCGCCACCCCAACTCACCTAGCGACCAAGTGAAGTTATCTCAGTAACACCTACTCGCCCCCACCAACCAGCTACTCAATGTGCTCAATGTTTTCGACACTGTTTACCAAAAAGTAACGAGGCGACTTCGCGTGGAGGCGAGTTTCACTCGGTAGCGAGGCGACTTGTGGTGGCGAGATGGTTGGTGGCGAGTCTTCCTGGTGGCCAAGTAACTGTATAACCCTCGCACAGAAGTCAAACATCTCAGCATGCGCCAAGTGAAAGCCATTTCGAGTTTCTGCTTGTTTCCCGAGACCGTCTTCACCCCTATTCTTCGGAAACGGCTGGGTAAGAGTAACGCGGGGTTGGGAACTAGATGATTACCTTTGCTTTTGTTTGCGAGCGCTTGCCGGAAAATGGAAATAATTTTTAAAAAACGGCACAAAATTTCATTCTTCAGTTGTTTGAGACCCTTAAACTCAGAAAGAGTTGTATTCCTTCTGTTTAAAACTAACATTCTTCCAGTATAATAAAGTGGAGTAAACCCGAAACTCTTACGCAATTAAGGTGAACACAATCTTTTGTCCAAAAATGAGAACGACATTCTTACATATAAAATGTCGAAGACTACGTTCTTACACAGAACTAGGAAGCCCGAAATTCGAGGTTCAAGATTTGGTAGCTTTCCAACAAAAATTCAATGCGAGGGTTTTGTTTTCAAAGCAACAGTCTTAAGAGGCGAAGAGACCCCCTCCCCGCTTGATTGCATCGTCTAATCTTGGAATTTTACGGGAATGGAACTGAAGAATGTTAGGTTACGTTAGAGGTTGTTGCTTTTATGTTCTCCACGTTATCTTGGGTAACGTCGACTCTTCCAACAAACGTCAGACTTTATTTTTATTTTCGATTCCATAATTGTTACGTGTTCTTTCAGGATTCGCTTTCTTGCGAACTTGTCAGCAAACATCAAACTTTATTGGTACTTTTGGTGCTTACTTAATTTGCAAGCATTTTTTTAAGCCGATTTACTTGCTACGGTTTGTCGGCCCAACAATATTGGAGGGTGAGTTGTGTGAGTGTATTTTGACACCGGTTTGCGGCCGATTCCCGAAAATTAGGGCTGCAACGTTATATTTTGCCACCATACGAACATATCTCGATACAAGGGCCACGATGCGATGCATTACCAGGCGCGACAAAACTAGTTACCAACAACTTAGACTACTTGCAAATAATTTATTTCCATAATGACACATTTAACATAGTAATAACTTAACATCAAATCGTCTGTCAAGGGCTGAAATGTATAGGTTGGGTAAGGAATATTAAAGACAGTGATTTCCCAAATTTGTTGATGTAGCATATTTTATTGTATCGTAATATCGTGATATCTTGTTAAAATATCGATATTCGTATCGTTGGAAAAAATATCGCGGTTCACCGATGCATCGGTATATCGTTTCAGCCCTAGCGAAAAATTGAAAGTGGCCCGATTCAAACGATATGTTGCAGTGCGACAGATTTTTATCAGATCGGTTCGATACTTTCGGGCGGACAAATCGCAGCGTGTAAAACCGCCTTGATCTTCACTTTCGTGGCTCGGTTCTAGGAGTGCTTATTACTAAACACCAAATTTTATCGTTTTTGGCGGTTTACAAGCAAACATAGCAAACAGATTTGATCGTTCAGATTTGATCAAATCAGATTTGATCGCTTGATACAAGCAAACAGATTTGATCGTTACTTTCAGTGGGCCAATACTTTCAACACTTACATGTAACGTATTCATGCTTTTCTCTTGTTGAACGATGTTTTAATAGAGAGAGGAAGGACTCAACACACCAACCAACAGTACAGATGAGGTGAAAGCCGAGTTAGAAAGAGCGCGAACCGAAAGCCACGACAAAATTAAATTACTAGAAGAGAAGTTAGCTGCAATGGAGACAGAAGTGAACAATATAAAAACGGAGAAAGCAGAATTGGACAAGGAACACGAAGATCTCCTTGTTATGTTAACTGAGCAGGATGCTAAAGTACACAAATACAAGGTACGGTTCTGAGAAACCCCCACCGACCCCTCCCCTGACCCAATATTTTTTACTTATTATCACTTAGAGCTAAATGTTGGGTTAGGGGAGGGGTAGGTGGGGATTTTAGTCTTCTATGGTCGCATGTAAATTTTGAAGTTCCGACGAAATTGGTAGAGGAATCAAGACTTACTGAGCACAGAGTATTAATTTTATCCTGAACTCTCGCTGTTAGTCATTTACAGACACTTCGTGAAATACCAACATGATTTTGTTGTTGGAATCATCTCGTAAACGGTCATTTCGAACACTTAACAGCCTAGAGGTGTTTGTTCTTTCGTTTGTTTGTTTGTTTGTTTGTTTGTTTGTTTGTTTCTTTTACTTAGCTTGTCTTCCAATTGCGAGTGAGACGTCCTCGCACTTCGCAGTAATTTTGGCGACTTCGCCGCCGAGAGATCCGAGGGTCATTGGTTCGAGAAGTGGTCTCTGCATTGTATCGTGTTGTTTCCTTAGACAAGACACTTTACCCCACATTGTCTCTGAGTCTCTCTACCCAGGTGTATGACGCGCCAGTAATACCACTATCTTTGCATAAGAAACGCCTTTACAAGGCAAGACAGAGACAGATTGACTAGCATCCCAACCGGGGAGGGGGGGGGGGAGCGAGTAGCGCTACCCCTAGCTGGCTCATGTCACAGAAACCGAAGTTAACCTCCCGGGCCCAGTTGAACGCTAACGCGGGATTAAAAGTTAACCAAGGTTCCTATTTCTCTTGTTAAAAAGAGCTAATTTTATCTTAAGTGGCCGTTTGAAAGCAACCAAAGTCAAAACGAAGGGCATAAAAGGATTTAAGAAAATCCTCTTCACTTGGCTACGAGACTGAATTAAAATTTGACACTAATCCTGCTTTGCCCAGTTGTGTAGACCGCCCTTGGCACAAGGGAGACCCAAGTTTGTTTATTTTACCGCACGGCAGAAGCGCCGCGTTCTGACTGGCTTTTACTTCTTTTCTCGAATTTAGAAATTGGCGAAAGATGGCGGACAAGAAGTCAGTGAAGATGAGGATGAAGATGATGATGATGATGACGATGACGATGACGATGACGAAGATGATGACAACGATGATGATGGTGATGACGACGAAGATGATGATGATGATGACGATGGTAACCAAGATGAAGACAATGAACAAGAGGAAAACACAGAAGATCAAAATGAAGATAGCACAGCGCTGGACGGCGAAGAACTCACATAAAATTCAAATTATTAAATTATTTTAATTTAAACACTTAGACATTCCACGTGAAGAAAGGCGTAAAAACATTTTATTGAAATCAAAAATAGTGTACATTTATTTTATCAAAATGTTAAATAGTTCAGGCCACGCTTAAAAATTGATGAACATGTGGATTGGGACTGCAAAATTGTATAAGGTCCCGGATGTGCGTGTGCAAATGGCCGTGGGTACTCACGTTCGGTAAAACCCATGGACGTGGTAAGTAAGGAAGTTCTGGAAGAAATTTAGTTCTGAATTTTTTTTTTTTTTCTACTCGTCCTTTACCATTCATTGTGAAACCTTGTGGAAAAATGAATACATATAACAAGCCTTACGCAAACAAGATAAGCGTTGTCTAGCCAAAAGCACAACTGAGTAAGTGGTATCTCAAAAGTACTTCAATCATCGACTTCAAACGCAATCAATTGTCATTCAACAAGAGTTTCCACCGAAAGCTTAGACGTGGGCTCAACCCTTTGATTTCACAGGAAAACAACATTCAAATTCTCCTTACAGTAAAATGAAAGCAACAGTCATTTTCCAGTGAGCAGTTCAGGAGAATATAGATGGCCATCATCTAGAGATTGGTCTGATGAACGAATTTAGCGTCAAAGCCATGCGCGGCGATTGTTTTTCATACTGGAATGACGATCTTGAAGTAAAACGCCGTAAAATCTGCCAAACATACGAACTAATCTCCGTTAAAGGCTAGCGGTGACAATTAGACAATTTGTAGAAAAAAACAGCGGCAAAATTAAGTTTGAGACGTACACACTAAAGAAATGTCCTTGGAGCTCAAAGGGTGAACTCTGCTCTCCACCTGTCTGAGGCAAACGTTTTCTATCTGCAACACAGTCCCACAACATTTTTATAATTCAGCGATTATCTTGGAGATTGGTAGGAATCTGTTCAATCCAGTGTTGTTACTAAATACATGTTGAATGTAGTCCTAATAACGGTAAACATGATTCGTTTACTAAGATAAACTGAAATAAAGCTTGTTTGTGTATTATTTCGCCTGTTTCTGACCCACAGGATGCCTGCATAAGTGACGTTCAGAAGACATTATGTAATTGAAAATAACCAATTATTCCAATAAACAAGTTGAGCCCTGATATAAAAATGCATATTCTCCTTACTGTTCTCCGTACGTTTCTTAAGGAACTAGTTAGGAGAGTTTGTCTAAATATCAAGTCATCTCATCCTTGGCGATCAATTTCTTTACTCTCATCAATTGAATGTTTGAACAAGTAGTGGAGAAAGTTCATTTTCTTATTTTCGTCATTGTTAAGGCTTAAAGGTTCACTCGAAATTCGCGCTAACTTGGAAGGATGAAAGAGCTTGCTTGTGTATTAATTTAATTTTTAGGTAAGGACTGCCTGAAGAGGAAGAAAAGCTGCAAACCAGGCAGTGATGAACAACCAGATTAGTTCCTCGATATTCGTTATCGGTATTACGAAGTCACTGCTCAAAATTGTCTTTGTGATATCACCTTTCGAGGTGAATTGCAGGGTTTGTTTAAATTTATTTTTTGAATTTTTCTTCTCCACAACTTCATTGGGACTTCACAAGCTTAAATATATTAATACAGAAAACTTCCCGACGTTACAAGTGAAGACCCAAAAGGGAGGAACGCAAACGGCGTTACAAGTGAAAGACCCAAAAGCGCGGAACGCAAACGGGACTAATACTCATGCGAGAGAAACTGAAACTCGCTAAAACAGAGTTCTCCAGAATGTTTCTTGGGCGCACAAACGACTGGGAAATAATGTTTCCTTGCCGGTTAACCCAAGAAACATTTCACTGGAACAAACGTTTCGGCAGGCTCAATTGGCCACTTTAGAAGCGAGTAAAGGACTGGAAACGAGTTTTTAAAATTATTTGATTGATTAAAATTAAGTTCGTTATCTGATAACGCACCTTAAAAATGTCAATCCTGTCAAGTTTGGAACCAATCACTTGATTGAAAACAGAATTAGAATAAATTAAAATTAAGTTCGTTGTCTGATAAAGCACCTTTAAAATGTCAATCCTGTCAAGTTTGGAACTAATCACTTGATTGAAAACAGAATTAGAATAAATTAAAATTAAGAATTAGAACAAATTAAAATTAAGTTCGTTATCTGATAAAGCACCTTAAAAATGTCAATCCTGTCAAGTTTGGAACCAATCACTTGATTGAAAACAGAGTTAGAATAAATTAAAATTAAGAATTAGAATAAATTAAAATTAAGTTCGTTATCTGATAAAGCACCTTTAAAATGTCAATCCTGTCAAGTTTGGAACCAATCACTTGATTGAAAACAGAGTTAGAATAAATTAAAATTAAGAATTAGAATAAATTAAAATTAAGTTCGTTATCTGATAAAGCACCTTAAAAATGTCAATCCTGTCAAGTTTGGAACTAATCACTTGATTGAAAACAGAATTCGAATAAATTGCTACGAAAATTGGACAATTTACAGAGTTTGTCGGGTTGGGCGGGGGGGGGAGCTTTTCAAAATAGAGACGTTTGTATGGGATTTTCGCTGTATTTGAAAACGTGTAGATTAGTGACTTTTCATCCAAACGTTCTCAAACTTGGCAAGGCGGCTAATTCTGACATACATGCTCTTCCGTAGCATGGACCATTTCTTTGTAATTAATTGATTTCCGCTGTATTTTGTATTTGGTTCCAGGCCCGTACTCGTTTCTTAAGTGGCGAATTTAGAAAATGTAGCCTAGGCGACCACAGAATCTAGTCAACATTGTTTTCTCGGCGCTCAAACGGGGAAACATTTGTTGCAGAACAAAATGTTTCTGAAAAAAAATCAGAAACATTTTTGTCTCTCGAACACAAAAAATGTTAGTTGCGGAAACATTTTTTGTGTTCGAGAAACAAAAATGCTTCCGCATCAAATATTATGTTCGCGCGCGCAAACGGGGAAACATTTACAGAAGCACGTTTCATTACAAAGCAGGTCTATATGGGACACTTGTGATTCCGTGCGTTTAGATTATGGGGAGAATAGCAAACTTAGTGCGAAAGAAAAAGACATGTGAGAGGAAAAAAGGGATAGTGGATGCTCTCCAGGTGTAAAATTTTTGGATTTATCAACATGAGTGGATAAGGCAGACTAGACACCCTTAAAAAATTCAAACAACTTACGTTTTGAGCGTTAGCCTAACCTACACGACAGGCACTAACAGGGGAGGGAGTAGGGAAATCTGCAAGCGCGAGATTCGAGCGTGGAATGGAAAGGGAACGGATAATTTTTACAGCTAGACGTTTCGCAGACAGCTCACTCGCTTTGGGTTGCAAATTAGCGTGGTAGCCGCCCCCTGAACTGACTTCCTTAGTTTGTCGGAAATTCTTAAATATTGGAAAATATTGGAATGGAGTCTATTGAGTTCAAAGCCATGAAACGCACCCTGTGTGGCGAGAGAGAGAGTCACTGGAAAAAAGAGAAAGTATATATAAGTACTACCCTCATGAATTTACTTTCTTTACGCTAAAAGAAGTATTTAATTATAGTGTCAGGTTAATTTGTGCAGTTTTTCATTGGAAAGATGTTTAGTAAATAGATCCATTTAGCCTGCTGGTACCAGTGTGTATCGAAGGAAAATACCCGGAATTAAATGAAAAATTAGCCTAGAAGTGAAGCTTCTTCAATGTGAGACAAAAGTGTGAGATTTTGGGGACCGACAGAGGTTTATGTGTCCTTTAAGCTCCAACATTAACATCCGTATTCTCCTTACTATTCTCCTCGTTTTTCTTAGGTTACTAGTTAGAAGAATTTGATCAAAAATCAAGACATTTGATCACTGGTGATCATTTTCTTTATTCTCATGGCCTTTATGTTTGATCAAGTAGTAATATCGTAAGGAGAAATTAGATGCTTGTCACTATTGACTATTGGGACTTAGAAAAACGCCAGAAATGTCCAGAGTGTGATTGCAAACGACATAAACAAATGCAACTTATTTCCATAAACATCGTTAGTTGATTTCTATTAACACTGTTAGTTCATTACGAATCTATTACATTTAATTTTAATTTTACTAAAAATGTACACTTATACACTTGACTTTGCTTGTCAAAGATTGATCTCGATGAAATCTGACGATACTGGTCCGGCGTACGATTTTGTATTACCACACGTATTAAAAAAATCTGGTTATGAAGCTCAGCAAAGTCCTTTGTTTATGTTTTTGTTACCGTTTTTAACCTTGACCGTGCACATACAACAACAGGTTTTGAATTTTGCATAAACAATCAACCAATAAAACTGTTATTAAGTTATTCCGTCATAGTGTAAGAACGTAAAACAAAAAATTGTGCACGGTCGTAGTGTTTTCAACATAAATGGCAGCGCCTTTGTTATGGCCTTTGAAACTTGTAAGGTTTCATAACCAGTCCCTCGACTATGGTATCACGTGGTGTGACTTATCCAGCGAGAGCGCAAGTAAATTAATCATTGGTTGTAAAAGCTGGCACTCAAATACAGATTGCTCTTATATAGGAGCAGTAGTCTACATGACAAAATAAAATTTTAAAAGGATAACATAACAGCTCCTTCCCGGTTCTACTTTTGAGTGACCAAAAGAAACTGGGAATTAGATGGGTAATTAGTATCCACACAGTTCATTCTGGAAAGTCACTGAGAACATTCCCGTCTTCAGCAGTCTTGTCGTCGGCGCTGCCTATTCGTAAATCTTCGTATGATCGGGGCACGTCGGAAAAACCTTCGTTTGCTGTCGCAGAAGGAATATCGTAATCACTTGTGGCGGGACATCTGGGAATGTCGCAGTTCTCCGTGTCTGAGAAAAACGCAAACAGGATAATAGTCGCTTTCGTAAGACTAATATTAATAATATTAGAGGATCCTTCAGATATGGGCAACATAAATTAGATATTTTGGTCTACAATAGAGTCCTAGAATGTGATGTATTTTACCTCACTGATAAAGTTACAATTTGTTTGACTAAAATGCGTTGCAAGGAGAAGTATCAAGCCTTTTAGGAAAATTTTGCAACAGAGCCTGTAGCTGATAAGTCCTAGTCAAAACATTTTCCTAATCTACCTCATTGTTGGAACAAATTATTCAAAACCATTTAATATTTCCGCCAATAATAAGCTGAAGACAACTTGCACAGGATTTTATTAACCAATAAAGAACTCAAGAGATCTGAAGTTAGAAATAACGATGTCTTCGTCAGGTAACAAAACGCCGATTCATTGGAACACACCTTTTTGGAATGCCATATAAATATTAATTTCTATCAAGAAATTTTATTCTGCTTAGATGTATTAAATAATACACAAGTAAATTTGTCTAACGAACAATTTTTGTTTCAAAATTACACCCTTACAGTAAAACCTACGCCACCAACTAGATCGTTTCGCAAGTTATAATCAATCTAAAATTACAATGGAGAAGTAAGAATGTAATGCAATTTCGAAATTTGCTTGCTTCTTTACATATCCTACTTAGAACTTCTGTTGAGCCGCTTAACTTTCCTTTTACAATATGAAACGTATTTGTAAAGTATTGTCTGTGAATGTATAATGTATGTTACATTGTTTATTGTTGATAAAATGCTGTTTCAAAAAAGTGAATAAAATAAAATCTTTGTATCAATGGCAATAATATGGCTCTAGTTTCAGCCCCTGGGGAACACATCCCACACCCAAAATTCCATCATCATCATCATCATTATCATCATCATCATCATCATCATCATCATCATCATCATCATCATCATCATTATCCATTGTCTTTGATATTCCTTTCCTTTTCAACAATGTCCGGAACAATCCATACACCTAAGGCCGTGGGTGTTTTTTTTTTATTGATGCATAATGCTTTGCGTAGTATACTAGCAGTCCCAAGTGAAGTTAAAAGCTTCCTCCTAAAACCATAGCACTCATCTATCGGTTACCTGATTCTGTTATCTCCACTTTTGCAGGTCCCTCTTCGCCCTCAGATGATGGAGGTACATCACAATTGTGGTTCGAATTTTTCAGTTGCATGCTTATCGTTTTGAATCCCACACGCTTTTCCGGTTCTCTTATCCAGCAATCTTTCATGATGGCGTAAACGAAGTCTGGGCAGTTGGCCGGTCTCGTCAAGTGATAACCCTGTGAGTAGTTTTAAAGGAAAAGAAGCGTTAAGCTAGCTGTCATTACTCGCTAATAACTTTAAAGAAAAAGTTGGACACTAATTAAAAGAAAAAGGTTCAATCATCTGGACCACGCAAATATTCGACACTTCGGATTTCGGAGAATGCTTGAAAAGTATAAATACGAGGAGCCCATAAGTCTGTCGACACGCAACCGTGGTATCGGTACGCTTCGATACTGCAAGTGACTACAAAACTGCGCAGATTCGTCCCCAGAGATTGCATTTGTCTGGTCACTATCAAGATAAGTCCTCCACTGGTGCGAGTAACTAATAGTAATCTGTAATTTAAATCGCCTCCATTCTATCCTGGAAAGAAGCCAGAAAGGCCAGAGAAGGCTTTGTCGTCTAAGCAAGTTAAGTTCAAACAATACCTCCTGAATGAAGTCCATCACCTCTTTGTTGGCGTAACCGTAGTACGGTTGAAGACCAAATGTAAAAATTTCCCAGAGCAACACCCCGTAAGCATAAACGTCCGACTTGATTGTAAACGTTCCATAAAGCAAGGTTTCAGGAGCCAGCCAGCGAATGGGAAGCTTGGTTTCTTTACTCATCTGAAAAAACGTACGAAGATATCTTCCATTACCAAATTGCTGGCAGTAATTTTGAAGGTGAAGTCACGGTGCAATTTAACAATTACATGCATTATTGACATTGTTGGTCGCATCACTTTTTAGCAGTTGGCACATGGTGCAACATAGAAATTACATGCATTATTGCTCGCAACAATCTTAACTTAGATGGCATCGGTAAACACGTGGTACACTTTGTAATTGGCAATAGCCCTTTTCACAGTTAACTCTTCTCATTTGTATTACAATATAGTTGCACCTGGATGTGAGGCAATTTCGGGCAAAAACTGCAAAATTGCCCGAAATTGTCTCACTTCCAAGTTCAAAAACATTGTAATGCAAATGAGAAAAGGTAACCGTGAAAAGGGCTATTGCATGCAGTACAGTATGTGGTCCTTGGTCCGCGAGGTTCCGCGAGGTCCTTGGTCCGCGACTTTTTCGAACATGATGTAATATTTGCTCGTTAAATAGAATACGACAAAAACGAATGTGTCCAATGATTTATTGATTAGTCTTCTTCCACATGACGATGTTTCGCATCGGCTTTCTCGCCGTTGGTGAAGGCGCGGAATTCAAGTTAATTGACAGGTAGGCCAATTTGTCGTTCTTGAAGTGTTTACCGTTTGCGGCTCCGTGAATTACATGGTCATGTTTACTTAGCTTGTGCATCGATGAAACGCAACGGAAGGACGTCTTTTTTTGAAAAACAAGATAACAGATAAACTTTTTTCTGCGGTTGTGAACGAATTTGCTGCACAGTTTGAAAGTTTTCTTTTATCCCCTCTTGAAAAATATCAACAATTTTCCCAAATCTTAGATAAATGGAAACGGCCTTTGTTTTCGCTGAATATTTCCAAAATCTTCTTCATACGTGTTTATGAACGGGTTAACTTTTGTTGTATACCTAGAATACATATAAGCTTGTTGTCTTGTAATTACTTTCGACTGCCTTGGGGCTTGTATGGGAGACTGTTGTCTAAAAAGTAAAACATTTTTTTATTCTCACAACGACTTTCCAACAAGACTGTAGCTTAGATACATCAAGGATAAGAAAGAATAAATAAAATATTGATAAAATTTTCATTCTCCTACGGAAATTATTGGGATTCACAGGTACTTTCCGCGCTGTTTACATGATTCGCGGACCAAGAACCACATTCGCGGACCAAGGACCCGCGAGCACGGTCACCTTTTTTCGAATTACAAGAAAAATATTTAAGTTTGAAACTTGCCACTTTAAAATTATCGCGAGAAACATAAAAGCTATCTTCAGGGAAAACTTCAGCTCGCTACGTTTTTGATTCAGGTAAGATATTCAAGCTGTTCAAGATTATAGTTTTTACTCGCGGACCAAGGACCACATACTGTAGTGCTCTCGACAGTTTTAGAGGTGGGCACATTGTGTAAATTAACAAATTGCATGCAATCCCGGGGGGGGGGTACTCGACCCATATTTGGGTATAGGTGAGCCGCTGAGGGTTCGAAACCCTGACCCTGTTTAGGACAAAAACAATCCTAAAATACACACCCTGTTTAGGACAACAACCTCAATTTTATTACCCTGTTTAGAACATGCAATACCCCGTTTACAACTAGGACAGACTCGCGTGAAATTATATACCCTGTTTAGGACAGACTCGCACGAAATCACATACCCTGTTTAGGACAGAGAGGCCAAAATCCATACCCTGTCCAGCGGCACATCCCCGTATAGGCCATATAAGGGAGTACCCCCCCCCCGGGCATGCAATATTGCTTGCAACAATTTTGATGGAGAAGAAGTGGTATGATTTAGTCATTGCATGTAGTATTTCGCGTACAGCCTTGAAAGTCCTAAAAATGAGTTCCGTTGGTATAACGCATTTTTAACTGTAAACCAGGACCGATGCAGCAAAGGATTTTCTGGATAACCAAAAAGCAGGAAAACTTACTTGTATTTCTATAGATCGAACAGACTGCACATACGAATGGCAAAAAAAGGAATATTGAACAAACTGACCAAATATTTCGTGGTCTACACTCTTATCATATAAAGATGCCAAAATATTCAACTGGAAACACGAACTTTAATAGTTATCTGGCGGAAGGTGTACCATGATTTTCCTTTTAATTTTCACTTTTTTAAAAAAGGAAGACTTTGCTTGGATCAAATCAATATGTAGAATTGTCTCACAGCAAACCTTGTAGTATTCCGAAGTATATATATCACGTGACATCCCAAAGTCTCCGATCTTCACCATCAAGTTATCTCCAACCAAACAGTTCCTCGCGGCAAGGTCCCTGTGCACAAGCTTAATCTCTGCTAGGTACTGCATGCCTGCAGCGATCTGGACCGAGATGGAAATAAGATCTTCCTGCGTGAGATAAACTGCCAGGAAAAGAAACAGCATTACAGAGGGACCTCGATTTAACGAACCTCTATAAAACGAAGTCCTCGGTATAACGAACGCTATTTTCAGGCTAGGAATATTGTAATTACGAAAAAGAACCTCGATACAGTTTAATTCCGATTTCGAGCCCTCGATGTAACGAACCAGTTTCTCCGGTCCCTTGGTACTTCGTTAAATCGAGGTTTCACTGTACGACGGATATCCTAGAAAGTTTTAATTAAAGTTTTTAAGGGAAAACGGTTATTATTAAGTTGACAGAGAAGATTTCTAGTTTTGCCGTAGAGACTGTCAGAAAAGCCGGTAAAAGTTTGCAAGAACAAGCAATGTAGCGGCTACAAGTCAAATCGATTTCTGCTACTTGAACTCCTTAAAATAGCATTTTGTTACACAGACAAAGTATCTCAAACTGAATAGGACATTTGCATGATGGCGACATTTGACTACAACTACCAGACTTCATTTCGTTTCCCCTTTCTTATGAAAATTTCGTAATCCCAGTGAGGTTTAACAAATATAGGACCTAATTTTCTACAGAAAACAACAACGTGAAGGATTATGGTAGTTATAGTCAAATGACGCTATCGTGCAAATGTCCTATTCCACGATTAGGTGCTTACTTAACACGGCCATACCGTTTTGGATTATGTGAAATAACATGTGTATAAACTGGGGTGAAAAATTCAATGGATGCCAAGAACATTGCAGTAATTAAATAAATGCAAGTTGAGCAGTTGCAAAAAAACAGAAAGCCTGAAAAATTCATGCTTGAACAGGATTCGAAATCATGAGCCTTCAATACCGGTGCAGTACTCCATCAACTGAGCTATCAAGCCAACTGGGAGCTGGTGAATATGTGAGTTCGTGATAAATCGTGGAGCCGGACGAATTGATAGAATCGATCTGATAAATGAGAAAACATCGCAGATGTAAACCCAGCTTGAGAAGTTACAAAAAAAGCCTGGTTTCATCCTCCAGCGGTGTACTGTATTACGAAGTCAATATTGACCCGCTCCTAGTCGGCTTGATTGCATGCTCATTTGGTAGAGTACCATACCTGTAATCGCTAAGTCAGATGGGTTCAAATCTCGTTCGTTTTCTCAACTACTCAAGTTGCGTTTATAAGTGTGATGTTATAGACTGACCTTTTTCTTTCTCACTGGAATCGAGTGACGTTTCCGCCGGCAAGGCATTCCTCAGATATTGGTTCAAATCCCCATTACTCATAAACTCAAGCACCATTCCATAAGGCTCCTCTTCAGTAGAAACTGCCAACAGTTGGACGATGTTTGGATGCCACAAAATGGACATTAAAGTCACTTCCCTGAAGAATTCTTCTTTCTGTTCCTTTGACGGTTCATCCTTAAGCGCCTTCACTGCCACAGCGACTTCTTTCTTGGGGTGCCTGTCGATTAGACCAGTGGCGAGACCTGCGAGATAAATGTCATAAATAGAATCAAACTCGTCCATATCAAAAAATTTATTCCACGGAATTTCCTTGAAGACGAGGTTTATACAGCCAACAAGGCATGCGCACTTGTGTTATGGACGAATTGACTAAATTAAAGATCATTTCGGTCTATAGAATTATCGGCTCAATTTATACTATAAACGTCGGTCCAGATGAAGCATTCGTCTGCTAAGTCAATATACTTCTAGCTTAAATACTAAGGATGAATATCCCTTCTGGACAAACTTGGGCAAGCAGTTCTTAATAGTTCGTCTGGAACTTTGTCTGTGTATAATTGCGGGCAAACAAACGGATTCTGTCCAGACATGATTACACATTTTAGTTCGTCTGTCAGGAAGAACAAAGCAAGACGGGTAGTTCGTCTGGCCCGGCCCGTTTTTACACACACACGAACTATCCGATGGACACTAGAACAAAGTATCCTTGCCAAGTTCGTCCAGAGGGATAATTATTATTATTATTATTATTATTATTATTATTATTATTATTATTATCATTAACATTATCATTATTATTATTATTGTTATTATTTATCTTTTTTGTTGAGAAGAGGGATTATTTTTTTTGATAATTAACTTTGTTAGCTAGAAAAAAGAAAACTACCAGTTTCATTCCGTTGAAGAATTTTTTTTTTCTTTTTTTGGCGAGAATAGTTAATTTACACTCAACGGGTTGCCTTTGAAAGTGAACGGGAAGGCTCTCATTATACATAGCAGTACCTTGAAACACTCTCCCAAAGAATCCCTCTCCCAAGTCCTTCACATACTGCACCTGATCCAGTCGGTATTGCTTCGGCTTGTTAGCACTAGAAAGTTCCAACAATCTGGCGTCCAGGTTGTTGAGGGATTCCGCTCGCAGCCTGTCTCGCATTGTAATGGGAGCATTTTGAGTGATCGCAATCTGTCTTCTGCGCCATAGGACAAACACAACAACGCACGCCAAAATAACAAGGCCAACGAATACCAGGGGGAGGATGATGTGTAGCTTGTTGTCGTCCGCAGCAAACGTCGTCCGAGGGAAGGCTGTAGAGGTTTCGATCGACTCGGTGTAGTCTAAAAAAGAGCAAAACACATCAATAGAAGGTCAACCTTAGGGAAAGGGGAAAGGGAGGAGACGGGGGAGATAGGCGAAAAAACTTCCCCCCCCCCCCACCCCTTGCTTCTTCTCTCAGCGTAACGCCCACCCCCTTCGTCTCACTTTCTACTCTCTCGATGTACCTCTGCTTTCAAAATTCAAGATGACGACTACACGTTTCGCTAACACTGATCGAACGTTTGTTTGCCCAAAAATTCGCCTGTTCGGTGCAGGCTACCAGAGATTTATAACTCAGAGGCGCTTACTTTTAATTATCGTACAAAATTTGCCCACGGAACGTACGTGAAAACAGTAAAACATGTTTTTCTACGCGACATACTCAAATAAAGCATGGTTTTTAGCCAATCACGGAGTGCTAAGCATTCCAGTCCAGATAAGAAACACTCATAAATCTCACCACGTAAAATTTGCAACCAATCTCAGTCAATCTCTACCGGACCATTTTTAAGGGCGACAATATCTCAAAAGTAAGGGAAATACTCTGAAAACATTGATACTCGATTCGCGCCTTAAACGTCACCAGACGTGAACAGCCTGTGAACCGGGCTTCGCAGTGGACAAAATAAAGAGAAAAAATTGGCTAGCAAAGCGAAACGAGTGCTGACTGAAGAAAGCACAGAGCAGTGCCGCTCAGTTCTCTCGCCAGTCCGCCTCGACTTGCTTCGTGCTTGCTTCGGCTTGCTTCGTTCGGCTTGCTTCGTGTGCCACGTTGTCTTCCCTACATGGGGCTGCGTGTTCACAGGGCTAGATGAGAGTGCCAATAACTGCATTTATAGTACAACGCTAATTTTGGAGTGCTCCCTTTGGTCGAAATCGATCCCGTGACGCGATAGTGTCTCTCCTCAGCGGGCGACTATTAATGCAAAATGCCCGTTTTTGGCAATTTTCGCTCAAAATTTAGCGTTTTACAATAAAAACAATAGAGTCGACCTTCTGTCTCAGGCCCTATGCGTGATAGGTTTCCTCGGAAATTTGCCCCGTTCAAACTTCATATAAGCCCTTGAACTACGTTCTTGGGTTTGTTGTGAACATCAAATTTCCTCGGGCAACCTATCATACGAGAGTGCCTTCGACAGAACAACTCTATTGTTTAAATACAAGAGAGGATATTAAATAGTATTGCTCTTTAGGGCCTATTCCTTAGAACTAATTTAAACGTCACATTTAAGGACGTTTTCCCTCGCTTAACACTGTTTTCATGCAGACTTCACAGGATTATCAGTTACAATGGCAAATAAATAAAACAAGAAGAGGTGACGTACTAAAGAATCCGGTCTTAAGACAGGTCATATCCGGTTTGTCCTCAAAGTACTCAAACGAGTTGAGCTTGGAACAGTCAGGTATATCGACGTGTACAAAGTCAATTCCTTGAGCAGCGACGAGGAGCCTTGCAGCGCCGATGACTTGATTCACAGCCTTGCTACATTCCTTGAATATCGCCTCGCAGTCTTCTTTACAGTATTCTATAGCTGCAGTGTTATTTTGGGAGCATGGTGCTAAGGTGTAATGGCATATCATGTTCACCATTATGTATCGGCACTTCTCGTCATCCTCAGCAAACTCATTAATTACTCCTAGTACTGTTGCAAGGAACTGTTCAGTGCCACGTAAGCCAAACCTGTTGTCAAAGAAACGCGGAGTGTGCCTGTAGGTGGGAAGCGTGGTGTTTAACGAACTGCTGCAGACTTTGCCTCGATACGCAATGCATGTGCCTCCCCTGAAAATATACAAAGATAAAAAAGGTTACGAGAAATGTTCCCCTTTTTAGCGCTAGTTGATAGGTCACACGAGTTTTTCAGATTAAAACACTCAAAAGGCAGTAACACCACTTTTCCCATTCAACTAAGACTACCTCGAACAAAGATGACAGACTTCCAGACCCTATTTACAAAGTGATTATATTAACACATGAAATATAAATACCCTATTTTGTCTAATAAACGAGAAGATAAGACCTCGGTGTTTATTCAGGGCCTAACATTTATCAAACAGGGGTAGTTTGCATCATTTTTGATCCCTTATTTTTGTCTTTAATGCTCTTAGCTCACGACATTTATAGGAATGCCGGTACATAGCAAAACCATAAGTAAAACAGGAATCAAATGTCACCGATCAGTCCTTTGAAGTCGATAAAATTCAAGAGAAGGCATGGGAAATGGGTGCTCCGTAGAGTGTAGAGTAGATTTCACCAACTTCCTTTAGGTGGAATGAAAAAAATAAATTGAACTAACGTACTATATATAGTGGTTCATGAACCTTTTTATGAATTGCCATAGCTAGTAATCGTTAAGAATAAGTTAGGTGAAGGTTCAGTTTCAAATATTAAACGCCGGGTATCAAATAGACGCCAGTACCTCGAATAAACACCGGGAGCGTTTATTTAAAAGTTGAACGTGTGGACCTGGGGTTTAGTCGAACCCGGTGTTTATTCCAGGCCCGTCGTTTAATCATGAAAATACAGTATACCAAAGTGGAAATATGAATTCCGAATGAAATTATTATAAGAAATGATGATGACCATCGAAGTCAGAGATATCAACTAAAGCAGTTGAAAATAGAGAACCTGAAAGAATTCCGCAAGCTTGAACGGGTCTCGAACCACGGTGCAGCGCTCAAACCAACTGAGAGCTGGTCATTTATGAAGTCGTATAAATCCCATAGATGGAGAATAAATCGAAGTGAATATATGAAATAATCACCTCGGTTGAACTGCTGATCTGAACTGCACCTCATAAGGTTTCGTACACGGGGAGGTTTCGTGCCGAGGTTCAAATCCTTACCCTTTGATATACTCACTTTGATCAAAACAGTACTTTTTTCCTACCCTTAGAAAAAAATGAGCTTTCTTTACCTCAAAAATAAGCTAAAAGGAAAGGAGTAGACCACGGGGGGCTTTTAGCTGCTCCAATGCTCCAAGCTTTCTTAAAGTTTTTGCGTTGGGATTTCTGTCAAAATTTTGCAACCCTTTTTGCTACTCCGATTTAGCTGCTATCCTTTTTAGTAGAGGGTGTTTTGTTGACACCCTTTAAAATACTAAAACGACAAATTCGCCTACCCTTTCTGTACTCAGCTGGGAAGCGAAAAAAAGCATCCCTTTCGACTGCAATCCGCGAAGAGGCTCTAAAGCACGATTTTAGTACACGAGGTTTCGAAGTTTTCTAGCGATTTCTTGTCAACAGACTCCTCATTCAATTTGATAGCATTACTTCTTTGTATCGCTCCAACGAGATGACTGATCGAGATGACTGATGGACCCACTTCCGGTTGCCGTTTCTTTCTCCTAGTTCTCAGGCTATGAAAATGGTGGTCTCGTTATGGTATAAGTATTCCTGTGGAAAACCCCTCAAATTAAAAAATAAAACAAACAAATCCAAAAACTTGCCTCTTCGTAAAACATCGCAACGTGCTGTTAGTTTCTGTTGGATTCCAGCAACAGGCAAAAGCATAACATACAGTAGCATTTGCATTCTCAGGATCTGGCACTACACAACCCACCTTCTCTTCTGTGGTTACTGCAGAACAGTTAACCTGAATGGCTGAAAAAAATGACAGAATTTAACCGCGCTGTTCATAATTGAACCAATTTAGAGTTGTCCCTCCCCCTGACAGTTATTCTTTTCGACAGTTATGAGTGTTAATCGACAGTTGTGGAGCGAAAAAGAAGAGGTACCGTCGGTATTTTCTCGATTAAACGCCAGGAGCGTTTATTTTAAACTAGACCTCGTAGACCCGGCGTTTATTAAAATGGAGTATTTTTCATCATTTTTGATAGCCTAATTTTTTTTCGTATTTAATGTTTTAAGTTTACTTAAATTACAGCAAAATATAGCGCAACATAATAAAAAACAGGAACAAATTGTCACCGATTTCACCGGGTCTCTAATCGATAAAATTCAAAACAAGGCAGGAGAATTAGGCGCTCAGTGGCGTGTAGCGGAATGAGAGGAATTTGTTGAACTGAAGTACTCAAACAAACGCCGGTATCTCGAAAAAAACGCCGGGGACGCTTATTTCAGTTTTGACCGTGTGGACCTGGCGTTTATTTGAACCCGGCGTTTATTCGAGGCACGGTTTTTAAAATGGAGAAATACAATACTTCCAATGGCCGTCCAAGCCACCGTACGGAAGAAATATCACTATATGTTTATTAACAACTTATTTCAGAAAAGTTTCGCCACAATTCCCTCACGATATTTTAAAGGCTTTAAAGAGCGACTTTGAGTTTTGAGAATTGGTTGCGGACAAGTTCTACCCTATCATTTCTGTTGCAAAATCAAAGTTTTGCATAAACACAATCAGTGGTTTCCTTACGTCAATAAATCATTCAAAAATCCATAAATTGAATTATTAACTTGCTACGGGAACAATAGATGTGGTGTTCACGATATCTCAGATCCACTTATCTTTTAATCTGATAGAGATATGTCTTTTTGTCAGACACAAGTTCCAATATCTCGAGTTTGTTTTAACCAAAACTGCACGGCCCCATTTATTTAATTGCACATATTGCGCAGTGTTGCATTAGGTTGTCTCGCAAGCAGATAACAATAATAGACACAGTATTCCACAGTATTACCAAAAAACGCGGGTTAAAGACCGGGGTTAAAGAATGCTTTCAATTTAATAATCAAATGCGATAAACCTTTGACCGTTTAGGTAATCTATAGGACAATACAATGCATTGGTAGGCTTATGTCCATCTAGACTCTTTAGCCGACGTTTTATCGCCGGAGTGTCTGTCCCTTGATAATTAATAGAATCGCTGATAATCCGTCTGCGACAACTTTCGGCCGTAAGTTCGTCGGAACGTAAGCTCATCAGCTGATTATACTTGTTGTAGTTAGTCTGTGTAGCTAGAAGGGGCATAAGATGGATTATGCGTTTAGACAAAGCTGACAGACGCAAAATCAGTCTTCGGCAGCTGTTTACATCGTTTACATTGAACGGGAAAACCACAGCCTTATTTCGTTCCAGACGGATAACCCCAACGTCTCTCTAGTGTTTAAATTTAAAGAGGACTGCTCTTAGTTCGAATGTTGTTCAAATTAGCCATTAAGTCACATACTTCTGCATTGTGAGCAGTGAATACGAACAAGAAACTCAAAACGAAAAGCACACGGAGAAGGGTCCGGTAGCCCAGGTTTACCAACTGAAATCCAATTAATTCCTTAGGTACTAGACATCTTTCCTAAATGTTCGAGACCTGAACAGGACCAACAGTGAACGCCGTATAGCCGAACAATGCAAATGATGAATTGAAGTAAAATCATCACTATTTAAGCTGGCAGATAACCGTCCAGGATTACTGGATTAAAAAAAAAAACTAGAAATCGTAATGTCCATTTACTCCAGCCGGTAGTGCCTATATTTAATAGCGTCATTGTCAATTAGTGAAACTTTCTTCGCAACAAACAAGCTGTTCACGTTGGTTGCGAGAATTCAGACTTCAAAATTACTGTTATTTCTCTCGAAAAAGGATCAACAGTAGAAAAGAAAAAAGGTTAACGTTCTTCTCTAACTCAAGGCCAGAAAGTGCTAACGAAGTTTTTTTCCTGTTTACACAAGTTTCAACCCGTTAAGGACATCCCTCATTGCAACACGGAAGACTTTCAATCTCTTCTCAACTCTGCAGACTTAAACTGACTTAACACTTACCTTTAGCTTGCAAAGAACAAATAAGTAGTCCTAAATGAAGTAATCCAAGAGTTTGATAGAAAATCCCTTCAATAGCCATGGTTTACACCAGTCTGATGGATGAACTTCCGTATCACAACTGAAATAAATTTCGCCCCAGGGCAATGTTACGGTCTTCGGAACAGTCCAATCCCCTCTAAGTCACCGCATTGTTTCTTATTTTCATTTTCGAGATTGCAAATCAAAGGTTTGGAAAGAAAGGCTTCGTTCAGAAACTAGTCAGAGACTCTCTTTCATTTAGGGTGCATTCTTTTGGGACTATTCTGGCTATTCTAATTTCGGTTTAGGAAAAACAGAATACACGGAATTTCAGGGTGCGTTCTTTTGGGACTATTCCGGAATAGGAATACTCGGAATAGAAGGTATTTGTGTTCTTTTGGGAGCTATTCCGTTTTCGGAATGAACGGAATATCATTCCGTTCATTCTGCTCCCGATAGCAGAATGAAAGGAATGAAAGGAATACGGTTTACTCGGAATAGACAGAATACGTGTTCTTTTGGGAAATTTTTGGCGGGAAATCCTACGCGGCCGCCCGCGCGTGTGCAGAAATAGTGGTTCTCAGGTCACCTCCGCCAAGGGTATTCCGTTTCCAGAATTGGCGTTCTTTTCGAAATTGAAATTCCGTGTATTCTGTTATTCCTAAACCGGAATAAGAATAAGCAGAATAGTCCCAAAAGAATGCACCCTCAATTTCCAAAAGAATGCTCCCTCTGAAAACGGAATACCCATGGCGCAGGTGACCTGAGAACTACTATGTCTGCGGCCGCGAAGGATTTCCAGCCAAAAATTTCCCAAAAGAACGCGTATTCTGTCTATTTGAGTTAACCGTATTCCTTTCATTCTGTTCATTCTGCTATCGGGAGTAGAATGAATGGAATGGCATTCCGTTCATTTCGAAAACGCAATAGCTCCCAAAAAAAAAACACAAATACGTACCGTCTATGTGGAGTATTCCTATTCTGGAATAGCCCCAAAGAACGCACCCATAAATTCCCTTTCTTTTGCATGCTACAAGAAAGCGCAAAGGGGATTTAAAACGCCCGTTTTACCCACCTAACCCCCAGGTTAACACATGTTAGCGCGACCTCATCATTAAATCTGCGTGTTTCCACCCCCATAGTTTTGCTTGTCCCAACATACGACTCGGCGTGACGAAAATTAAAATATGACCGTGCGACAAAAAAATTTTGACTTAGATGATTACTGAATGACATAATGTTTAACAACTGAAGACTCGCCTTGTCCGTCTTATCCGTTTGAGCTAAATTTCCGTTGTCATTTTCCCAAAAAACACGCACAAGAGCGTTTTCATGATGTTTTCAACAGAACTGATAGTAAGGGTGTTCGGCCGTGTTAGTTTAGAGTTGACATAAAGTAAATTGCCCACCGTATAGATTCAAACGTCGATGTTTCGAGGTCAGTGTTTTATTCATATTTATAACGTTTAAAAAAAATTCTTCTCCCGACAGCATAGCCCAAATATACTACACGCAACAATGACGCAACGGCAACCCATAATCAAACCCTAAACAAAGTCCTCCATAAAGCCACTGAAGCAAACAACTTGCAGTATTCGATGGAGAGATAATTTCCAGTGCCTTTTTTTTAAGTTCGAGGGTTCCTTCGTTCACATTACGGACTAACACGCTGCCACGATTTCCAGTTTGAGAAGCACGTTTCTGAGATTTTATCGCGGCCTTTTCATTATTCTTCTTTTTCCCGAATTGTCTCGGCCCATAACGAAGACGTAGTTTCAAATAAAACTATCTTGTGTTGTAGAGGATGACGAAAAACTGACACATACATTAAACGCAGAGCAGTTTTCATCCAACACCCACGCAAGTTTTCGCCGATCGACAGCAACGATCATCAAACTGATTCGAAAGCCAGTTAAAATCGCTGGCTTCTTTCCTTGACATCGCGCCGGAAATTGACTTGAATGAACTACCGGAAGTGTTGTTTCGTACGAAAAATGATGCCATATAATAAACTACTTACTAACTTCACTTGCTCGGGACCGTACTGAGGAATATTGGCGCTCGGTCGTTTTTGTACGGACCTCGCTGCGCTCGGTCCGTACTGCCGCGACCTCGAGCCAATAGGGAGCTTACGAATTGACGACTTTCGCACGACGACGCCGTTGGGTCCCGTCATAGTCCCGCGTCGCCGTCCTGCAGAAATTTGAATTTACGATTTTATTGAAGACGACGACGTTGGTTGGCGCGCGTCAGGCTTATTTTCCCGCCGTTTCTGAAGTTTGTTTTCTTCTTTTCGCGATTAAAGCAGTGTTGTGCAAACCAAAATGTCCAACTTCAGAGAAATAAGAGCATGTATTGCATACGCTTATGGAAACAGATTTATAAACGAGCAAGAGTTTGTACTTTTATACGATGCTTACAAGTCAACAAATCCAGACTTTCCGTACTGGAACTACGAAAGATTCGATTTAGACGAGAAAACGAACGACGAATGCAAGGCCGAGTTTCGTTTCGACAGGAAGGACATTTATAAACTTGCTGAACAGCTGCAGTTACCTGACGAAATAACAACTTACAATGGTTTAGTTGTAGCCTCGGTGCCTGCATTATGCATGTATCTTAAACGCTTTGCTTATCCTTGCCGATATGGAGATTTGGTTTGTCATTTTGCTAGACCGGTTCCTGAGCTTTCCATCATAACAAACCACATGATGGACTTAATTTACGGTCGGTGGCATCATCTCCTTACAAGATATAACCATGATTTGCTCTCCCCTCCCAAGCTTCTTCAATATGCTAATGTAATACAACAGGCAGGAGCTGCCCTTGATAACTGCTGGGGATTCGTGGATGGAACTGTACGTCCAGTTTGCAGGCCTAACGAAAACCAGAGAGTCATTTACAATGGCCATAAACGAGTTCACTCCATCAAGTTTCAGGCTGTCGCTTTACCTAATGGATTAGTGGGGAACCTGTTCGGCCCAATTGAGGGAAGACGTCATGACAGTTTTATGCTAGCTGCCTCGGGATTTTTGCAAGACTTGCAGAGGTTTTCCAACTGCCCCGTAACAGGCCGCCCTCTTTGTGTGTACGGAGACCCCGCCTACCCGATACGAGCACACCTACAAAGGCCCTACAAGGGCGCAGTGTTGACCCCAGCTCAACAAGATTTCAACACCTCGATGAGCACAGTCCGCTCTTCCGTGGAGTGGATATTTGGGGACATCGTTAACTATTTTAAATTCTTAGATTTTAAAAAGAACCTTAAAATCGGTTTGAGTGCTGTGGGTAAAATGTATGTAACGTGTGCGTTAATGCAGAATGCACGAAGTATTTTATATGGTTCTGTCACCTCTGAGTATTTTGGTCTAGATCCGCCATCCTTAGAGGAATACTTTATTTGATGCAATGTTCTTGAGATGCACTTGTAATAGTACTCTAGTTATACAACATGAAAACTCTGACTGCTTGAAATTTTCGAAATATACAAGCATTCAAGTTCAAAATAGAAAAACACCTAGCAGTGAAATAAGGAAATACAATAAAGTGTAAAAATCAACAACTCTTTACGAATGCTAAGGTGTACAGAATATCATAGAAAAACAACTACTTCAAAATTATTGCCCCTTCTTTGAAGCTCAATAACTCAATGCAAGATTTCAACGTCAAAATCAAACACAACGTACAAAAAACCAACAGCTATTTATGAATACTGAGACGCACAAAATATTTTTTACGTCAACAATAACTGCTGCAAAACTATTTTTCCTTTTTTAAAAGTTCAATAACTGCCTGTGATTGTGCTTGCTGGCTGTTAAACATCATCTGCATCATCTGCATAAACTGCTGTTGTTGCTGTTGCTGTTGCTGCATCTGTAACTGCTGTTGATCTCGCGACTGAGTGAACAGTGCCTGCTGAGTAGTCATGCCAGCTTCATCATGTTTTCTCTTTGCCTCCAGCTCTTCCTTCCTTAACTGCTCTGACTTTTCTGCTGCCTCTCTTAGATAGTCAAGCGTGTCAGTGCTTTTTTGGCGCTTCTTTCGCGGCTCGTCCTTTCCAGTTCGCTTCTTAGTCTGAGCTAACCGCTCCATGGCCCTCTCTCCCTCATCTCCTCGCCCGTTGCCTTATCCTGGTCGTTCTTTTTCTGATCCTCAACTGATTCTTTGGTGTTCTTAGCTTCTTCCTCGTCTCTTCTCTCTAGATAGTCCTCCATTGCCTGGTCTATCTCTCTGAATTCGGGCGAAATTCCCGAGCCCCTCTCAGCCTCCCTTTTCCTGGCCTTTGCATCTCGTTCAAGTATCTTCAAGCGATCCCTCAAACTCTTTGGCGACACGAAAAATTTGGGCTCTTTGATGTTGTTTAGGATTTTACAAATCTCCTCTAAGCAGTTGCCCCGCTCTCTAGTGCCTGCACGAAACTTCCAGAGCTCCCAACTATGGATCTCACAACCAAGCAAGGAGTCATGTTTAACTGTCCATTTCATTTTAGGCATTCTGTTAAAAGATGATTTAAAAAATATAAATACAACTTTTAAATAAGATAATGTACAGCAAATATAATTTTTTAAAAAATCGGCAATAACGTCCTCTGAGACCGGCCACAGCCACAAATCGTTGGGCGGTGTTGGATCTCTTGGACAGCTGGGCAAGTGAATTGTTTAAAATGCGAAATATCTACGGCAGACTTAACAGCCGAAGCGACCAAAAATAGACAAAGCTTAGAAAACGAAAATTGCCCGACATTTACAAGCCTATGTAAGATGTCAAATGTGTTACAGATCATCTGCTCGCTCGCATAGCAGAAAAGCCGAGACAAATTTGTGTTTCTACAACTTCAGGCTGGCTAAAAGATGACTCAGGACAAGAATAAAGAACCTCATCGAATTACAAGCTTAACTTTTTGAAATCTAGCAGCGTGTATTGCTTTCAGTCCCGGCTTCCAGTAAAATATTTTCCTATTATATTATAGACCCGACTATAAAATATACACCCCTTTTAATTTCTTTCAAAATTCGTTAAACAAAAGCAAATGTCTTATCCTTCAACAAGGTGTAATTAACATAAATGAGTTTTCATTCAGCAATCTCATCCTTACTTTTTCGTGTCACTTGGCGTTTCACTTGTCTCACTTGCCATGCTTCTACTCAGCTCAGGGTATTTTGGGGCGTTACTTGAATGAAAACAGACAAAAAGTCAGAAACATTTATGTCAAGAACATATCCCTGATGTGATTCTTGAATTATCTGGCAGAATCCCCAGAAGTATCGAGAGAAAACTTCGAAAACTCACCTCACGTTCTTCTGTTTCGGCGACACCGTAAATTTGCTCAAAACAACGTCGTCGACTTTGGCTCGACGCCGGCAACTGCCTACAAAAGCATGCGCAGTAGGCATGTCACGCAATCCAACGGCGTCGTCGTGCGAAAGTCGTCGATTCGTAAGCTCCCTAATATTCCCCAGTACGGCCCTCGCGTTCAGCTAGTAAGAAGTTAATAATAAGCCCTTCACTGCCTGCATGACGTACTCAGTAGGTCATGTTTCTCACACTTTATATGTCAGTATGACGAACTGAGTACGTCCATGTTTTCAAACTCCCAGTTGAATCGAGTAGAATGCAAAAGGTAAAGTTTATGGACGTTTTATCTCCGTGATGTAATAAAGTGTCCATTACAAGGAGGTATCCGTGATGTAGAAAAATATAACAAACTTTACTGACAAAGGTAACGAGGACTCTGGCAATGCGATTAAAATTTATCCAGGGACCTACACGCATGCGCACAAACGAAGAGCCGAGTCAAGCAAGGACAAGAGTTGATGAGAATTAAAACTCCCAGACTTCGGCCTTGAACTTGCTCTCAGTGACTCTCGTGTGCTCTCGGCGACTCCCGTGCGTTGTCAGAGAGCTTGAATCTGCTCGAATTTTAATTGGAGCCGATGGAAGATCAAACTCTCGCTCGCGTTTGGCCTCTTAAGTCGGTGACTCTCGAGCGCTGTCAGCGACTCTTGCGCAGTTTCGGTGACTCTCGTGCATTTTGGCTACCGTTTAGAACTTCCGGTGTGGCTATCGTTTGGACTTCCGGTCACGTGGCTCCCCTTGAGGAATTGCCCGTGGGTCGCTTTTGCGAGTTTAGTCCAGTTCATTTTCGCTTGAACAAACAGTTTTGCAAAGTACAGTATATTTAGTACGTTCAGTGTATTAGGGACGTTTATTTGACATATTTTGATTTTTTTCTGTTGCATTGCGGGGTACATTGGTCTTAATTTTCGGAGTTCAATTTGTGGAACTCACATGCACTTTCGGTGACTCTTGTGTACGCTCGGCGACTCTCGTGCGCTCTCAGCCGATTCTTGTGAGCTCTCAGCGACTCCCGTACGCTGTCAGAGAGTTCAATCCGCCCAAATTTAATTGGAACCGCTGTAAGCTCAAACTCTTGCTCTTGTTTGGCCTCGTTTCTTGGCGACTGTCGTGTGCTCTCCGTGACTCTCATGCGCCCTCGGCGACTCTCATGCACTGTT
This sequence comes from Siderastrea radians, assembly GCA_964017195.1. Classification (NCBI taxonomy): domain Eukaryota; kingdom Metazoa; phylum Cnidaria; class Anthozoa; order Scleractinia; family Rhizangiidae; genus Siderastrea; species Siderastrea radians. Next base: position 12,076,507 of record OZ024898.1, on the reverse strand, counting down.
GGTGACAGCTCGAGGGCCAGCTATGAAAGAGTTTCAGTCAACTCAAATTTCAACGAGAATCAATGGAAGTTCAAACTCTCTCTCTCTCTCTCTCGTTTGGCCTTGTTAACCGGCAATTGTCGTGTGCACTGGGTCACTGTCGTGTGCTCTCGGCGACCCCTTGTGCGCTGTGTTGGCGACTCACCTGGGCTACCTATCGAAGAGATGGAATTAGCTTCATTGAAATCTACAGTACGTTGTTCAAACTGTCCTTTTTCTTTGGCTTGGAACTCTGGTGCAATCTTGGCGAAAGTCGTGGGCTCTAGATCAGAGAAGAGTTTGAATTAGCTCAAATTTCAACTAGAATCGATGGAAGTTTAAACTCTCTTTTTTTCTCTCTCTCTCTCTCGTTTGGTCTGAAACTGTCGAGCATTCTGTCGTGCACTCTAGGTGACTCCCGTACGTTGTCAAAGAGTTTCAATGTGAGCTGCTCAAATTTAAATTGGAATCGATGAGAGCTCAAACTCTCACTTTCGTTTGGCCTCAACTCTCATTGGCGCTCCTGCACTCTCTCTTGACGACAATCGTTCTCATTTGGTCCGCGCTTTATAGCGGGGAAGTTACAGTGTATAAGCTTATCTTTGAATTGCTTTACTTGCATCCCGCTTTTTAAACCTTACTTAGGGGTCAACCATTTAACTTCTGAGGGGGGGGGGGGGTTGGGTGATTTGGTATAGGCATGAAGTTTTTTTTCAACCGCTTAATTCCCCATGAATTTTTTTTCTTGAGGTATGTGCTTGCATGATATTTTTTTCTCTCTCCAACGTTCTGCATGAAATTTTTGTGTGTGTGTGGATGGGGTTAGTAGGCCTTCATTATAAATCAAATTACAAAGGATCTGTGAAAGAAACTTGGACCAAATATATTAATTTTTATCTAAGAGCTTTTGACTGACCTTTATAATACAGTACATTTATTTTAACACCGAATGTAAAACACTGAGGTGACCCCTTCCGACTGTAGAAAGGAGTCAGGCCTGTTTCTGGACTTTTGCAAGTACATAGTGCGGGCATAGCGCTACAGAACAGTACAATGCATAGCGCGAATGCCCCTACAGTGCATATTTACAGGAAGATAATGAACCACATCCTTTCCTTGTTATATCAAACTGAGAACCACCAGTACAGCAATACACATTACAAAGCCAAAAAATAATCTGCACAGAGCTCTCAAGTTGATTTGTTGCCAAAGAGTGAGATTTTTGACGGCGTAGTCGTCTATTATGACGCTGAAGGCGTCACCTTTCTAGGGGGTCTGGAGGCATGCTCCCCCAGAAAATTTTGAAAAATTAAAGTAGCTAAGACGTCTTTTCCTTTATTCTGAGCGGCAATGTTGCCCTTCAAAAGTAACTATTTAGATCCCAGATTTTTCTTTTAATTGGACTAATATCAACTCTTTCTTAACATTCTGACTTATCCAGAAGTCAAATTAACATGTCATAACGCTAAAAAACAGGAGTTTCTTCTACATGCTTTCATTCTGATCACTGATGCTCTTTGTTGTAGTTCCAAGTAGCTTTCTTGGTTCTGGCGAACAAATCTGCAGGTTGCTCAAAAGATGACTCTTTTTTGGTCATTTTGATAGTAAGCAAAGAGGCCAACGTACCATACACCTGGAGACGGGCCGAAATGTTGTTTTGTTTTTCCTTATAAGAGAAAAAACTCTCTCTTCACCGGTCTTTGAATGTGGTAGAATAAGAGTGTTTGGCCACGTCACTTATCCTACCAAATTTATGGGTACCATTCCCTAGCTTCAACGATGACAGACATCCGCAGATCACATCCATGTGAACACTGGATGATGATTTCTCATCATTTTCCTCACTTCCAAACTTTATTTGGCCTTCATCCCAGACTTTCTTGGGAAAAAAGGGGCAAATTCAATTAGACAACATGCACGAACATGGAAAAGTACTGAGGCCTCTTGCAGTACTTATGGTAGAAGAGACATCCCGCAAAGTACAACAATTGATTACAGTACTTCACAATGAACACCACATTAACGAAATGACTGAAAAATGGCTTTGTCAAACACCAAACCCGCCTCGAATTCCAGTATTTTACACCCTTAGGAAAATCCACAAACCGACTTGGGAGACCTATAATTTCGGGAGTGTCAGGTCCAACAGAGAAGTTGTCAGCATTTGTTGCCATACTACTCCAGCAGTTAGCACAACAACAGAAGTCGTATCTCAAAGACTGATACAGTCAACTGACTCCATTAATTTCATTGAGAGGACTAAAGTTCCAGAGAACGCAATCCTTGTATCATGGACATAACGAGCCTGTCTACTAATATTCCACAAGAGAGGGAATACATACGGTATGCGAGGCATACGACACTCTATAGAGACACACCTCCTATCCCTGCACGTTTACGTACTTGACAAGCGTTCAGGCTGCTACAGGAGAACTCGTTCCAGTTTTGTATCAGATAGATATTTAATTAAATTTACTTCATGTTCCAACAGCTATTCTGGCATTCTTGATTTAGAGTGCACTTAAAACATTGTTCTTCAAAACACAACACCAGCCGTGATCTTGAAGTTCAGAAAACATGTATCAAGATTGGTTACCACAGGTGCTATAAATGTAATGAAAAAGCCATCTGAAGGGGACACATTATTGTGCAAAGAATCCCTCTTACCCAAGTCCAGATCGATGCCAAAATCTTTAACAGTCTGGTGATAAAGTTCAATGTGTCAACCCAGGAAACATCTTGCCAGAATTTTTTTTTCAGCTTACTGTACGTGCGTGAATTTTTTTTTGGACAATAGTCTTGTGCAGGAATTTTTTTCTTACGCAAATGCACTTGCGGGATATTTTTTTTCAAAATCACTTAACCCCCCCCCCCCCCTCAGAAGTTAAATGGTTGGCCCCTTTACTCATTTATTCCCATACCTCCCACAATCTTCCATAAAAGATCAGGGATCTTGGGCTATTTGTGACGTCATCATTTTCAACGACCAAAGGTGCTTTTGATATTCAATAGATACTGTAGGATGAGATCATGGAAAAGCATGCCTTAATGAGAACGATCAGGATAGGGATTTTCCCAAGCAAACTGGACGACACATGTGGCCTTCCCAAGGAACGCTGCTTGTTGTTGAAAAACTACTCTTTCCTTTGAAGGCCAAATTTTTTTCCCGCAGGAGGAACGTCTGCTAAATGGCTAAAACGCCAGAAAAAGGAAAAACAAAAAAAACAGGAAAATAAAAGCAACGGGACTAAGTACAAAAACTCGAAAAGATGCTCTGGTTTCTGTTTTCAAAATTCAAAATTTTGAGTTGTGCCAATGCGCAAAATCAAACTTTGGAAAAAAGAAACAGTTGCTATGTTGCAAAGCCGTTTTAGCCGCTTTGGTCGCAATTTGCTTAAAAGACGGGTAGAAAATGCAGTTTGTTCCTTTAAAATACTGTATTCTTTTTTTCGAAAACCTCCGAGAGTGAATGGGTTAATAGCTGGAAATAAGCGGGTAAGTGTTTCCTACGACTTTCAGATTGAAAGGGGGGAAGGAATTCTACACCCTCTGTCACCGCCTCCCCCCCCCCCCCTTCCCACCTCCGGGTATTAAAGAAAACAAAAAACAAAACAAAAAAGGCACGGTCTGAGGGACTAAACATTCGTGCTGTCGACACCGAAGTGAAGCAACCTCCCTTAAAAACAACACCCAAAAGATAAAGTCGGCGTATAAAACAAACACATTTTAATTAACAGTACTGGACTCTTCAAAATAATGATCTTGGATGTCTATGAGGGAAGTTTTCCAACTTAAGGTCAAGAATTTCTAGTAACGTTTTACCTAACTATTTGTTTGCTAGCATAAAATCATTCTTCCATACATCTGTTTGCTAATCTACGGTAAATGTATGCGGACTATGTTTACAAAAGAGGCAATTAAACCGACAAGTTTCATACTAAAAAAAAAAAAGGAAATAACAATTATCTTACTAAGATTTCAAATCGAAATGACGTATACAACCTAAAATATGATTTCCTCAGTACATTGTGTAAAGTGATTTCAACTAACTCCGGTAAACTCAAACAAGCTCTTCCGAAAGTGGTTTCGCTCCTTCGGATTTACCAATGTAACCCTCAATAACTCGAAGCTTTCTGCAACTGGACTGTACTTTTAAGTGCCTTACATGGGGTATCAAAATAGCCTTTCTTAAGACACTGTTTACGGCTTTTTATTGAATGAAAATATACTTAAAACCCTCAAAATAAACTTAAAAACCCTAAAGTATCTACATTTTTTCTTTGTTTACCTGTTTGAAAAAAAAAACTGAAGAAAGAAAGGGTACAAGGATTTAAGTCTAGTTTGAGAACCCATACAGCCATTTGAATGCACAGTCCACCACTCTACAGAGATAATCCTGTGGTTTTAAGACGTTTCCGTAAGGAAGCTCTACTAATAAGTCATCCTCACTAGAAACATTGTGAAAAACAAAACAAAAGATTTGTAATACAGTTGAATCCCTTACACGAGTTCATGAAGGATTTTTGTTGACAAGATGTTACTTATGACACATTCTAAATAAAGCGTTATTGCGTTTGTCTGATAAATTATTCAAGCGGGAAGGGACGTGTTTGATTGTGGAAACTGGTCGACATTGGTTCGATGAATTGCGTTAACCTTTACAAAAAGGTACTTGGTTTAAAAAATCGAAATTCAAAACCTTAATTCTTGTACGAACTACATGTAAAGTTATAAAAAATATAACTATGTACAAAATCGTATAAACAATGACGACATTAGAAAATTTAAACCAAAAATGGAAAAAAAAGATCACTGTTGAGATGATCTTATTAGCCCTACTAAGAATCAAACTCGATTAAAAATATCTTAAGGTGAAACTTAAAAATAGTTTGGTAAAATGACTCTGTTGTAATATCACCAGAGCCTCTTCCTCATTGCCAAGCGGGCATGAAATTTGGCAGGGGACTGGGGCAAAGAGCATTTAAAATACTCGTTTCCGGGGTCCTTTCTCTTTAACTCTCGAGATATGAAGAGAGACGACTCTGGGAACTTGGTTGGCCTTCTGGTCAGTCTTTCCACCGAGAAAGCCTAAGAAAAGTACCAACTCCTATCTCTCAAACCAACCGAAAATCTGGAATTGTTGAAATCGAATCGAATTGCAATAAGGTTCCAGCCACCTCAAACCACTCAGTGTTAGACTGTTGGACTAAGAAGTCGTGTGCAAAGCTATTGGTCGCGGTCACACCAACGCCTTAAACTGCAGTAAACCTGGTTAGCCTTTAGTTCGTTTGGCCACCTCATTCAATATCGTATAACAAGTTGCCTTTTAATGTTTAAACCATGCATCCTGTTGGAGTCTAACCTAAGTTACTTTCTGTTGTGTTGGATGCCAATGTTTACTTTCTCCGATTTATGGTGTCCCGAATTAGAGCTCCAATTAGCACTTTCGTGCTAAATACATCGACACCTAAGTAAAGGGATTTATTTTAAAAAGAAAAACAGAGAAGCGGTGACAGTATCAAAATCTTAATCAAAATAAGAGCCTTGATGTAACCACAGTTTACCAATAGAATAATTGTTTTATTATACAGACAAGCCCAGGATAGTGGCGAAGACTGCTTGTAAGCTACACGGAACACTTTCATGAAAACAGACATTCATTTCCAGCGCGCAATAATTCTTACTGGAAGCGTCTGTGGGGAAGGGGAGGGGAACAGGGGATCTACATCTCCCTCTCCCCGTATCCTTTCACTCCGGTTCCGGCCCTATTTTTGTTAGCTCCCGCCTCTTTGCGATTTTTCGATTGCCAAATATTGCACAATGTTGCGTTATTTTCCCTATTTCTCCCGCTGCCCTTCACCTTGAGAATCCCGCTTTGCGCCCCTTCTTCACCCGTCCCCCGTACACCTCCCGTCCCCTTTTTTCCGGACTCCCGCCCCCCTGTCCCCCTTCTCCTCTGTGCTAATGGAGAATAAGCTGATAGCATTGAGGCAGCAAACGATTCAAACAGTACGATTGCTGATATCCATGGGCTGTCTATGTAACAAATAAAAGTCTATCCCACTCCCTTATTTGGCTTTCAATCGTAGGCGAGAGGTACGTTTCGCCCGTTCCCAGAACCCGCAATCCTTTTGGACAGCGGCAAGAACAAATGACCTCTAAACTGAAATCCTAATAGAACGACTGGATCACCGAAACAAGCGAAGGGATGTGATTCTTTCCGCGGTCCGAAAGGATCGCGGGGGTTGGGGATGAGAATGCGCTCGCTTGAGGTTTCGCTCGAAAACCAAACAAAGACCCCCCTCCCAGGCTAAATCAAATTTCGAACGGAAGACATAAGATCTCATTCCAAATTATTGTTTAGTATAAACTGAAAGCACCTTGAGGGATCAGTTAACTCCTAATGCACATTGTTCATTCACACTGGGACATCACTGGGAACGTCCCCGTCTTTGTCAAATGTGTCCTCGGCGCCGCTCATCGTTAAATCTTCGTATGATCGGGGCACGTCGTAAGTACCTTCGTTTGCTGTCGTCCGAGGAATGTCGTAATCACTTGCGGCGGCACTTCTCGGAATGTCGTAATTTCCTGCGTCTGTGAAAAGGCATTAAAAAATACGTTTTGTAGTCTGTTCTGTGCCAGTTTTTAAGGGATCATTTCAAGCTAAGAATGTACTCAGAAAAACTTAGTGGTTCTAGATGCTGAGTCTCCGTTGAGCAGTACATTTCTTTCGATGGACTGAAGAAGGCTATCACGTTTGAGTCTGTGGATGAAACCCTAAAGTGTGATCATTCAAATGAAAGCTGGTGAGCAGTACTTTCTTGAGGTACTGTTTATTAAGCTGTACAAGGTGGTTCCAACTTTGAGTCTGAGAATGAAATCCTACAGTGTGATGAGTCGAATGCAGAAGAAGGCCCGGGACAAAAGGATTCGACATTTCCACTCAACAACGTTCAACACTCGTCACCGTTGAATTCAACATGTTGCACACGTTTGGCCTCCACGTGGAATTTATGATGTTGGATGATGGTGAATGATGTTGGTCGAATGATGTTGGGTGGCGTTGAATGATATTGGTCGAATGATGGTGGATGATGGTGAATGATGTTGGGTGGCGTTGAACGGAATCTGATTGCCATAACATCTTGAATCAGTCAACATACAGTGTTGAACGTTGATGCAAGGGGGTTAGTATGAAAAGAAACTGTGGTGCTGCGTCGGTGGGGAAACACAAAACTTTGGATTCATCAACTAAGTTGAGAAAGTAAAGGTGAGAAAGTAAAGGTGATGTTTTGAGCGTTAGCCCTTCGTCAGAGCAAATCAAGGAATTGTGGGTTGCGCATAGTTTATATGGAGAAAGGTGGAGCTACGCTATTGGTAGGAACATGACAAGGTAAAAAAACAAGAGTTGAATGAAAATCGTTTTCGTTCTTTGATACCGCTTTTCATTAAGCTACTGAGCAGTACTTTCCTGTGGTGCTCTTTATCGTGCTGTATAAGGTGGTTCTAACTTTTGAGTCTGTTGATGAAATCCTAAAGTGTGACCATTCAACTGAAAGCTGCTGAGCAGTACTTTCCTGTAGTGCTGTTTATTATGCTGTGCAAGGTGGTTCTAAGTTTTGAGTCTGTGGATGAAATCCTAAAGTGTGACCATTCAAATGAAAGCTACTGAGCAGTACTTTCCTGTGGTGTTGTTTATTATGCTGTACAAGGTGGTTCTACCTTTTGAGTCTGTGGATAAAATCCTACAGTGTGACCATTCAAATGAAAGCTACTGAGCATTACTTCCCTGTAGTGCTGTTTATCATGCTATACAAGGTGGTTCTATCTTTTGAGTCTGTGGCTACTCAAAAAAAAAAATGATGAGCGGATCTTTCCTGAAGTGTTGTTTACATTATACTGTGGTTCCCATCGAGTCTGAGAATGAAATTTCCAGTGGTACTGTCAATTATGGTGTACTACTGAGCAATAGTTTCCTGTAGTATTATCAACAAGTAAGGTGGCTTGAGGATCTCAGTCTGACCAATCCTTTAGTCTGACCAGTTAGATGAAAACTATTGACCAGGCCCCAGTTGTTCAAACGTTGGATAGCGCTATCCACCGGATAAATCATTATCCAGAGGATAAGTGTTAGGGAAACCAATTGCATTATCCACTGGATAGTGATTTATCCGGTGGATAGCGCTATCCGACTTTTGAACAACTGGGGCAAGAGATGAGCAGTACTTTCCGGTAGCGTAATTCACTTCAAATTTGAGTCGTTTAGAAGACGAACGTCATATTTTCGAATTCTGTTTTTTGACTAGACATTTATGTCACCTAGTTTAACAACTCATCGGACAACTTGCACGTGTGTAACCAAGAAAAGGTATTTCTTCTTGGTTGTTTCATTATAATTGAAACACTTATAAGTTATCAACTATCGGTTACCTGGCTCTGTTTTCTCAGCCTGTTCAGGTCCTTCCTCGCTGTCTGATGATGGAGGTACGTCATAATTGTGGTACGGATTTTTCAGTCGCATACTTATCGCTTTGAATTCCAATCGTTTCTCTGGTTCTTTTATCCAGCAATCTTTCATGATGGCGTAAATGAAGTCTGGGCAGTTGTCCGGTTTTCCCAAGTGAATTCCCTGTTAATAATTTAAAAGCAAAAGTACTGCTAACTCATGAGCTCTCATTTCTTACACGGACGTATTGTAGTACTCCGGAACCTTAACCATTTAGACTCAAACAATGATTAGCCTCTGATTTCTCCTTTAATACCACTCGCGCTAATTGTTTGTGTGCATCCTTACTGCGCACGTAATTCACGTTGCAATGTCACGCCACGTCATGCATTGAGCGTGCGCGCTGAGTAAGAAATATAGCCACAAATACAGTGGTTGTGGGTATTTTTATCTTTATAAACGCACGGTGACCCCAATCTTTTTTCGATAAATCACTTCCTTTACTGGTTCTCTGCATTTTGTCCAAAACCAACAAACTTTAATTTTATTGCGATTTCTACTCAAATGCGATTGAACGTTTCTACGAATGCAGGTACACAAGACTTACAATTATCCTTCTGTGAGGTTAATTTTACCCGAAGAAACGATATAACTTGCAAAAACGCACTAAACAGCCCAAATTTTACCCTCCCACGCAGTCGTTTTTAGGGGAGTCATATTACCCTCCTCCCCTGAAAACGACCGCGTGGGAGGCCAAAAGTACGACTCCCCTAAAAACGACTGCGTGGGAGGCTACCCAAATTTGTGGTGAAATCAATAAATCAGCATTACCTATAGAGTCTTCCACGTAACTTATTTTATTCCTTGTAGCAAGAAAGCCTATTTCGCCTTACATAACCAAAGCTTCTAAAAATACAACGTTTCCAATACGCTTTGTCTCCGAAACGAGCACGGTGACCCCCCAAGTTTTTGGCTTGTCTGACACAAGTTGGTCATTATCTAACGGCAGCAAAAGTTTGGGAAAAATCTGAACGTGGGAAGATTTCTGGCGCGAACGTCCTTAAGTGCCATCCCTTGATGAATCATACAAGTAACGACAGTAAAGGAAATGATAACCCAAGAGAAAATGTTTCGATGTTTAATCCAATTCTCCCAAATAGTACCATGCGAGATTTCTGGAGAACAGTGAGGAGAACTGCAGCTTGATATTGAGGCTTAAGGGGTTACCATGACAGCCGATGGACCACAGAATTTTGTCGTATCAACAAGGTATAACAAGTCAATTTATGATACCCACAGAAAGGAGGGAGCTGCGAACATAAAAATGACCGAGGAGGGCAGTGTTAGCAAGGTCGGCACAAACGAGGGGGGTGGTCCCGGTGACCATAGTTTTCGTCAATACTTAAGGAAACCCTTGACTTTCCGTAATTGCCAAGACGAAATATCCCCACCCCTTCACGATGTTGATTGTCCCGTGAAAAAGTAGTTTATCTGTGGCACAACATTGTTTAGGGAAGGAGGGGGGAGGGGCTCATTTCAACTAACGTTGTGGCCAAAATGATTTCCAAAAGTTGCATTAATGTAAAACGGGCGGCTTTTATTGAAGTGTCCCAAAGACTTCATTATACGTCTTAAACTAGGGTATTACTTTTAGACGGGGGAGGAGAGGGGGATAAACAGTCGTTTAACCAATAATTCAAGTGTAAACAATACCTTCTGGATGAATTCCATCACTTCTTTGTTGGTGTAACCGTAATACGGCTGAAGGCCAAATGTGAAAATCTCCCAAAGTACCACACCATAAGCATAAACGTCTGACTTGAGACTAAACTTGCCATACAGGAAGGCTTCAGGAGCCAGCCAGCGAATGGGAAGCAGGGTTTCTTTACTCATCTGAAACACACAGAAAAACGTGTTAATAAAGCCAGTATTAGCTCTTTTCTGATGCAATTTTAATTGACTGTTGAAGGTTGATTTTGCGTTTGCACAGGTGACTTATGTGGCGACTTTCCGGTGAGTTCACAAAGGTAAAAGGAAAAAGACTACGTTTAAAACTTGGTATATTCTAAGAAACTTTTAACAGCAAACCTTGTAATATTCTGAAGAGTATATATCACGTGACATTCCAAAGTCACCAATCTTCACCACCAGGTCATCTCCGACCAAACAATTTCTCGTCGCCAGGTCCCTGTGCACAAATCTTAGTTCTGTCAAGTACTCCATGCCAGTGGCGATCTGAACCGAGATCGCGACGAGGTCTTCTTGCGTAAGATAAACTAACGGGAGAAGAAAAAACAATATTAGCTTTTTAACTCATGTAAACTCAATGCAAATTACAGTACTCATTATTACCTTTTGCTTCCTCATTGGAGTCGAGTGACGTTTCCGCCGGCAGGGCATTCCTCAGATATTGGTTCAAATCCCCATTACTCATAAACTCAAACACCATTCCGTAAGGCTCCTCCTCAGTAGAAACTGCTAACAGTTGAACAATGTTTGGATGTGACAAGATGGACATTAGAGTCACTTCCCTGAAGAACTCTTCTTTTTGTTCCTTTGACGGTTCATCCTTAAGCGCCTTTACTGCCACGGCAACTTCTTTCTTGGGCTGTTTTTCGATGAGACCAGTTGCGCATCCTGTGAGATAAATGTCATATGTATTACAAAACTGGTTGGTACACTGAAGCAGGATAAACAGTTCCTTAGTGACAAGCATTCGTTTTTGCCCTTTGCTTGGAAGTCCTCCCTAGAAGTCGAATATTTAGTAAATAAACCCCTTTCGGCGGCTGGTATATCGGAGGATAATGCCCGAGGCTAAAAGGTTTGTCCGAAAATGAACAGTTGGCCGAGAAGGGCATTATCCTCCGAGATATCAGCAAGCCAAGAAGGGTTTCGTTTATTTTAAGACGTCCCTTCAATTAATTCTACAACGCGCACACTTTATTGTGGTAAAGAGAGACATTCAGCGAGGGTAACAGCACATTTGTATTTAAACAAATCCAAGCTGGTTACTTTACTCGATTTTTTTACACTGTTATTAGATCTGAGAAGTTAAACCCGAAAAAGTGACTTCCTTTCCTATTTTTCTCGCGGACAACGAAGAGCAAATCGGATGACGGGTATCGCTTGTTACCCACCGTCCGATTTTGTACCACGTGATGTGTTTCGACCAATGAGCGCACGCGAAAATTAAGCAGTGGGTTTATAAGAGCTGACCCGATTGTTAGTATCAGGAACCCGTGCAAATATTTCACAAAATCAAGTAGGCACGTAAGTTCATGGTTAACATAGTGGTAAGAGACTGAGCTTCCAGAAAACTTAAAATATTTCTATCAATTAAGATAATTATAACAATGAAAATACAGAGAGCCCCTTCTACGATTTTAAAAGTCAAAACGCAGAGAAACAATGGGAAACAATAATAGGGTAGCAAAGAAAACAATGGCTACGTCGCATATCCCAAACAACAGCATTTTTTCAAAACTGTGTGATTGCTTTTCTCTTTATTTTTTGTTTTCTCTACATTGGTCTGGTCTTGCCCGCTGGTTAGGTCTGATTTGTCTTGTTTTGTTTCGCTGATTTGGCTTATTTTAATTGTTTCATTTCGTGTCGTTTTGTTAATTAGTTTGGCTGTTTTGTTTCGTTTCTTTTCATTTTGTTTTGTTTGATTTGGTTGTTTCGTTTAGTCCCGTATTAGAGCGGTTTTCAAATGAGTGTCGTGAACCCGAAACCAAAGTAATTATTCCAGCCAACCACACGTCAGCAAAGACAAATTACCCAATGAACCAATCAGAACTAGAAGCAAATGCATGTAACGTTAACCGGCACCAAGCGCAGGAAAACGCTTGCGAGCAAGTCGCGATTGGTTTGAGTTTTACTTCTGATTGGTTGAGAAAGTGGCGCGAGATGTTTTAACCAATGACAGAGCAAAGAAAAGCAAAACCAAAGCAAAAAACGAATTACTTTTGACACAATTAAAAACCGCTCTATTTTGGCGACTTGGTTTAATGCCTTGTTTCGTTTTGCTTCGCTTAGCCTTAGCCCTCACTATACAGTACCTTGAAACACTTTTCCGAAGAATCCCTCTCCCAAGTCCTTTACGTACTGCACGTGATCCAGTCTGTACTGCCTCAATTTGTTTGGATCATAAAGCCTCAGCAGCCTAGAGTCCAGGCTCTTTAGGGACTCCGCCCGGAGCCTGTCCCGCATTGTCATGGAGCCTTTTTTAGTGATCGCATACGCGTTATCAACGGCGTCTCTTTTCTTTTTCTGTCGTCTTCGCCAAACGACAAACACAATGCATGCCACAATGAGAAGAAACCCCACGACTACCAAGGGGATGATGATTTCCAGTTTCGGCTTGTCGTCAGAAGGAGGACTGGGTGGTATATTCTCCGGGTAATCTGTAAAGGGAAAAATAATTAAAAGAAGGTTAAACAGACAAACAGACAGATAGACAAACGGAAAGACAGACAGACAGACAGACAGACAGACAGACAGACAGACAGACAGTAAAACGGGCAATCAGAACTCCGAGGGTACCTACCTTCTAAAGTAAGCTATACAGGGACGCTCGACTGACCGAAAAAAGCGCATTTTTATACTCGTAGAAAACGAAAGGGTGACAAATTGCTATTTTAGTATTTTAAAGGGTCATCCAAATACATTTTAGTTATGATAGTTTTTTTTAAAAATTTCGACAGGCATGACAACGCAGCAAAATAAAAAAAGTGGGTGTGCTAAAATTTGTGCGATAATCTGCTGATTTGGTTTATCTTTTGGGCACAAAACAAATGGTTTTTCTAATAGTCAGAAGGGGTACCATTTCGATAAGATTTAGTTTATGGAAGGGTAAGAGTTTGAACCTCGCAATTTATGATCACATGGAACGCTGAAAGATCTATCATACGAACAAAATGACTATACCGAGGAAAACAATGGTAGACCGCAAGACCCCGAACATTACACTAGCATGGCCGACTTGTGCCCAGTCGTCTCTCTTGTCTTTCATGAGAGTTATTCACGCGAGGGGTGATGGGAAGGAAGAAGGCGCGGGAGAAAGACGACATTTCACCCTTTTTCGCCTTCCCATCATCCCTCGCGCTCCCTTTTCCCATGCGTTTCTCACCTTTTCAAGTTCTCATAAAAGACGAGATAGACAAGAGAGAGGAGTAGAAACGTGTCAGCTAGCATAGGTTTAACTTCATCAAAAAAGACTGAAAGGCGTTCTAAAATAAACAATTGACTTACTAAAGAATCCAGTTTTGATACAAGTCCTGTTTGGCTTGTCTACAAAATAGTCGAACGGCTTGTGCCTGGAACAGTCGGGGAGACCCGTGTGTATAAAATCAATGCCTTCTTGTTTAACCTGAAACTTCACGGCGCCAATAACTTGATTGAGAGATTGACTGCATTCCCTAAATATCGCCTCGCAATCCTCTTTACAGTATTCAATAACCGTGTTATCCTGGTAACAAGGCTGTAACGTATATTGGCATAACATGTTCAGCAAGATATACCGGCACTTCTTGTCCTCCTTAACAAATTCATTAATTACTCTGGTTACTGACACAAGGAAGCTTTCAGTGCCAAGCAAGCCAAACTTGTTGTCAAAGAAACGCGGAGTATCCCTGTAGGTGGGAAGCGTGGTGTTTATTGAATTTCTACAGACTTTTCCTCGATACGGCATACACGTGCCTCCCCTGAAAACAAACAGATAAATAAATCAGACGTGTCCCCTATGCATTCCCAAAAGTGGTAAATGCAACTGGCAATGGATTTACGTATTTTAAGTACGTTGAAATGTCTTTCACCAGATAAGGATGATATCAAATAACAGCATATTTTTGTGCAAATAGCATCCTTTATCAGTCCATTGGTGATTTCACACCATCCGCCCAAAAATAAATTCACGTAAACAGCCCGAACCACATCACCGAGAACTGCAGCCCCACAGTTTTTGAACAGTCGACTTCTTTGGTGGTCGGTCAAGTTGGAACGCTGGCAAGCGGCTAATGTGGGTATCAGTGTCCCTTGTAGGCATGCGAAGATGAAGCAAACAAGGCCAGCGGCTCAACGGCACCGGCTATTGACACCATCTTCTGACAGAAGTTGTTATAAGGGCACAGTCGGCATAAAATTTTACTGTGCTGCTGTTCATCGCGCTGTTCTAAGGTGTGACCATTCAACTGGAGATTCATTTGGTGTTATCGCTTTTCAACTTTTCTAAGAAAATTTTCCAAATTACTACTTGTCAAAGATGAACTCTCTTGAAGGGAAGAAGGCAATACAAACACCTCCGTTTGTGTCAGTAGATGAAAAGGACAATACTTTCATTCTTGTAAAAGGCTAGGTCGCACTCAAGATTTGGTGGTAACGCCTTGGGATATAATTCTGACTAGGCTTACGTAATGATATTTCGATAGATACTGTCACAATATCGAAATAAGTGTTTCAAATGATTACGGCAAAATGACCAGGAGAACGCCGCATGCCTAAAAGAGTATCATGCAGACTTTATTTAATGCTCGCCATGTGAAACAAGCCGAAAGAAAGTGTGCATACGGGAGCTTCATGTAGAGCAGACGGCCAAGGCTTGACAATAATAAAACAATCAAAGGCGATTGCGAAAAGCGAATTAAACTTATAGTAATCTTTAATTTGGTAAGACTACCAAAAAACACGGTTGTACAAGTTTACTCAAAAGTGTACTTGAATTTTCCGAAAAACGTGCTTTGCAAATGTTCTAATCACTTATTACAGCGAACCACTAGAGTAATTGAGCGGAGGATGCGGAGAGGGAAAATAAAACACACATCGGATGAAACTGGGCTGGGTAGTGAGAGATACGGGGGGATGAAAAGGGGCCATTTTTTCTATGCCTGTTTTCTTCTCACCGTTGTTTTGAATGTGTCTCTTCCAAGGAGAAAGAACAGTTTCATTTACCATAAGTTACAGCGGAGGCGTGGTAGTGTAGTGGTCATCGCGTAGGACTCCATGTGACGATTGTGATATCAAAGGGTCAATGGTTCGAGGCCTCGTCTCTGCATTGTATCGTGTTGTTTCCTTAGACAAGAAACTTTACCAAGTTGTCTCTTTCTATCCAGGTGTATAAACTAACTAACTGCTAGGGAATCCTAACAAAAAAGCTTGGGGGCAACCCTGCGATGGACCAGCGATGGACGAGCCGCAGGGCTCCTTCAATCCAGTGGAGTGGACACATGTCTTTACCTTTATCTTTTTAACATATGTTATATATAAGGGCAACACAGGGACCAAAGTCGCCATACGGCCTGGCCAGCTAGCCCACCAAATCATATCAAATCATAGCTTGAAGTAGTGTCCGCACTAGGGGAAAGGTTCATTGGCGGTGCCGCAAAGGGAACGAGTATAATGTTTTTCTCAGCTGTGCCGCACAACTTCAGCCGGTTTTTTTTTCAGTTCAGTTTTTTTTTTTTTCAGTTCAACCAGCTGTCCCTTCAGCAAACATTATTCGGCAAGCTATGCTAGCAACAGACATTGAAAAAAAAATTAACGTACCCTTTTGTAAAACACTTCAATGTTTGGTTAGTTTCTTCTGGATTCCAGCAACACCCAAGAAGAGCGCATACAGTAGCATTGGTATTCACAACACATCCCACCTTCTCCGCAGGGGTTATTGTAGAACAGTTTGGCCGCATGGCTATGAAACAAAACAGAAACAAATGTTTGTAAATCAGTACAAACTGAGATTCTGTCCTCGCTAACGCGTTTTCAAAACTACCCGTTCCCATATCACATAGAACGTAGCAGAATATTAGCACCCTTACAAGCGTTTTTGAATTACTTTCACCTGTGCTGCAAACGAGTGTTCAATTGAAGTTGACACTCTTTGATCAGTTTGGTATCATCTATCACTAAGACGATCGAAAGAGGCGTCTCTACTTATAAAGCTTAAATGTGAACGATAGGTGCGATAGTGTGAACAGCTTAAGTCTGAACGATAAGTACGAGAGTGTGAACAATAGCCTTGAGTGTGAACAGCTTTAGTGTGGATACGGCATAAACGCAGAGAAGTATGCGTTCTCGTTTACGATTTTAGTGTGGACGAGACTTGAGCGGGAACGCTGGACCTAATCCAGACGCGAAGTAGACGCGAGCAGGAAGTACGTTAAGCACAATGGTCGCCCCGCGATTTATTGAATTTTATGAGAGCAGGTAGAGTCATTCCACTTGACTGGGAAGAGAGACGGTTTGCCGTTTTAAAATGCTTGCAAGGGTTTAAAATACATGATATTTTTTTTTTCAAAAATTATCTTTTGTTACACTTGAGTATTGCAATTCTAGACAAGTAAAATTAAATACGCGGTGCACATGTCGTTGCACAATGTATCATCACATGACCTTGCTTCTTAACGGCTGAAACTGCCACGCTGCATTCTCTTGAAAAATAAGTGTCACACTAAATAACTTTTTTTTTCAATTCAACAATACAGAACTGACTACAAAAGACGAGGACGGATTGTGTACCGGGAGCCGCAGTGTGAGGGGTGTTAAACTGTGTGTAGTAAAGGAGAAGGATGTCGCAAGCGTTACAGCAGAAAATTGAAGTTTGTGGCTACTTTCTGCAACTTTTGTCGCACCGATTTTACACGTTTAAGCCTTCAACTAAACTCTGTCTCATGCAACCTCCCTCGCAATTTTCTGGTGAAACAACCTGCATTACGCATTGCATAGAAAAAGCAGGCCCCAACCTTTTCACTCTCAGAGTCAATTATGGACACATGTACTTATGTAGTGCAAGCTTTTGAGTCTGTGGATAAAATCCTATGGCGTGACTATTCCAATGAAATCTCTTCGGTAGTAGTTTTGCATGGTGCTCTTTGTTTTTTAGTAATTTACAAAATGAAATTTGTGCTTCTTCTTCAACTTTGATTTTTGACACTCTTGGGAGTGAAAGGATTGACTAACTTTTTGGCGGCAAAAACACGAGTAGTCACGACAAGGAAATTGTCACAGATGTGAAATTACATTGTTTTCTAAATTTGGCCATTTAAAGTAGCAGACTGAACTTTGACATTGGACTTTGACTTTGTTTCAATTTTAAAGGTAATTTCTCTTAAGAGACCAAATGCGGTTCCGATTATACTGCATGGGAAAATATTCGCTTTTGTTGTTCGAACTGTTTTTCTTTTACCGCCAGATTTTCAGGTAATAACAGAAAGGCAAATCCAGACTTGCTGTATTTGTTTTTGTAAGAAACAACAACAACAACAACAACAACAACAACAACAAAAATTAGGCAAAAGTCATTTTAGACGGCTTTTCCTATGTCAGCGATTCAACGAAATATTTGGCATCGAGAGTGGTAGAGGAGAGCTTTAAATTGAAAATATTTACGTAATAAAATGTTACATGCTTCAGATGGGATACTTTAGGAAATATCAGCCTGCCTATAGACTGATTTCCACGTGATCACAATTTTTCTTCAGAATAGGTAATTTACATTCACGATCACGAGTAACCTCTTATGGGGTGTGACTGTACTTTGGGTACTTGAGGCTCACCGCAGTCACTTAGCCGATGATAGAGATTGTAACGTCATTGTGAAACGTGTCCAGCAATTGGTTTTAAATCCACCGATCTGGGCATGAAAAAATGAGAAAATAACGTTCTAAGCTAACGTAAATACTGTTGACAGTGGGTAAGAGACTGTGGTTAAGAAGAGCACGATTTAGTTGTAATCACGTCGGAAAACCGGAACACGATTTTACAGTGTTTAACGTTGACGAAAGCGAAAAATAAACATTTGCCTCTCGGGACGTGACATTCTCCCCGGACTTAACCCCGCGGATCAAAAACACGAAATACTGGTTATTTAATACCACCTGATAAATCTCATTTTCCACCCCCGATTTTCTTCCGATCACATAGCATATTTATTCACCTACAAGAAAAAAATGTTCTGGTCCACTTAGCACATCTTTTCTTCCCTGCATAAATCAGCCTTTTCTTTGTCTACATGTTAAATAATTATGCAAAACAAAATATTGTTGACTTGCAAGAAAACAATAGATTTAATGTTAATAGCTCAATCAACGTGAAACGACGCAAGGGAGTCGGCCATTTAGCTGCAAAACAATAAATACTACTGTAATAAATAATTTGCTTAACTTTATAGAGTTATCAAAGTTATTCGTCAGCTACGTCAGTGATTCCAAAATCTCGAGTTTGCTTATAACCGAGAAGTGACATCGTTCAAAGATTAATTCCTTCTCGATAATGGATATTGTACCATGCACATTTCAATGCGCTTGTCGCTAACTCAGATATACCTTATTACCAAACAATCGCACGCAATTCAAGCCAAATGTTTACAAATGATCAAATGTAATAAAACCTTAGACTTCTGAGGGAATAGATAACTATCTAAAGCTACTAGATTTTGGATTGATGTGAGGTAATGTTCGTATCTGGCACCCGGCACGGCGTTGTTGATTTCGTCGCGGGATTGTGTTATTCAAAGCTCTTCGCAAGAACACAGCCCCACTGCAGCTTAATTTGCGAGGATTCAGACGACAAAGTTTCTTTATTCCAATTACATTTTCACCAGTGAAAGCACGACTGAGCAGAATTTTTCTCTCTAATGTTATGATCTCTTGTTTAATTAAGAGATTTACACTAACTCAATACCACAGCGTGCGCGGGTTGTTCATTTGCTAGTTCGAAGAACGTTCATTCATCGTCGCCTATGATCGCTAAGTACAGTGCGGCTTTCATAAATTTCAGCCCCAAAGTTTGCAAGCTCGATTAATTAACTCTTACCTTTAGTTTGCACAGAATACATAAATAATCCTAGAAGAAGTAACCCCAGCATTTGATGCAAGATCTTTTCCATGATCATGATGATGGGCGATGTTGAAAACCGAGAGACCACCAAATATTAAAATTTTCTAAGCAATGTCACGGTGTCTTTGACAACCAAACTCCGTCTCTGTGGGAAAACCGGTCTTGTAGATCTTTGCAGAATAAATGGGTATCAAAGCATTGCTATGGTGTTCCACGAAATTAGCATGTTTAAGCGGAATTCATAAACTAGATGACTTGACGCAAGTTAAGCGGAAATGGTCGATTTCAGTGGTGATGGTGTCAAACACGACTTTAGTGAACCGGAAACAATTAACCGAACGAATGAGACTGGGGACTAATTTTCACTCCAAGAACCCAATTTTTTTTCTACTTTTTTTTTATTATTTATTTATTTATTTATTTGTTTATTTATTTATTTATTATTATTTTTGTGTGTGTGTGTGTGTGTGTGTGTGTGTGTGTGTGTGTGTGTGTGTGTGTGTGTGTGTGTGTGTGTGTGTGTGTGGTGATCCGAGGGAAATAAGAGGTCAAAGACTTCTTCAAACCACCAAAAACTTGGCCATTTTGAAAGGGTTCCTTTCTGTACCGCGAAACTAAAGACTCCCGAAAATAAGTGACAACAATTTAAGACAAGGATGTAGGATAAGGCGGAAACAATTCGCGACCTCTCGACGCCCGGCTACGGAAAAGATAAAAGGCCATGAAAGTTTTCAAGGAACTGGCGATGAGATCATCGATCCTGGGATGACTTTCCTCCCGGAAGAATTTTCTGGTTTTGTTTACATACGTGGTTTCATTCCGGAATGCCAAACTGGGTTATCTTTTACTTCTATAATTATTTTGCAGGTTTAAAAAGGTGCTCATTGACAGTACATGTACTTCAGTTACACAACGGTGTACCTTCTTAGTCGACAGAAGAATATGTCTATTGTTTTTCACAGTGATAAAAATATCGTTTGAAGTTGATACAAAGCCAGAAAGCTTGCCATCGTTTTTGGTATTTGGTGCTCGCAAATACCACCCCACCCTCCCCTCCCACCCCCTCTCTTCACTTCCCTTTTGTTAATGGTAGTGTCACGCAACAGACGGTAATGCAAATCGGCGGTCAGTTTTGCTCGCATAACAAGCTACTTACTTGCAATTTGTCCATGAAAACTGATTGTTGATAAGAGCATGTCACTAAAATATAAAATGACGATTGGATTGGACCAAGTTTCTGACAAAATAGTACTTTGGAATGGAGCAATCCAGACACCATTCAATTAGACTGGCTGCAATCGAATCCAATTTCCTTCCTGTGTGAACAGGAGATGTCTGTACGTCTACAAATGGCACGTGTCTAAACCCGTCCCCTCTACATTCTCTTCCGTATTTGTCAGTGTATTGATTTTTGTTTTGATGTTCACCACACACGGTAGTGATACTTGCCACGGCGTAATCACTTCAACAAGAACTACTGTTGAATATAAATGAGTCCTGGTGAGCAAGCACAATGTAAGTCGGGCCTAGGTAATATTTGCCTATTGGAATAGTCTTTATTATCAGAATGAAGGAATGTTTTTTTTTTTACTCTCAAATGATCAGTACCACCTATACTACAGACATCTTTCACTTAGCACAGTTTAAAACCCTATCAAGTAATAAAGTTTTTTTTTTATTTATTTATTTGTTTATAATTTTTTTGCTGTTCTTTTGTAAATTTTCGGATACCCATTAAACATTATTAGATATATGATGATTGGATGTTAGCTAAAAATTGGGACTGCCCTGTAAATACCTGTAAGGGTTTCTACAGTCTCCCTCCCAGTTACTTTATTAATAATGACTAAACTTGTAATTTGCTTTTTGAATTATGGGAAATAAACAATAACTCAATCAAAACGTCAAACTTTACTTGTGCCGAACCTAATGCAAAAGCTATTGTTTTGCTAATTTGCATTAGGTTCGGCACATGCAAAGTTCGACGTATGACCAACAGCTTTGAATATCCTTGACGGTGCATTTTCATGGATTTTGCGCAAGTCGAAAGCGTGTTGCCATTTTTGGCGAAAGTAAGGGGGAGAACTAAAAATAACTTTCGCGCGGCAAAAAGCGAAAACACTTCCAACCTGCGGATAAACCCACGGAAACTCTGGATACGGAAATAAGAGTTTTAGAGATTCTACTGCAAAATTACTCACGAAGTTACTAGCCGAAGAATCCTCTGAAAATTCCGCGATTTCTTTTCGTCTCTTTTGCATTCCTTACGTTCATTTTTTTGAGGTAAACGAAGAACCTATCACGTTAACCATCCTCAAATGTTTTTCCATTTGTTGCATTGCCCCAGCTGATTATTACTGAAGGTGCATTTATTTGTAGGTTGTTCAGCAGCCGATTTTGCTCTTAAAGAATTTTACTAAGCCAAGAGAGACTCGACAGAGAGACGAGAGAGAATAAAGGGACGAGAGAGTCCATCCTTCATACATGCCTATCAAAGAGGGCATGTATGAGAAAACGATTCTAGCTCTCATCACTTTCTCGTTTTTTCTTGACGACATATCGCGCAACTTTCACGGAAAAGTTTACTTGTTTTTTTTTTTCTGTTTTTTTACATGAAAAAAAATGGCAACCCGCTAAAACAACTGAAACAAACCTAAATCATAATTAAAGTGAGCACCGGCCCGGAGTAAAGATTATCAGTTTAAATCCTTAACCATCAACCGTCCAAATACCTAAAATTTAACTGTCGATCGTCAAAAATCCATATTTTTCACCGTCAAAGGTAGGCTTGCACTGGAACCTCTTGATTCAACCTACCTGAAATAAATGGAGTTTTTGGCGGGGTATCCTCTACCTCGGATTGTGGTTCATGAGACGAGGGCAAAAAATCTGCAACAAAAAAGAAATGAACTGATAACATTAATTCACTTGATTTTTTTCTCTCTTCGTTGAGTTGTAGTAAGTTAAAGGAATGTTTGTCTCTTGACGCTAATTCATTTTCCGCCCCTTTTGGGTATTCGATTCGCTTTTAGCGTCCACACTGAAATGACAATAGCAAGCGTAATTTTAAATGCCATTGTAGACCGACGGTAGAAATTCATCAAAGTAGAAGTGCATGCTGATGAAAGAAATTTCAGACAATAAAATAGTGGACTATTGAAAATGCCTTCACTAGTGTGGACAAACCACAAGTCGTGAGGCAATTAAGATATGGATGACATAATCTCAGTAACTCTCAATCAGATGGAACTAAAATATTTTGCATTTAGATTTTGGGACGTTTCGCCGGGAAACTGATAGGGGCGCCGCGAAACACACGTCTTTTTCACTAAATCAGAACACTCAAATTAAAGTTAATAGGCATTTGTGCTTTTTGTCGTTTGTTGTTCGTTCTTAAATTTATAATTACGTTTAAGTGGAAACGTAATATTTATCACATTTTTTCTTCGACATTCTCGGACTAAACAACCAATAACCTACTCAGAACAAATGGACTCTGAATTGTTGAATTCTCCACCACACCCTGTGGTTCCTGGGAAAACGAAGAAAAATCTGCAAAAAGACAAAAATGAGACAGTTTGTTTTATTTTATTTCGTTGAAAAGGGATCTTTAAAATTTTGTCGTTACATTGTTACGTTATTCTTGCCTAGTTACTGTACGGCTTCACGGTCAATTCGTTTCAATGACATCTCCGAGAAGACTTCACCCAAAACGGTTCGACCGCGACGAAATAAGTAGGTCCTGAAACTAGGCAAACATTATTCTATATTTGATTGTTGAAAAAGCTTGTCCAGGCTTTATTGACATGGTGAAAGTACTGAACAATTAACGTAAGTTTAATTGTTATTGCCTTCAGGATATTTCAAGTCACATTTTAAAAAACAGAAAAAATAAACTAAAAAAACATATTGCATTTTCATTAACATACTTTGTATGATGGTAAGACACCACGATTATGAAATTTCGTCAGGTTTCATACACTTCCCGGCAGGGAAATTTCATTCGTTCGAATTTTCTCAAGAAGTTTTGTTGGACTCAGCGAAAAGGCGTTTCAGCAAAATTTCGTTTGGAGGCGATTTGAACTGTCGGCAAAATTTAGCCGAAATTCCGCGAAAAAAAAAACAACGAAATTCGACAAATATAACTTCTGCGCAATACGTAACGGTATAATACTATGACATTAAAAAAATTGGCTTTTTTAGGTACAACTATAATTCAAAAACAGCCAGCAAAAATATATTTAATTTTAAATACGTATTCCATCGCAAGACAATGTCGCGACTGGCCAGTTTATACATACTTACAGAAGCCCAGATTGACACATGTTTCATTTGATCCTTCTCCCATCCCGGAAGTATTGTTCAGCTCAGAACATCGAGGAAACGAAAACTCCATGTCACTTGGAATAACATTCATTGAAGCCTCTAGTTGCTGGATGAAGTGCCCACACTTGGAGAACATCTTGTGACACTCATTAATACAGAATTGCGTGACGCTATTATTTGCGTGACATGGCGGCATGGTGTAGTGACACAACATCGTGGTCAGCGCAGCATTGCACTCGGGGTGCGTGACATATTTATTAATAGCCGTGACAGCGGACTGAAGAGTGCTTTCCCTTGAGTTCTGCCTTTCACTGTGTAACCTTGGTAACGAGCTTAATGAGGGTAGGGTAGTTGAGAAGACATCTCTGCAAACATGACCTTCGTAGTGAGAACACAAGCTTGGTGAAGCATTTTGAATAGAAGAGGCTCTACAAAGAAATAAAAAATCGAGCATTAGTCACTGTTATCTAAACACATTCTTCAAATAATATAGTAATCTCATTCGGCTACAATATAGGTGTCGTCAAGTAAACAAGACATGTTACTCTCTAAGCTAGGAGCTTTGGGGAGCCAACAAGAAAGCTAAGTACAGGTTTTCATTCTATTGGGAGAAAAGTACTTAAAGCCAAAAAGCAGGTACACTTTTCGTTCGCCTTCCTTTCTAATATAGTTGAGTATATGTTGCCATGGTTACCTAATGCTGACGCACTGCACCGTTGAATTAGCGTCACCTTCGTACCAACAACAGCCCAGTCCATAACAGGTAGTTTCGTTAACCTGGCCACATGAGTGTTTTGGAGCTTGCACTGCAATGTGGGAACAATTCAAGCCTGAAAAACCACAATTAAGAGAAAAATTAGTTTATAAGAAAGGTTTCGGACATAAAGGCGATGCGTCGCTGCGCCAGAACGAAAATTACGGCGTGGGCCCGAGCGTGATTCTCTTCCATGATGCAAATTCTGTAGCATGTTTGAGACGCAAAAACTTCAAGGTAAGACTTAAGTTGTCATTGCGTAAGGGCTGCAGTGTCATCGGTTTTAAAGCGGCTTTGCAATCACTCTACGGGAAAGGCTAGATTGAGTAACGGAAGGATCCGCGAGTGGCCTGGCGTGAACGCTAAAGGTAACGATGGCGCCAGCCGTTTTCGCACGACAAGCTCCACCATCTTTAAAGAAAACAAAGAGACTGCTCGGTGCCTACAGACGAGTGTAAGTTGCATGCGTTGTTAGACAAGCGTGAGAGCAAGATGTTGGGATAAGAGAATAAGGCCTATCTCCTGCCCGATGTAAGCTTGCTCGAGAAAATTTACCAAATGGTTGTATATTTGTATGTTGACGTTTAGGTTAAACAACAAAAGAGAAGGAAAACGGGACTTTTCATGTTCGGACGCAAAAGCTTGCACGTACAGATACCAGTAGGATTAGAAAATTTCACAAAGAACATACATTCAATAATGAAATACTTACTTCTTGAACATTATTTGGACAAATTAATGACGATATTGATAACAAAGTAGTCGTTACCATCGATTTTGGTCGAACGTGCAACGGGCAATCCCATTGTCTGCAATCAAGCGTACAATGTGCCACGGAAACTTGCGGAGCCAGCCATATTTCTTATAAGTATATTGGATTTCTAGCATTTTGATTGGCTGAACGGAGCTTTGTTATCAGCTCATATACCTGCTGTAACCAAATATGGTCAATGAACACTCAACGACACTGTGAGCTGAAAGTTTTTTTTTTTCTGGCGAGCAACCCGGCGAGAAAAATGGACGAGAAAATCACTTGGCAGCGAATTTAAATTAAGCAGAATTTCCAACAACGTTACTAAGACACAAAATTGTTCCGTAGTGCTTGATTTCTTAAGACAACAAGAAACTTTGCAGAAATAGAAATTTAAGCATTAAGCGTTGTGTTTACAATTTATTTCTTTCATCGATCGTCACGTCGATCATTAAGATTGAACAAACAGTAGGTTTTATCAGGAAGGCTTTCCACTTCAAAATATCAAGACAAGACATAAAATAAAACACAGTAAAATGGGGCAGAAGCACTTAATAAAAACTATCACACATTCATGGTGAGTCGGTGCGAAAATCATGAAGCAATCTAAACAAGTACTAAGTTTATAAAACAAACTACCAAGATGAAGAAGGAAGGAAAGGCGAAATTTTTTGCGGCTATAACACGCAAAATTGACACTGGTTTACCTGCACTCGTTGTAGCTCTGCGTTCCAACAGGTCCAAATGTTCAGATAGAAATCGGATGCCATGTAAACGGAGTTGAATCGCCGTTCGCGGCAGTTGAGTGTCGTTTTTACCATTCCGTCCCCTCTAAACCGAGAACAACTGCGTTTTGTGCTTTGCGTTTAACAAACTATGATAGTGAATTCTAATGTTCCTCGCTACAGTAATCTTGCTACTGAGCTGCATTGAAATTACCTCTTCAAGTTCAAATTAGTTCTGTTTTTATTTCGATCAAACACGCACATGGTGGCTCCGTTGCGCGAACGGACTACAAACTTGTTCCGTTTCAACTACAGCAGCTAATATGGTGAACTCGAACAGCTTCAATCCGCTTTGAACGATGATTACAACAATGTTTCAGGAAAAATCAAACACGTACCATATTTCAGAGCCAATAATTAGAAGATTTTTTTCCAAACTTTGTGCCACTTCGTTCACTTTAAAGCGTTTTCATTAATTCATTCAACTTTGCAATGAAACGCTGCAACACTTCGCAAGGTTTTGGCGCCTTTTTCGCTCAGTCATGTGATCGATTCTTGTTCCTTTTTAACTCTTTTATCTCTTTTCTCGTTTTTTCCCTTTCTTTCTTGATTTTTTTTAATAGGGGGTTAAGTTTTTAATAAAACAATTATTCTACTCGGGCTTGCTGGATATCAAATGATTATAACCAACTCGGCGCTACGCGCTTCGTTTGGTTATCTATCATTCGCTATCCAGCGCGCCCTCGTAGAATAATTGTTAATTAGACTACGAGTTGTCTCTTTTTCCGCTCAGTGATAGTCGAGGAAAACTAACAAGCGAGCAAGTGACAAATCGCCTGCCGCGTTGAAACCTCTGCCTCGTTTAAACGTGACGCGCGTGTGGAGCCGGAGTGTAGTAGCGGCTCCACATGCGCGTCACGTATCAACGTGGCAGGCGATTTTCGCGCTCGCTTGTTCACATGTTCTTTTCCCTCCACTATCCCCGAGCAGAAATAGAGACTGCTTGTAGTCTAGTCTATATACCCATAACCGAATATACCGGATTAGCTTCAATTTTATACAAATTTAGAATGTTGGGCATCCAGAGGGTATCCAGCAGCCTCTCGCCAAACACCGTCTCCAACCCCTGACTCCGCCCACAACCACCCCTCACCCCCCTCACCCCCTCCTAGACCCTCTCTTGCGGCACCGTGGAACCGTTGCCCTTCTTGTGTGGGCTTGCGTAAACTACGCCCTATGGGCAACGATTCAGTGTAACAGTAGATAGACTAAACCCCCGGAGGGAGGGGGGAAATCGCTCAATAAAGTTTTATACCTGGAGGCTCCGCCCGAAGGCTCAAACCCTTACCCTTTAATAAACAATTTTTTTATATATATACCAAAATGGTACCCCTTTCATATACCTAGCGCAAAATTGCACCCCTTTCTTAAACCTCAATGATGAGCCAAAACAATAGAAGTTCCTATTATCGCCACATTTTTCCGGACTTTCTGATCTGTCCTTCTGGCTCAGTTAGTTGCTCAAAAGCTCCCAGCGTTTCGCATTGTTATTTCTGCCAAAATTTGGCACCCTTTTATACAGTTAGCCTTAGTGGCCAACTCTTTCACTTTGCATCGCAACCCTTTCATATACTAAAATGACGATTTTCCCTACCCTTTAGTATACTGCGAGCTCAAAAAAGGCACCCCTTTCGAGCGGAGCCTCCCTGTACAGCTCACTATAGGGAGTACTCCCCCCCCCGGGACTAAAACTTTCCCCAAAAAATTGATATTGTTTTCCTTCCTATGACGAATCAAAACGGCTATTGTGCTGACTTGTCGTTTAAATATTTCTGACAAGAATGATAAGAAAAAAAAGAGTGAACTGAATTGTTTGTGTACTGCGCTGCGGTTGCTTTCTTGTCTTTCTACGGATTACGATCTTCAGTACGAAAACAAAAGGTTTATTTTTTGTGGGTGACAAAAATTTAAATTATTCATGTTTTCACGCCTAATTTCGGAGGTCATGTTTATCATTCAGTCACCACTCAATCTTTAAGTCTGCGTTACACTGAACATACTTCGTTTAAACACGGAATATACTTTGATGTGTTTACTACAGATTTAGGCAGGAGAAATAGTCCAAGCAATTTAAAAATAACATGTGCGATGCGATTTTCCTTCACTTTTGTTTCAAAAAAAAGGCGAAACATAAATAACCGGGTTATATGAGTTCGCAGTTATTTTTAACAGAGTAATCCCGGAATTATTTCTCACGATCAGTGAATTGAGGTCAATAAATATTTGCGCTCGTTATCAGATATGATGTTTATCTTTTACAGTAACATGGAGTTTTGGACACTCCTGCCACTCGAAAGTTGTACATTAATTCACGAATAGAACGTTCGAGTAACAGAGTACTATTAGGTTAATTAAACTTTGGGTATATGGCAAACACATTTCAACTCAAATGACCTCTCAAATCATGTTACTTTACTCTAGGTTGATAAGCCTTACTTGTCCACCGACCGGAAATGTTGAAAAATTTATTCTAATGATTCCTTTTGATCTTAGTGATATACAACATTAAAATGAAATGTAACCTACCTCGTTCACTTTCTGCTAACACGAACTGGGTGTAGAGCGCAACGGAAAACCAAAATATGCGATCACACAACATGGTGCCCGTGCTTAATATGAATTGATCAGTACCTCAACAGGCCTCTCACATGCTCTAGCTTTGTAATTAAAGGGTTTCTCCTCTCAAGAAACGAAAGTCAATGTTTCGACAGCGCTATGCAATCTCGAAATTGAAACACCGGTTTTCCTCGCACTAATACGTATTACGCGGCTGTTGACATTCAATCTTGTCCCAGAATCACACGAGGAATGGGCGCAGCAGGAAGCAAACGAATTTTATTTCAAAGTATTGTGTAAGCTTGTCAATTTTGTCTGTTGGGGTTTGAGTGCAAAAAACAGTCAAAGATTTTGATTAATCGCTAGCTATAGAAAATGATAACGGGCCATGCTCAATCAGCAAGGTGTTTATTTATTTATTTATTTTATTTATTTATTTATTTATTTATTTATTTATTTATTCATTTATCAGGAGTGTGTTAGTACATGAACTGCGATGACAGCAATAACTGAAAATGAATTTTGCACCAATTGTCAAAACAATCAAAATACAAACAGGGGAAAATGCCTAGATTTACGAGGACATGCGATGGTCCCAATGAAATGTCAGCGTTAAAAAAACAAGATCAGATTAAAACAGGCTGCAAGATTGTGTCCGATGTTACGACCTTTTATTTCAAGGTTGATTTCCACTGTTGCGTAAATTTGACGTGCGTACGGGCGTGAATTTAACTGGTTTTACGTGCGTAAATAAAATTACAGACAATGTATGAACGGCTTAAGTAAAAGTAAAAAGTTGAAAACTTGCAACTTTTAACGCCTGCGTAGCAAGCGTTTCCGTCGGGCTTTCCGCAGGTTTGAAGCATTTTTCGCCTTTTGAACACGCAAAAATTAGCAGAACGCAAGAAAGTGCGAGTTGCGCTCGCCCCAATTTTTGCGGCGCCAAAAAGCAAAAAGTACCTCGCGCAAAAACCTACGGAAACGCTTGCTACGTAGACTAGCCGTTTATACCTCGTCTCTAATTTTATTTACGCATTTATTTCGAACTTTTACTTCAGCCCTCAAAAGAGGCTGAAATAAAAAGTCTAAGGGACTGTTCGTTATTTACGCCTAAGGGGGGGGGGGCAGGTGTTCAGAGTGGGGGGGGTAAAATTTTCAAAATCAATGAAAAAGGGGGGGTGTTTTTTTAAATACAGTAGAAATAAGGGGGATAAACTTTTAGAAACTGTTGTTTCAACACTTGTGTGGCCGTTTCTCTGTTTCGAGAATTCTATTTCCAAAGAACCTGGTCTTTATAGTTTGAAAAGCCAAGAAAACCTGACGTAGAGTAGCGTTATTTAAAGGTTCCAATATATAACTTATTAAATCTCTTTAAAATACATGCAATCTGATTGCGTTCGACGATACGAGAAGGCAACCCTAATCCCGGCCGGAGTGAAATCGAGATTTTCTCTGCAGTGGATGGGCGGACACCAATTTAGCCCCCCGAAGATTTTTGCAGGGGCATAACCTCGGCCGGGAACTAGTGTATACTTTGACTCACTTTCATGAAACCAAATGACCTCGCTTTCACGTGAAAAGGCGTCTGTGTTCATGTTGTGAAGAAGCTTGTTTCGAATGAGAGAAGTTCCACGCTGGAAAAAGCAACCTTTCGACCAAGAGGTTATTGTAAATCCTTGATCAAAGTCGTAGCGAAGTATGTACGACTCCTTGGTACATATGTCAACCTGCAGTTCGCCGTTTAGTTGGCAAACCTCGCCTTCGATGAAGAACCACTCGGCATACAACATTCAAATTTTTCAGTGGACATATTTATTTACATGACCGCTTGTATTGACTCATCGAAAGTTTCACATGTAAATACAGAATTAAACTGAAAAGTAGCAACTACCGTTTAACCCTTTACTTTTGATAAACTCGAAAAATATTTGTGCAATGGCCCTCGTTCGTGGCTGCGTTGATAAAGTCTAATGACCGTCGATTTCCGAAATAAGCCGAAGACACGATTTCTAAATTTAAAAGTCGCCGCGTGGACATATACACAAAACTTCAAAAGTGACTCACCAAGGTATTGTCCGATGGGTATTGTGCAATGGCCCTCGTTCGTGGCTGCGTTGATAAAGTCTAATGACCGTCGATTTCCGAAATAAGCCGAAGACGCGATTTCTAAATTTAAAAGTCGCCGCGTGGACATATACACAAAACTTCAAAAGTGACTCACCAAGGTATTGTTCGAGAAAGAAATGATTTAAGTGCGATACTACGTATCAAGTAAATTTAAATAGCGTGTTTCTTTCACGGACATATAAATAACATGTGTCACGCAACCTTGTTATGTTAAGACTTATTTCATGTCTGACAACGTTCGATTGCTTTAACCCTTTCCCGTCCGATTTTTTTCCTTAAAAAACGCATTTTTTACCGTTAAAGCCGTTTTTTGAGTGCTATGTTGCCAAATGCCACTAAACTTTGCTACAAAAGCGTTTTCTTACAATTTAGCTAGATTTTGAGCCAGCTTCTGTTGTAAATTGTACAATATTTTGATTTCACGCATGCGCATAAGCCAAAATTTGGACTTTTTTTTTTTTTTTTTTTTTGCTGATTCATTTCCAATTTTTTTCTCGCTTCTTTTGCTTTCCTTTTTCTCTCCCTTTCTTTTCTCTTTATCTTCTACACCTTATCCCCTTTCTATCCACTGGAAAAGTTTTGGCCTCAGTCCTTCAAAAAACCTGGAAATGGAACATTGATCAACTAGGTGACTTGGCCTATTTTCCCCCAACTTTGCACCCAAAATTGGACACGTTTTTTCTGGTATAGCTCTACCAGAATTTAGTCGATATTCAAAATGGACACACATATTGATGGATCTGTCCTTGCTGTATTAGCTGCTTATCAAAACAATTTGGTAACGTCAAAAATGATGACATCAGGAGTGGTTCAATGGTTCCCGACGTTAACGTCGGGAAGATACTAGTCTTGACGGGAAAGAGTTAAATCCTTTTCTTTTTAACTATGAAAAATATATATTAACTGATAACAACCCAGGGGAAGGGTCGAGAAAGATTAGAAAGCTGAGCAGTCTCTTTCTTCCCTAATTCTGGTGTCGACAAGGGTTGCAGTAGAACGCACTCCACCAATCTATGATTACTACTAGTATTTAATATTAGCGAAACCCACACGTGTCATTTGCCGGGGCCAGTTGCAGTTTATAGTATTGTAGTGCGTACGTATATAGCCATCCTCAAACAGCAAATCTGGTTCAAGCCTTGCAATGAACTCCTTACAAACTTTCCCACCGTTGATTTCTCTCTCGAATCGGATCTTCTCTGGGCTCACGTTAATACCAGTGCTGGAAATTTACTTTCCTTGCTGAGTGCTTCCATACTGTACGATCACAAATGAGCTTGCACTGGATTTTGGTTTATCGGCACGCGGCCGGAACACATGTTGCACGCAATTTCGCAATTGTAAGCACGTCGCGTCCTGAGGGTAGGGGAGGGGGGTGATAAAATTTTGAAACTGTCACATAAACGGGGGGTCATTTTTTAAAATACCCACTTTCGGGGAGGGGTAAATTTTTCATATGTATAAATTGGTTGAAAATCACCGACCCCCCCCCCTTAGCCATAAATAACGAACAGTCCCTAAACGTCAGACACAATCTTACAACAACCTCTTTCGATCCCAGATTACTTTTTCTCCAGGAAATGGTTCACCCAACTGCGTTAAGTGGAGCTTATAGAACATCAGAACATTGTATATCCGTGGAAAAAAATGTATATATTTATTTTTTATTTGTCATTTAAGATTATCTGGAATTTTATAAAAGGGAGCCTGCTCCGCTGCTCCCTTCAATCTGAATTCCTCAAACAGGCCATTCGTGATATGTTTACTTAATTTTAATTATCGTTTGCTCGCAGTGTAGGAAGGCTGGGTGTATAAAATGGTGAACGCCACTCGCAACACGATACACTTTCGCCGCGCGTTCGCCTCGCGTTAAAATCGCGTTCACTTTTTACCTCGCGTTCGCCTCGCGCGCTCTCTGTGCTCTGCAGTCATGTCAATGTCACAGACGTCCTATCCTGTCACCGTTGCTTTCATGGATCATCACAGAGCAAAAAAGAAAACAACCAAAACGATGAAAAGGGTCTTTTCACTGCTGGTATTTTTTTATGACTACGATTGTTATGTGAAAGTTCAAAATGTCGGTGTAAACTACGTGCGGTTTTCATAAAAATACTGTGAAATTACCGCTAGTGTAAGTTGTTCCGCAAGTTCTCCCGAAATTGTTTTGTACTAAAATGATGATTACTCGATAACTTTTGCAAAAAAAACTCAATCTATGCCGTTTTGGAATCCAATAAACTTACCAGAACTTGTAATTAGTAAAATAGCGAGTCTCATTATCCGCCGCTTAATGCTGTTACTCCAATTGGGAAGCGAATTTTTTTGTGTTTGTCTGGCTTTTACTCTGTGATCTACCTTCAAATATAATTAACCTAAGATTAAAGAAATCATTACTATTGTTTCCACTGACTGTTTGCAAGGCAAAAAGACAGCTAAAAAATGGCTATGAAACATCTCATTTTTCATTATACACAAAAGTGACTTAAAAGCGTTATGAACATCAATTTATAACCAGGGATTTCATCTCAAAGAGACTATTCCATTTACTTTTTGCATACTCGCTTTATATTAGTTCAGTTCCTTCAGTAAGGCTGCTGGCTTCATGCTCTGCACCGGAAGTAAGACGTTTCGTTTTATCCAAAGCGGAAGTCAGGTGGTACCAAAGAAAAATCGTAAGAACAGACAAAATCGACTTCACCAGGGTAAAATTCATTGATTTTGAACCCAGGACACGCTGAAGTCACACTCTTTATATATCTCGTTCTTCTATCTCCACGTCTTCGTCATCACTAAGGTAACCAGGGTTATAATTGACATTCATGTAAGAAGGCTTTGCACCCACGTCATTATTGGGTGCGCCTGGTGCTTGCTGGGAAATCTTCCTCCCAGTCTCATTTCCTGCGTGGGCCTCTTCTAGAATGAAAGAAAAAATAATAATAACAAGACAGTTTTAAAAGCCTTTCTTTTAAAAGTTTTTTTTCTCTTTCTTTCATATTACGAGCACTCCCTTTCTTCGTGGCTTATGTTTTCGAAGTCCAACGGTCAACGGTTTTACCAGTTCTTAATGCTCGAATTAAGGCGCTAACTGTTTTTCAGTGTATTAGGGGAAACAAAGAATCTAGTTCTATATAATATAATAACTTACTATAACTTACTTTTTAACACTTCCGGTGAGACGCCAATGTTCTGGTACAGCGGTTGCTTGTCGTGGACTGGGGATTCGGCTGCCCCATCAAGTGAATCATAGTGTGACGTCACTTCCTGCTTGAGATGAGCTATTATCAGAGTGAAGTTCGGTCTTTGTGAAGGTTCTTTGTGCCAACAGCTCTTCATCACTTGGTACACGTGATCAGGGCAATCGTCAGGCTGCCCCAGGTGCACGCCCTGTGGTACAAAGAAAAGTACAGTAATAAGCCTCTTCGTGGCCCCTCAAGTCTACCGAGCGAAATAAATAATAATACAAATGGGGCAATTATATAAATGTTCTTTTATCAGTTAAGTTAGTTTTGTCTGTCTGTCTGACTGTTTGCTGTTGTTGTTGTTGTTTTCGCTTTGTCCCTTTTATTTTTGGGTCATATTCTCTGCATTTTTGGTCGCGGTCGTTTCCCTGGATCGCTGTCCTGTTTCGAGGAATGTCAAAATCAATACGACTAGTGTATACTGAAATTAAAATAAATCACCTAGAATTAGGGGATTTCACAGACTTGTCACATTGTCTAAAAAATTCTACAGAAAAACAAAAACCTCGCCTGTACTCGCGGAATCGCGCGTGGGCAAGTTTTTCTACCCGTGCTTCCCTTCTCCATGGAGTATTCATGGGTTAAGAAAAGCAATGCTCGTTATTTCTACGAGGGTAGAGTGTTCGCGACGCAAAAGCAAAAGACCAGCATAAGATTAGATTTTCGTTTTCACTTGTCGAATGCAATAAAACTCTCAAACAGGGAGCGCGAGACCCACGCGTGATTATCTCAATCTCGCGCGATCCTCGGGAAGAGAAGACCCTGGCCGTCTTGCGTTCTTGATTTCTGAGTCCGTAAGTATGTAACTGCAACGCTAGTAGTGTTTAAAGAATTGGATTACGTTTGCCACAAATGCTGAAGCTACAGCAACAATATTTATATGTGGTATTTTGCAGCGGTTTCGTGTTATCCCCTGGTTATCCGTCCGGCGTATTGAATAACGTAAATACGTATCGAGGAACCGAATCGAATATTCGATCGATCGAATCTTGCGTATTTATTCACTCGAACCCCATCCGGTTTGGTTTGTCTAATTAATATTTCTGGTTATCGAATCCAGTCGGTCGATTGAGTTTGATCACCGAATGGTTCGACTATTACACAATGAGAAACACTTTATGTAGTCTTGATTCGGTAACCTTTCTTCCGGCGGCTTCACCGATCGGCCAAAGCCGAACCGCTTCACAAAGCCCACAAAAATATAAGGTACATATATAAATTCAGATTCTAGTGGTTTTAAAGTGCAGGTTGTGGTGGATTAACATTCGTGGTTACCAATAATTATGACATTCATAAGTAGGCTGCACTCGAGACAGAGGCCAATGAAATATATTGTATTTTTTCAATCTTATCAATCAGTTAGCCCCTGTGGCGCAATGGATTAGCGTGTTGGACTTCTAATTCAAAGGTTGTGGGTTCGAGTCCCACCAGGGGTGTATTTTTTCTTTTTTTTTTTTTTTCTCTTTATCAAAATCTTCTGAGTTCTCTGTTTGTATTATCTTGCTACTGACTGTTCGTATTTTTATGACACAAACAAAAGCGAGATGCTGTTGGTCAAGACCACATCTCAGTTTAATTTGGTTCGGACAAATAAGCTTTTGTTGTTGTTTTTGAGCGGTATGGCCAGGAGACGTCGAAGATTGTTAGAGATTTCGGACAAATAAGCCGTATCGATTCCACTAGAAACTAACTTTATCCAGGAGTGAAGATATAAGTTGGAGAATTTCAAAATTTTTGCATACGTTTGCGCTGCGCGGTAGCCCTTTGCTGCTTTATGCGAGAAAATTCCTGCCTCGGTACAAACTGCACAAAATCACGGGCACATATCTTTGCATCAGTGCAAAACCATGATCTTTAAAAGACCCTTGAATGTGCAGGTTTTTTCCAAGAGTATGTTATTTCCAGACCAGTCAGTAAAGCTTAACACGCCTTTACTTCTAAAACTAGAAAGAATTAGATATTTTAAAAGTCAAGGGCTTTGAAATGGCAGTAGGTAGGTCACGATTTTATCTTTTTTTTTTTTTTTTTTTTTTTGCGTCCAGAAATTGAAAAACATACTTGGAAAAAAACAGTTGATGTAATGCTTTAGAAAATTGAACGAAAAAGAAAAAAAGAAAACGAAAGCTGACCCCGACGTGACTTGAACACGCAGCCTTCTGATCTGGAGTCAGACGCGCTACCATTGCGCCACGGAGTCAACACATATAATACCATTGTAAAATTTACATATTTGAACTTCCTTTGTGACGTCTTGCGTGGCTACTAAGTTTTAATCCACAGGATACCCATGCCCAGCATCCAGGATGCTGCAAGGCACAACCAAAATGGTGTGAGTCCGAGACATCTACTCGAGATATAAACGGTAGTACATCGGTCGAGTATCTGTGGTATATCGTTCAAGTCCCTGTTGTAAAATGGTAAAATATATACAACATGTTCCAAATCCGGATACTCTTTTCCGAGCCGTAACCAATTGAAGTTTTACTCGTGTAACAGTTCAAACAAACTTGGTCCGCAATTTTTCAAAGCGAGGTCTGATGCTCAGCCATTCGTGTAAAAATAATTTTAATTCACGTGCAAATAAAACACTTTTTCATATGAAAGGTTGTACACCAGGTCTGCTTTCATGGAGAGACCGTACAGACAATTCGGAAATGGCCTAGTGTCGTTAGGCGTAGGTAAATTTTACTGGGGGCAGTTTGCATGGGAGGCAAAGAGAGAATTGACTCGTTACTCCGATAAGGAGTATGGCTTCTCAGTGATCTGAAAAGCCAATTACAAACCTTCTTGATAAATTCCACAACCTCTTCATTGGTGTATCCGTAATAGGGCTGCAGTGCGAGGGTGTAAATTTCCCAGAGAAGAACACCAAACGAATAAATATCCGACTCCACCGTGAATTTTCCGAGCAGCAAAGCTTCGGGAGGCATCCATCGGATGGGCAATACAGCTTGCCCCTCCACCTGGCGAATGAAACAAAAGCAACATCAGCTTAGTCCCTTCGCTTCTTCGCTTCTCGGCACCCTTACCCCTGTTCAGACGAAGGAAAGGGGGTTTTGAATCTGTGCTGCACGTAGATTGGAGTTCTCTACAAAACTTTGACGAGATTTAATCGGTGCTGCCATGGCTGCCATCTTTTGTAAGGCATTGTTTTAGAATTTCCTTCTTTTTAAATGAAAAATCTAAGCCACGTTTATTTAGATTATTTTAGTGTTCTTTATTAATAATAATAA
Source organism: Siderastrea radians (assembly GCA_964017195.1). Lineage (NCBI taxonomy): Eukaryota > Metazoa > Cnidaria > Anthozoa > Scleractinia > Rhizangiidae > Siderastrea > Siderastrea radians. Next base: position 12,039,445 of record OZ024898.1, on the reverse strand, counting down.
TAATAATGTCTTTATTTCATAAGATAAACACACATATCCTATGTTACAAAAATTGATGGTAAAAAGCAAGCTACATTACATGAACATGGTTTTAATTACTCTATGGTCGCCCAGTGGCGGTATACTTTGAAGAAAAACGAAAAGAATACAAGATTGCGGATCCAAGATGGCTGCCTTATGGAGCTCATGACGTAATTCGCACGACGAAATCGGCTCATTTTGCGGCCTCAAAGAAAGATTTTGGCATTGTCATACCTAGCCAGACTTCACTCGGCTGGCGGTTTTTTGTTGCACCCTGCTCCTCATAGAGGAGGATACTTACAGGCTACGTTTATTTTGCGTTTGCATCACACGTACAACTACAGGGGAACCCTGCCTAACCACTACCCCGTCTAAACGACAGACCACCGTTTGAATTTGGAATCTAAACATTAACGAACAATAAAATTGCTATCGAAGGCTGCCGGTAACTTACCAGTTGTTTTTAGGCAAAAACCAATGAGAGACATTGTTGAACACTGCTTTGCCACATTTAAAAATTCGAACTAAACAACAACGAGATCCAGTCAAAATATTAATCCTTTAAATCACGTGCAGCCCCCGTGGCGCAATGGACTAGCGTGTTGGACTTCTAATTCAAAGGTTGTGGGTTCGAGTCCCACCGGGGGTGGAATTTTTTTGCGATAATTTAGTTGAGTTAATAACAGGTCGATAAAGAAGAAAATATGTCACAAAAACACTGCACTTGTACGGAAACCCTATGATCTCGCGCGCATTCCACTCTTTCGAAGCGCCTTGCAAGCATTTGTGTTTTTTGCTATCAGTCTAACAAGCATTCTGTCCAAAGGGATGGGGTGTGATCTACCTGGTGGCTTGGTACCGAGACCCGAGATAAGATCAGTTTTACCTAAACCTACCTTGTAATAATCTGAAGCATAAATGTCCCTTGACATCCCAAAGTCGGAGATCTTAACAATCATGCCGGTACCCACAAGGCAGTTTCGTGTGGCCACGTCCCTGTGAACAAACCTGAGCGTTTGGAGATGTTCCATACCAGAGGCGCATTGCAATGATATGGACAGCAGGTCATCTTGTGTCAGAATCACTGTACGAAAAGAAAAATTGCAAAAGGGTTTGTCTAGAGTGGGCGTTAGCGTATCTGTCGATCTAGCTAGTTTTCAGTCACTACAATCAAACAAAGAAAATAGACCTCTTATTATGTACACCTTAATAAGAAGGACACTTCTATTTACAGTGTGTGAACAGACTCCTAGTTGTAATAGGAGGCTTTGAGGGAAAGGAATGCTCGTTTGTCACCTTTTTCCGGTGAGAAAGGTACAAAATGTCAACAAAAAGCAGCAAAGAGTTTTAAAATTACGACATGTTTTACATATCAGGGTCAAAAATTTCAATTTTTGCCTTCTTTTGACACTTTCTAATTTTGTGCAAAATCCAAGATAGCGGCCACCTTAGCCGCCATTTTGGATGACGTCACGGGCCTCAACCCATAATATTTACCTCCTCTTGTCAGCGCATCACAGGCTATCTACCAAAGGTTAAATTCCTTTCGAAATATTGTAACACAACAATAATCCAAGGGGGTAATCAGCCCCCCCCCCGCCCCTGTACCACGGTGACGCTGTGAGTTAGTTCACACGTCCGAGGGTATTTTTTTCGCCTTATCCCTTAGCTCGCTACTCTGAACTGGACAGTTTGCCTGGTGTGAACGAGATCAAAATTGATAGGAACTCTACTTCCGTGATACGGACACCTCTGTAATACGGACAGACCATCCCTGTCCTTCGGTGACCATGTTAAAGAGGTCCGGCTGTACTACAACAAAACATGAATCGATGGGAAGCTGGACATATTGCCTATTTTCATATTGTGGCCGTAGGATGGTATTGTCTTACAGAAGAAATTAAACATCCGGGCATCAGCCGGAGTGCTTTCACCACTTGCCCGGAAGTCCTACGTTCAAGTTCTCCACCTCGCTTCTAGCTGGGTTTGTGACCGGTGGCTTCAAATACAGATTTGTGGTGTATGTTGGTGGTAACATGACCGACTTGGCGCAAAAAGTGTTTGTACCGGAATTGAAAAAAAATAGCTGTTGTTCTTATTGTTGTTGTTTTGTTTTGTTCTGTTTTTTTTTTTTTTTTCAAGAATCCCGAACTCAGCTCCTCGTGTGCGGAATCCAACAGCTGGAACCCCGAATCCAGATAACTGGGATTCGAATTCGGATATCCCTCTAATCTAGAAATCTGGAATACCAATGTCTGGAATCCAGTCAACTGAATGCAGAATTCACAATGTAGAATCCCAAATCCTGGTCTTTTTTAATCCCATTGCATAGGGTGACACCTACACTCAAGGCAATTCAAATCAGCAGTCCAGGTCTCCCCGTAATTGGTGAATAGTAAAAACAAGCCAGAGAAATCATCTAAGTTCTGTTATAATAAGGTGACGTTACACGGAACAATTCCCAACGACGATTTTAGCGCAATAATTTTGCGCTTAAAGTTGATACCGTGTAACATACGCGCGCTCGCAATTTCCTGCGAATTTTTTGCGTTGCACGTTTTTGAACCAGCTTTAACGGATTTCGCGTGCACATTGCGCTAAAAATCGTCCCGTGTAACACCACCTTCAGGAGGAAACGCAGCTTTCAAACCCACTGCAAGTATTCAGACCGAAAACTCTACCCTATAAGTAGGTACTTATTTCTTAGGGATACCAAACCTTTTTCTTTCTCGTCTCCTTCAAAGAAGGGCCCAGCCTTCCTAAGATACTGATTTAGATCTCCAAATTCCATGAACTCGAAAATCATTCCATAAGGCTCTTCCTCTGTTGACACAGCTAGCAGCTCAACAATGTTCTCATGATGAAGCAGGGACATTAGCGCAACTTCCTTGAAGAAATCTTCTTTGGTTTCAGTGGAGCTGCCTTCTTTAAGCGTTTTGACGGCAACCGACAGCTCGGCGCCCTGTTTGCCATCAATTAAACCGTACGCCCTTCCTGTAACAAAAGCGTGCATGAGATACATTAATAATGCTGTATTAAGTGGCACTAACTTTTGAGTCTTTGAAAGAAATACCAAAGTGGAACCATTCGGTGAAGCTACTCAGCAGTATAATTAGTTAATACTGTAATTATGTTCATTATACTGTTCAAGGTGGTTCCAACTTTTGAGTTTGTGGATGAAACCCTGAAGTGTTGCCATTCAAATAAAAACCACTGACTATATATTTCCTGTGACGTACTGTTTATTGCGCTGAAAAGGGGTGAGATGGTTCTTACTTTGACTCCCTGGCTGGAATACTAAACTGCGACCATTCAGACGAAATATTTCAAGAGTACTTTCTAGCGGTGCAAAATCAGCGCGAGCTTACCCCTCGTACAATCCTGGAATGTTTACAGTCTCCTATTTATCCGTGTCATCGGCGAGATCTTACGGTTTGTCAAACGACTGACGTCTTGCTTTGTAATGTTGAACGAACGAGAGTTCCCTCGGTGGTTTTGGCAATCTCTTCAGGTTGCGCTCAACATAACAAAGAACGATGCAGATGACCGTTCCATGGAAGCGTAAGATGTCGACGATCGAAAGGAAAAGCAAGGGACTATAAACAGTCTATGCTACCACAAAACAAGGCATAAAAAAAGAAAAGTATCACTTTGGACCAAGGTGGCCTGGGTGTTGTTTCTGTAGCAGGCAACTGGAAGTATTACTACGCCCTCTAGTTGAGATGCAAGTCGACTGAACGCTGAGTTACCTGCTTGCAATTTTTTCCTGGTAGCCATTGATACACCAGGCCCAAGTGGTTCAAAGAGTGGATAACGTACCCAGTGGATAAGTCGGTAATCAACGAAGCAATTTTACTTCCACCAGTTCATTTGGCCAAATTTTGCAAGGCTTCACACTTGATTATAGATACACTCTTTTATAGACTGCTAGCAGTCCTTTTCTGGATAGTCGAGAGGGCGCCCGAAATAGCCGTGCGAGAAAGCCGACACCTGGAGTCTCCTCGCCCTAATCTCGCAGCGCTGTTGATAGCTCGCACTTTCAGCTATTTCGCGCGCCTTCTCGTCTATCCAAAAAGGGACTGCTTGCAGTCTAACTCTTTTATAAATCAAAGGGCTATGGAGGGATTTGCCCACATGCTTTATCTGCTAGATCATAGTTTATCCAGTGGAAAAAGTTTTCCGATCTTTCAACAACCAGGCCTGGCTGGAGAAAGACAACGTGGAGGATAGTTTCTTGTTTAAGGAAACAACAAGACATGCAACGCAGACATTGAGACTCAAACGAAACTCCGAGTCACAGACCCTTCGAACACTGCCTACGACCTTCAGGCCCCAGTTGTTCAAAAAGCGGATAAAGGGAAAATCTTTACAAAGCTCTCTGATTTATGAAAAGAACAAGAGTGTATCTATAATAAAGTGTGTGGCTTTGCAAAAATCTGGCCAAACGTGTAAGCTGAACTAAATTTGCGTCGTTGGATAGCAACTTATCCACTGGGTAAAGTTATCCACGCTTTGAATAACCGGGCCCCGCCCAGATCAAAAATCCGACGCTTTGACCTCTTCTAAACACTTCACCACTGCCCCTCCACTACCAGGAAACAAAGTCTGCTATATTCTCTAAACGAAACGTCTAACATACCCAAGAATACTAGACCAAAATTCCCGGATCCAAGGTCCCGGATGTACTCTATGCTGCTGAGCGGAAGTTGTCTGATGTCATCCGGGTTAAACAGGCTCAACACTTTGCTTTCATCCAAGGCGCGCATGGACTCGGCCTTAATTCTGTCTCTCATTGATACCGCTGTAAAGGTGACACCTTCAAAGCCTTTACCCTTCTTTAGAGGTCTCTCGCGCTTGCGCTTCTTGAGGACCCAACAGATAACGGCAACAATGAGGAGAACAACCCCGGCCACAACGCCAGCAATTAGAGCCGTTTTGGCCGTTTTGGACGGCTTGGGTGAGGTTTTTGGCGCAGAAGTGAATTCTGTGTGAAAGAAAACCGAGATTATTTAGTCATTACCTGGTTTGTATAAGTATAACTTATCAATATGAGATCTAGTGTCATGCACCACGGTATCTAAACACGTGTCGAGTAACAAATAAAAGCTACTGAGCAGTATTGTCCTATGGAGGTACTTAATATGCAGTACAAACTACATGCTACTATCACGCCAACTGATGTCCTTTTCGTCTGTTGTTTGTTTTGTCTTGCCTTGTTTTTGTTGTTGTTGTTGTTGTTGTTGTTGTGTTTTGTTTTCCTTTTTCTTTTTTGAATCTGTGTTTTATGTCGAAAACGTTGTTAATTTTGGAGTACCATGATACCTTAATATTAAACAATTAACATTAACTTTCAAGTCTGTGAATAAAACCCCGAAGTGTGGCTATTCAAATGAAAGCTTTGCTGTGGCGCTGTTTATTACACTGTGGAAGGTGGTTTAAACTTTTGAGTTTGTGCATAAAATCCTAAAGTGTGACCATTTAAATAAAAGCTACTGAGCAGTACTTTCATGTGGCGCTGTACAAGGTGGTTCTAACTTTTGAGTCTGTGGATAAAATCCTTAAGTGCCATTTACGTAAAAGCTTAGGAGCAGTACTTTATTGTGGTGGTAAAAATATATCGGCCAAGGTGGTTCTAACTTTTTGGTCCGTAAAATATTCCTATAGCGTAGCCGTCCATATTAAAGCTCCTGACCAGTTCTTCCATGCGGTGAAGTTTGCTGCCAATTAAGTTTCAGCATTTCACAAGGCGAATAAAATTTGGGATTCTTTTCTCTCCTCATTTTCTCCTCTGTACTTACCGAACAATCCCCAATGAATACATGTACTGTTTTCAGCCTCGTATTCTTCAGAAAATCGGAGCTTAGTACAGTTGGGAACTCCGACATGAGCAAACTCCAGTCCTAAGGCTTTTAGGATGTACTTAGCTGCTCCCAACATCTCCCGCATAGCAGAATTGCACTCCTTGAAAAGTGCTTCACAGTCCTCTCTGCAGTACTCGTACCTCTCATTGTTATCCTTGCATGGCGGCAAGAAATATTCGCAGAGGAGAACTTTTAACAGACGTTTGCATGTCTTTTGGTCGTCATCTATTCTGTCAATCGCCTTCATGAACTCTATGATGACCTTCTCTGTTCCGTTTAATCCGAATCGACTGTCAAGAAATCTTGGTGTCAATCGGTATTCCAGCATCGTTACGTTGAGCCATTGGTCGCATACTTCACCTCTGTATACTTGGCAGGTACCTTGAGGACTGGCAATGAATGAGAAGAACTTCGGTCAGTGGATTAGTTAAACCTTTGTGCCTCAATAGTCTGGTGCATTATACCTTAACATGAATGAAAATGAACTCGAGCTACGCTTACTAGGGTCACGCCCGTTCCTTTTTTCAATCGAAATTCCCACCCCCTCCCCCACCTCCACCAGAATCTAACTTCGTGATAACACTATACGATCCACCCATAGTGCCAGAGGTTTCCCTTGCACCCTGGAACACGCCTCCGGCCGACGACTAGTCTACGAAAGCACGCTAGAGAGACCTCTAGTACCTCATGAGGTGCCACCGGTGTTTGTCAATATACCTCTTACTAGAAATACGTGACTCGCAGAACCTCGCGAAGCTCAGGGAAGTGCGTACCAGGCGTTGTCGTCTTTGTTCCTCATTTGCATCAGAAATTGGTCGTAAACAGTTGTTCGCAGAAGATGAACAAACATGTCAGCACCCATGAACTAACATGAGAGTGCACCATTGTCAGCAGTCGCGACTTTTTTTTTCTATTTTTTTTTTTTTTTTTTTGCTTGGCAACTGCGGACACCTTCAAAATATATATGTTAGGCAACCCGAGATTCGACCTCCCTAAGCGAACCGCGCGATAAATTTCGACAAATTTATAAACCTTGCTTCGGTCCTCCTTGCTTCGCGAGAAACAACCTTTTTAGATGTCAACCAAGAACGTTCAACATTAAACCAACGAAGTTCAAAATTTCGGCATGGCCGGCTTGCAGGATGTCAGGGTGGGATGCAGGATGAAAATCCAGTGGCGGGAAGCGTGACGCGCGCTCATATGTAGGCGGGGGAAAGTGCAACAATCTACAGTATGTCGAAAACCCTTTCAGAAAACTAGTTACCGAATAACATCACCCCAGAAAACTCTAACCACGCGAAAGCGGGATCGGGGTATAAGGATTCTACCTGGAGCCTTATGGCGGGATACGGATTAACCCTATTCAAGCCGGGTTTTTTGGTCTTCTGGGACGAGGGAGGGGTGGATCCCGTCGCCCCTCCCCTAACTCCGAGAATAGGGAACTTTAGATTTGAGTACGAGTACGAGTTTTTAATTACAGTTTGCGGGCTTTACATTATCAGGTCACATACCAATGTCATTCCTGAAGCTACCTTCTTTACTGGCAAACAACACGAAGGAGTAAGGTCTCTGGAAACGCCACTGGTTTGATATTAAAAAGTCGTACTCGTATTCAATCTCGCGCTCGCAGTCCTGTCTAAAGGTCGCTATTTTGAAGCTATGACCAAAAACCACAGAGGGCAGATAGTACGTCCAAAAATGTAGAAATTACGTTGCGATCTTAAACGGCAACCACCTCCCAAGAGCACCAGAATTGACCAAAAAGTAATCAAAAAACAATAAAAGACCACTAACATGATCTAAGCTATTAAAATATAGATTAGGAAGCGGGATTCACTCAAACCACACTAACTAAAACCTAGCGCAGTAAACTTACCGAGGAGATGTAGTTGCAGGGGGAGGAGTGGCAGGCTTCATACTTGTTACCCTTGTGGTTGTCATGGGAACACTGGTTGTTTTGGATGAATTACTAGCGGTCTGATTATTTAAGACTCCAAAGCACTTTGTGGTGTTAGCGTCCGCTGATGAGTTCCAACAGCATCCCCAACCAAAACACTGGTCTCTTGTTGAGTTGTACGGGCCACAGGGCACCAGGCTCACATTGGACTCATGGCAGTTGTTGTTGGCAAGTACTTTGAAAACAAATAACAATAAATAGGGATTAAAAAAGAGGCCGTTTTGGAAATTTTTTAAGTACTTAATATTTACTTTTTAAATTAAAAGTTAATTTAATTTTTACATTGACAACTCTTATATTCTTGGGACCAATAAAATTTGCCAGTAAGAGTTTCACTCGTTAAATTTTGGCCATAGACAATGGATCAAGCACATAGGCTAAAAATAGTCAAGTACATAGTTTGTAGAAGTAAGACAAGATTTTTATTAACTATCTTGAACCGGCGGTAAAAATGACTGAAAGTAGGGAATAGCAAAATACCACTCTAAAACTCAATCAAAAATAGTGATTTTCTGCTGTGGAAACATGATTTAAAAAAGCAATAAATAATTTGCTGTACTCAGAGCGCAGTAAAAAGTTTAAAAGTGGAATATTTCTTGTTTCTTGTCGCTGATGAAGTTCGGTTGAACCGAACGAAATATTCCACATTTAAACTTTTTATTGCGCTCGAAGCACAGGAAATTCTTTTATTAGTTTTCTTAAATGACTCTAAAGTTGTGTTGGCAAGCGACAGACACGCGCATCTTACTGAAGTTAACATGATGTGTTCTAAAAAAACAATTTCTGTTCATTTCCGCATCTTGCCTGTTGTCTAACTTAGGAAAAACTAGATTCAGGAGTTCGGCTAACAATTTATTCCATTAGCAGCGTTGTTAAGTTTGTTAAGGTAGTAGGAATAAAAGTAGGAATGGCAGCTTATTGAAATGAAGTGCGAAAACACTTTCACGGGAGACCAGAACAAGCATGGCTTTTCCACTCCATATTATAGCCACTTAAAAACATGGCACATGGAACAAGCTCCTACTTTGTTTTAAAATATATCTTGAAAGGATAAGCCGTTAAACGCCGAAATCTTATTTTTGAGCCTGCAATTCAAATGAGATTTAGTTTTTTTAAATTTGAGAAATTTCTTTTCAAAATTGTTTTGTTAAAGTCAGTTGCACCCGATGCTGACAGATTGTTGCGTAAAATAAATAATAAAAACGTTCTACGTAAAAACATTCGTTCATCTCAACCAATCCCAAAAGATATCCCGTTTAAGTCATTAGGGGCGCCAAACAGACGTCCGCCTAACGTCCTTTAATAACAGACAACTGGCACATAGTAAGTCTCGATGACTGCTAGACGTGGGCCATTTTTAATTAGAACTGTTTTACCGAAACTTAGGCCGGGTAAAGTCGGTTCTGAGTAGCCTTCATCACGTTGGAAAGAGCGTTGATGATAACTTTACCAATTACGTGGTCTTTTCTGCATCTTACCTACCGTACGTGCGCGGTCAAAGAACACATGATTTTATGTTATTTTTCCGCTTCAGTTTGTTTTTCTTAAATTTGCATCTCTTCAAATCTTGAGAGCACGTAAGAATACCTTGACATGGAGAACATCTGAATTCCGGACTGGACCCCAAATCATGAACTCACTAACTCACTATTGCACACACTTGTACCAGAATGGCAAGTTAGACAAACATCATGAAGTTGTAAATCACGAACCTGTAATGTTGCGACCCCCAAAAAGTAGCGACAAAATTTGTCGGCTGTCAGTAAATTTCGAAAAAAGAGATACTGTAAAAGCAACAATAAATTTTGACGTATATAATACGCGATCATTCGTAATCTTCGGTGACGTAATATGCGAAAGTGAAATTCCACGCAAGTGTGTCGAAATAGAAGGTAGGGTTCGATCGCATTGCTGTATACACTTATTCCAGGTTTCATGGTACACCGTCGTACATATTTTTTATGTCCTATATATGATCATTTTCAATGCATATTCCGCTCTCCACAATCCAGTCCAATCCTATAAATCTTTTCGAATTGTGCCTTCAGAATCGAGATTCATTTCAATTAAAATTTATTATTTGATTGAAGTTAAGGCTAATTTTCTAGTTTAAAAATTGGTGATTTATGTCTAAATGCTGAAGTAAAAAGCGAAATTTTACAATAAATCGAAAAAAGACCATCTGACTCGCTGCGACAACATTAGATCATTACAGGCGATGAGATCTTACATGACTTACATGTGGCAGGGCATTTTCGCACATCACACAAACTTTACAGACTATTTCATAGAAAAGGAATAATATTTTGCTACTTGTAATTAACGATGGTATATTAAAAATCCACGCGAATCAACCTGCCAATAACAGAGAAAAATGATCAGATTTGAAAACGATCTTCAAATTTTAAAGCGCTTTTGTCTCAGTGTTTATTTTAAAATCCTGTACCAACATAAACCTTGGATTTTGAAGCATCCCTGGCGGCGACTTAATCTAAGCGAAATCGATATAAGTACACATAAGTGCAAATATGGGTCAACTGCGGTGGATTTTAGGTGCAACGATAATAAAACTACTACATTAGAAAAAAAAAATGCGTTTCTCCGCGTATCTGTAAAACAATGTATGCAACATTTGCAAAATGCATTAGTCATTGTATCAGTATCTGATCAAGGCAATTAACGATACATACCCCCAAGCAATTCATTAGGTTGTATCAAAAATGTTTTCGATGGATTAATGAAAACTTGTTAATTTACAAGAAAGGAGTTGACCAATGAGCCGTTTCATTCAAAAAAAATACGTATTTGCTGTCGTTTGATACCAAACACCCTGAGTCACAGAGTTTTAAAATGAAACAAAACCAACAACACCTAAAAAAGATTTACTTACCTGGAGAAGAAACGCTGGCTGAGACAAAACTTAGCACAAGCAAAAGTATATATCTGAGCTCCATCGCACTGCAAAACAAAACTTACTAAACGCGAAACATTTAATTCTTGCAGAGACAGCACGAAGGGTCGAAAAGTCGATTGAGCAGTTAGCTCGAATTTCTTCAAATTGTTAATCATTAATGCCTTTTAACAACTAAATGTTTCGACAGTATATTTTTCACGAGTTGACGACAGATAGAGCTGTGCCTTTATCGTGTTGTATGAAGACCAAATGTTATTTTTATCCTCCCCTGTGCCAAACGCTCGAGTTAAAAAATAAAGAAATAATTAAAACAGCGGCAAATTAAATGTTTCCTTATTTTGTTTCTATTGCGCTCATGGGGAGATTACTGTAAAAGCGTTATTAAGCTCCCGGTCGGGGGCTTAGTTAAACTCCAGGTTTCAATTATGGGGGAGGGTGAGGTTAGGGTTGGACCATTATAGTTTTGAGGGGGGGGACGTTGGGCAATTTTTTCTGCAGGAATTTTTTTTTTTCGTGACTAAGAGCATTGTATGAATTTTGTTTCACTAGCGCTAGCTTGCATTTTCTTTACTTTGTGCCGCAATGCACGATTTTTATTTCTTCTGCAAAAGCTGTGCAAGAGTTTATTTTCGTATTCCGAGCCCCCCTCAAAAATAAAATGGTTCGTATTTTATTCATTTATACCATATATAAGCCACTGCTTGGTCAGGACATTCCAAACCTAATAACCTATACAAATTGACCGATTTTATAGTGCCCCAGTGCAAATCAAAGTTTGAAGTTTTGTTCGTCCAGCTATTCTCTAGCATTACTTTTTGTACTTTTTTAACATTGTACCCAGCATTTCGAAGCATTTAGGGTCTCAAAGAGGTGGGGAGCGGGAAAGGTGGGTGTAGTTCCATACTTTTTTCCGTGAAGCCCCGAGCCTGAGGTTTTTCTTTATGTGAAGACGAACAAAAATGCTGATTCTGGCTAACTTAACTTCCTAATTGATGTGATGGGGACCTAAACCCCAACGTTTCTGTCTTGGGCCGGAGCCTTGAAGTCCTGCCCAGCCTTGAATCCTGCCATTTTCTGAGGCCGAAGCCCTGAGACCCCCAGATGGGGTTTATAATAGAGAGGAGCGGGTTGTTTCAAATCTGACTTCAAAAAAGGGCTTATTAGAGTAGACTACAAGTAGTATGTCTGTCTCAGGGATCGTGGAGCAAACTGGAACAGGCGAGCGAGGGCGAAAATCGACTGTGGCATGAAACGTGTCACGCCGTTTGATCAGCCGCTAGTGCATTGTTAGCCAATTTATAAGTATTATAAATTAAAGTTAATGTGTCAACCATGGGGTTACTGTCCTAGCGTTACTATATCGGCAGTGCGATATGCCATCAAGATAAGACCTTTCAATCATCATGCCTAAAGGTCATGCCGCATTCACGTGCAAACATCAGGATATTGAGGGGCTGTTTACATGGAGGGAGGAAGATCCTAGCGCTAGGAAGATCCTGGAAGGCGGATCATCCTAGCGCCATATGTTTTCTGTATTCAGTTTACATGCAAAATGTTGTACTTGGCCCTAGCGCTAGGATCTTTCTAGTGCTAGGATCTTCCTAGCTGAGAGATAGGAAGATCCTAGCGCTAGGAAGATCCTAGCACCATGTAAACTACCTTCGCTTACAAGATCCTAGTACTAGGGACAGAAAAACAAATTTGGCGGCGGCCGGGCGTTCAGCTGCTAAAGGCCGACAGTTTTATTAAATTTCCAGCAACCACCCCGACCGAAATTTCTGCATGTAAACCGAACGAAAATTTATTTCACCGTCTAGGATCTTCCTAGTGCTAGGATCTTCCTCCCTCCATGTAAACAGCCCCTTATATTTGACCATTGACGTTTGGCTGCTCACGTGAAATTGAGCACCCTCAATCTGCCTTTGTTCATTTCAGCCTTCCATTCTAGTAACCATTCCAGTTGAGTACCTCTGTTAACCAGCTCTCTATTACGTCTTTCTCCGCATTTTTTACGGATCCCGACCGCTTCGTCGATTATTTCCATCGAGGATATGCTTCTTGAGCCTGGCAATTTAAAATTATGCCGCCCATTGCACGTCGAAGTGGTTCCCGCTCGCAGACAGCTCCGCCAAATGCTTGAAATCTCCGACTTAACACCGCCGTTTTAGCGCTGCCCCAACTACCTGAGATCTGCCATAGTAACAGCCTCTTGGCCACTGACAACCGTTCGACGCTAACAAGGCGATTGGAAGACGCTGGCTTTGCCTTTAGAGGGTCCCGAAGGCCGAAGAGCGGAGAAATGTTCCAAATGTTCCACCACAAAAGACCATTGAACGACACGCGGGCACGTCCCCAACGGAAAGAAAACCTCACCTTCTCCGAAGAATAGATGGCCGATATCAAGCCTTTGGTCCAAGAACGCCATCCTGCCCTCACCACAGCTTGAACGAGATAAGTACTTTTAATATTCAGTAGCTTACGAGATAAAACTTGCCGGAATTCTGCTTATTTGTAAGATTGCGTATTAAAGATTCAGCCTTATACACTGGCTGCGATATGGAAGACCTCTCTTGCAGGATCCGCTTTTTTCTACGCTACATGTATATTGGAGTAAATCCGTCAAATGTTCACTAATTGTTGGCTTGAGTGGGTGGTAATTGTTTTGCCATTCGTACACACTCAGGAAATTCTCAAACTTGTTGCTTTTCATTTACTAAAGAGAGTTCCATGCAACCTGCAATTTTGTTATGTAGTTTACACGTATCATGCTATTGAACTTCCTTTGGTTTCTTTTATGCTAGTGTATACCAGGAATAAGATGATACATGTTCTAGTCTGCTTATGTGGTAGGCATTCATTTTATTGGTAAGCCAGTGCCATAAGCAGTCTATTGTGTCTATTGCAAATCTGGCAAATTTAAACCTGTCGGTTCTGGCAGGCATTTAATGCTGTTTTTACACTTGAGCATTTACCGAGGTAAACATTTACCTGGGTAAAGTTACCAAACCTTGGTAAATTCGTACAGTGTTTATACCGGCTCAAATAACCCAAGTTAACCTGTCAACATTGCCGCAGCGTAACAACAAATTTGCCTGGCATCATCTGCATGTTTGGCATCATTCCATAACATTGTTGTATGAACAGGGCAGGCTGATTGAACATAGGGTAGGGATTATCGTATCCGTAAAATTGCGGATACATGGAATATTCATCCTCGCGATTGCTGGCGAGAAAACGCATCGAGCACAGTATTAATTCAAAGCTAAACTAAAAAGATTGCTGCAAGAAAGTGTGAATTATTTATTACAACAACAACAATTTCAACAGTGCCATCTTTTATATTTACCTGATGGGCGATTTATTAGGCAAATGTCCTCCGTTTTCTGCCATGAGCGACCGATCAAAGCAAAGGCTTGCGGTGATACTGTGATCTGGCCACCGCGCGAGGTAAAATATTATGCCGCCGTAAGCCGATATATCTGTCATCTTGACCTTGGCTACCATCGTAAACCATGCCTGATCACAGGCTTAATTAATACTTTTACATTGGTCAAATCTCTATTGTCTTGAGTGGCATTTACCAAGGTATCAGTTGGTGTTTACACATGCAAAATGTTTACCTAGGTATGTCAATTCTAATACCTCGGTAAAATGCTCTAGTCTAAACACAGCATAAGATTGCTGTTTCTTTTTTAGATTCCCCTGAGGGGCTACCAGCTAAACAAGCAGCCTTCCTCTCAGGCCTTCCAAGCTCAGATTACCTCACTGCCTTGGCAAACACTAAATGCCCTTGAGCTCCCACCCTGACCCTCTCCAGTCTTGCAGTGTTCTTGGTACACCACTTGTTATCCTCACTGGCACCACTGTATTTTGCATTGTAACAACCTGTGCTGCCAAGCTTTTACTCTGGATCAGAGATGCAGGAGCCATCGCCAATCTGCTTGAGTCAATACCAGAGTGCACCTGGATCATCACACATGTAATCAACGATATGCCGATTTCCTCCATAGATGCCTGGTTATTACACCTAGTACTGCAGTCATGAACTTTACTTCATAGAATAACCTACACGTTTATTCACAAGGTTTATTTATTTATTTTTTTTTTTTTCTGGTATGTGATTGCCCCTATTTTTAGGGTTAGTGTGGTCTGCAGTTGTCTGGAAGACAACATTCTTCGATTTTTCCCCGCAGCTAATCACTGCCAGCCCATGCTAGAATTTACATTTGTTACAGTGTATTTCATGGGAACTCTCACTGCACAGGTCACCTGATAGTTCTTTTACAGAACCTGATTTCTTCATGGCAGCCAGATCAGTCATTTACTTTCACATGGACATCCATCCCTTGCGTTGTTTTGGCAACATTTTACTTACGTAGACAAACTTTTAGACTTTCATCTCATTAACCGGTATTGTATTTTCCCCATTCTGTGTTAATTCTGCACGTGGGAAAGTTCTAGCTCTCAGCATTCTAACATGCCCAAATTACAGCATGCAATTTCTCGTAAGAACAGAAGCTATCATATGGGCATTCTGATTTAAGGTGAAAAGGGGACTAAGGCCACGGGGGTTTGGGGTTCGTCATGGGGAATACACTTCGTGTATTTGTGGGAGGAAGTGCTCCCAATACAGGTCACACTTTTCCCCATGGACTCACAGTCTCAGTTACTTCTATATTCTGCCCCATTTGCAGCTGGTTACTATGGTAACCATGGGGTATAGGCTCGGATAGGATAAGGACCTCGCTCTGAGGGAATTGTTGGCTCCCTGGGGAGGATCGGATATGGACCTCGCTCATGGGGAATTTTGGCCCTCTGGGGAGGATTCGGTCCTCGCTCATGGGGGATGGCCCTCAGGGGAGGGGGGACCTTGCTCTGAGGGGATTTTTAGCTCCCAGGGGAGGACCGGGTATGGACCTCACTCATGGGGGATTTTGGCCCTCTGGGGAGGATTCGGTCCTCGCTCTCGGGGTATGGCCCTCAGGGGAGGCCCATTGCCAATATAGCCTAGCCTGACCTGTATGCAATCTATGCCTCACTGGAGTACTTCCTCCCCTACCCCTTTATCCCACAAACTGTTGTCGTCTCACTTACTCTCATGGGTTGGAACGTTAAAGCCAATTTATAAGTATTATAAATTAAAGTTAATGTGTCAACCATGGGGTTACTGTCCTAGCATTACTATATCGGCAATGCGATATGCCATCAAGATAAGACCTTTCAATCATCATGCCTAAAGGTCATGCCGCATTCACGTGCAAACATCAGGATATTTATATTTGACCATTGACATTTGGCTGCTCACGTGAAATTGAGCACTCTCAATCTGCCTTTGTTCATTTCAGCCTTCCATTCTAGTAACCATTCCAGTTGAGTACCTCTGTTAACCAGCTCCCCTCCCTCCCTCCCATGTGTTGTCTCAGTATCTATGGGCACAGCTTCGCACAGTTTCGTAACTGTTGCTCCAAACATTATATACACCTGGGCTGTATCCTGTTGTATGTGATAATACATTATCTACAGTGTACATCTTGTTCCTTCAGTATACAGATGTAAAATTAATGTACCAGCTCATTGTGTATTACCACAGTTTTAAGTCTAAATGTAGTTATTGTTCATTCTTTGCCATAGTGGATAAGCTGCGATGAGACTGCCAACTCTGGCTTTGTAGCCTTTTTCTTAGCCTCATTTACTACTGATTTGCATTTCATTATTGGCATTGTTTTATTTATTTACTTGTTTATTTATTTATTTATTTATTTGCTTATTTTTGGTCAGTTTTTTGAATAGTTTGATCAATGTAAGGACATATTAGTTATTACTCTGGCCTTGGTACGCTGCTGTACATTAGTCTTATTCTGGTCATTGTTGTTCTTTCATTAGGGTATTTATAAGCTGTGAAGAGATTGTCAATTGTCAGCTAAATGAACATCTTAAGCTCACAGCTGCTTTTACTAAATGATTCCTATTTCACGGTTGGGATCATTTCTTCTCAGATTCACTTATTTCAATTAGCTTCTATTAGCTTGTAAGATCATTTCAATTTTACCAATCAACTATGCCCTGTAGGGTAGTATGGCAATTGTGATCAATTTCAATAAACATGGGTAAGGGAGGAAGTGCTCCCAATACAGGTCACACTTTTCCCCATGGACTCACAGTCTCAGTTACTTCTATATTCTGCCCCATTTGCAACTGGTTACTATGGTAACCATGGGGTTGGCTCCCTGGGGAGGATCGGATATGGACCTCGCTCATGGGGGATTTTGGCCCTCTGGGGAGGATTCGGTCCTCGCTCTCGGGGGATGGCCCTCAGGGGAGGCCTATTGCCAATATAGCCTAGCCTGACCTGTATGCAATCTATGCCTCACTGGAGTACTTCCTCCCCTACCCCTTTATCCCACAAACTGTTGTTGTCTCACTTACTCTCATGGGTTGGAACATTAACCGGCTTCTTATGCTCGCGTCACGTTTCCACGCGGCAGGCGATTTTTGCGCTCGCTCGCGTGTTCTTATATTATTGCTTGAGTATCCCTGAGCAGAAAGAGAGACTGCTCGACGACTATCATAAGAGAGGCTTCTTAATAGTTTTCCTTAGGCGATTTTTCTCCCAACGTTCACATGGACGCACTTGAGGAAATCTAAAATCTGGAGGATTTTGTTTCATTTGGGACCACATCACCCCCGGGGGGTGTACTTCCCGAAGATTTGGGTGGGGGTGTGCGGGGCGCTTCTGGAAACCCTTACCCTATTTCAGACCAAAACGTGATTTTCACTACACTATTTCAGACCTGACCCAAAATTTCATACCCTATTTCAGACCAGACTCTAATCCAATTTTTTTTTTAGATGGGCTTCAAATTCCCAACGTTAATCGAAACCTCAGTTCTTTGGAGAAGAAAAATTGGTAAAAAGACAGCTTCTTGTAAGAACCATACCAGATCCCATATCAGAGTGCACAAATCTCACCCTATTTCAGACCAAAAGAGCTCAAAAACCATACCCTTTGGCGCCACACATACCTATATAGCTCATATAAAGGAGTACCCCTCCCCCTGGGACATCACCTCAAGGACTTCCCTTGCCCAACTCACGCGTGAGGAGCTTCCCAACCCCGGTTTCCAACCCATGTGTCGCGTTCCCATTTGTGTCGCGGGTCGTACTTCCACGCGGCTATTCCTGAATAGGAGAAAGAACCGCTCGAAGTCCAGGAGATTCGGTCCACGCTCGGGAGATTCCCGATTAAGGACGGTGCCTCCTTTTGTTACTGCGCATACGTTCTGCGCATCTCGGGATATTCGAGTTTCTTAAGGAATTTGCCCACTTATACAACAACAGTTTTGCGCGGTTTAAGACTACGTGGAAAAAGCAGATCTTAGCAAGGGCTATCAGAATCCAAAAAGAAAATTGGGGGTAACCACGCATTTTTCAGAGATAATTGAACTTAAATTTGGAAAGAAATTGCCATACATTCTTTGTATTTTAAAGCTTTTTTAGAATTATGGTTTCTTAATTATCTCTGAAAAATGCGTGGCTACCCACATTTTCTTTTTTGATTCCAATAACCCTTGCTAAGACCTACTTTTTCCCCATAGTCATAACCTTTGCAAAAATACATCTGTATTAGGAGGCACCGTCCTTAATTCAGGAAAGTTGCAGGTGAAAGGAATGCATTCGGTGAACGTCTGGGCGTATTGACAACTAAATCATCATTGAAGCCTAGTTCTACTAGTTCTAGGCAGCCTTTGTTTCAAGAATTCTCAGATGGAGGTTGGTTCTGCCGCGCGGGGTAACTATTGTCTCATTTTTACCGCATTTCAGAATGTACCGAACATATGGTTTAATTCTCAGTCAAAATTTTGAAAAACTGCCTTTTACAGTTGATCTTACGTATTACTTTGTAACGTAACTGAATATCACACTATATTCGTAATATGATTTTTAAAAGTCTTCAACTAAAATTAGTCATCGTCTTCTAATAGGACGCAAAGACTGTGGAGCTCACTGTTTGAACCTGAAATACGAGTTAGGAAACTCGCAATAACCGGTTTCGTACTCCGTTTATCGCATTCATCTCGCGTTCCGCTCGCGTTGTTCTGGTGTTCTCGCACTCTTTTTGCGTTCTAATGCCACACCACTAACAGTGCGTCCTTTCAGCACTTTGCTATAACAACAAATTACTAATAAAACTTTATCCGAATTTGATGGATACGTAATAGATTAAAACATTTATTATATTTACGTAAAACATCTATTAACCTTGTCACTAACACATCAAAATCTCGTGTAATACCAATTTACTTTTGAGTTTGAGAATGAAGTCGATTGAGTGATAATCGATCAAATGTAGGTCTTCCGTGTGGTTCTGTTTAATGTGTCCTAACTTTTGACACTGTGGATAAAAACAAGTGGTGTAACTACCGGTCAAACGAAAGCTGAAAGCGCCTCCACAGAGTAGACATTTAGTTGTCGACAACTTATTTCGTCCGATGCAAGCATTCCACACATTGGAGTGTTAGTTGTCGGTAGCTGAGTCAGGCCAGCGAAAGCTTGGAAACTAACGTTCACTGCGCATTCTTATAACGCAGTTTGTTTCCAAAATGGCGTGCACAGATATGATATAAATGTAAAGAAGATCCTCGCAGTTATTAACGCAACTTATGCAGTTGCGAAAAGAAAGCCTGAAAAAAAAAAAATCAGGCTTGCCGGGATTCGAACCCTGACCTCTGCGATACCGGTGCAGCGCTCTAACCAATTGAGCTAACAAGCCAACTGGGAGCTGGTCATTAAATTGGTTCGTAATATACCCGGGAAAGATGAAGATGAAGTTATGAATATATGAAATTCATATATTTGAACTGCGGAATGAAGAAATAAATGTAAAGAAGATCCTCGCAGTTATTAACGCAACTTATGCAGTTGCGAAAAGAAAGCCTGAAAAAAAAATCAGGCTTGCCGGGATTCGAACCCTGACCTCTGCGATACCGGTGCAGCGCTCTAACCAATTGAGCTAACAAGCCAACTGGGAGCTGGTCATTAAATTGGTTCGTAATATACCCGGGAAAGATGAAGATGAAGTTATGAATATATGAAATTCATATATTTGAACTGCGGAATGAAGAAATAAATGTAAAGAAGATCCTCGCAGTTATTAACGCAACTTATGCAATGTCATCTTTCCCGGGTATATTACGAACCAATTTAATGACCAGCTCACAGTTGGCTTGTTAGCTCAATTGGTTAGAGCGCTGCACCGGTATCGCAGAGGTCAGGGTTCGAATCCCGGCAAGCCTGATTTTTTTCAGGCTTTCTTTTCGCAACTGCATAAGTTGCGTTAATAACTGCGAGGATCTTCTTTACATTTATTTCTTCATTCCGCAGTTCAAATATATGAATTTCATATATTCATAACTTCATCTTCATCTTTCCCGGGTATATTACGAACCAATTTAATGACCAGCTCCCAGTTGGCTTGTTAGCTCAATTGGTTAGAGCGCTGCACCGGTATCGCAGAGGTCAGGGTTCGAATCCCGGCAAGCCTGATTTTTTTCAGGCTTTCTTTTCGCAACTGCATAAGTTGCGTTAATAACTGCGAGGATCTTCTTTACATTTATTTCTTCATTCCGCAGTTCAAATATATGAATTTCATATATTCATAACTTCATCTACAGATATGATAGTTGTCGACAACTAAACCAATCATTCCCACACGCGGGAAAAACGGTCAAAAACGTAGTTGATGACAACTAAGCAGTTTCCCTTTTCGAAAAGGGAAACTGCCTAGTTGTCGACAACCAAAAAATTTAACGTTTAGTTGTCGACAACTCGTCTCACACAAAACGTTTTTTAGTTGTCGATAACATTAAGTTGTCGATAACAAATAGTTGTCGACAACTAAATGTCTAGTCTGTGGAGGCCCTAATACTTAGAAGTATAACTTTCATATTTCACTGTTTAATGTCGTTCTAAGTTTCGAGACTGTGGACAAAATCCTAAGGCGTTACCATTAGTATGATAGATCTTGAGAAGTGATTTACTGTTGAAGCGTTCATTCTGTAGTACACGGTAGTTCTTTGTGTTGGTGTATGAAATGTGTAGGTGCGGCAACTCAAATAAAAGTTCCCCTTGGTCCTGTATAAAAAGTGGTCTCAACTTTTGCCGAAGTCATGGGTGAAATACGTAAGTGTTATGATACAAATAAACCTATTCCCTAGGTGTGACCATTTGGACGAAAGCTATTTAGCGGTACAGTTTCCTTTGGTGCTGTGTAATTTAAGTATTGTGAAAAATATATTTAGGATTTTTCTGGCATTTTTTTTGGGGGGGCATTCTTAGGGGTGAAAGGGCTGAAGAGGCTATCAATCTAATGTAGATTAATAAAAACAAATTTAGCAGAACAAGCTTTTGTAATGACTCTCGAGGCACTGCTGCCGTCAAACCAAAACCAAAGTAACTGCATTTGGCCAAGTGCAACAATTGGCAAATGTAGCGCAGAGAACTCAGAACCGAAAAACATGCAACTACAGCCAAGCGGGGCAAAACACACGTACGTAAAACATACCTACTTTTCAGAATTGAAACCTGATAGGGGTAAAAAAAATTCTTCCGGGACTGCGCCCACAAAACGGAGATCCTGCCGGCGTTTAGGGGTTCCTTTTAAAGTTTCCGAAGAACACCATAGCCCCTAAGTTATATTTCTGAATAGTAAATGGCAACCTGACATTCATTTTTACTCGGGAAACGTAAAAGTGAAACAACTGATCTCAAACTGCTTTCGACAATCGAACGAAAAACTTAATTCTTGCCTGGTGGACGACCTAACATGAAATGGTAAGAATCGAATGGCCTTAGAATTAAATGCTTAGCCGAGTTTGTAACATACAGTTTGTCATGACTACGATTGAAGGAATAAACTTAACCGCAATATAATATAACTAGTACAGCCTTCTGATGCCGTAGAAAAGGATGTTAGGTCTTACATGACACGACGCCAATACGCGCGGGAGATTGGTGGAATCATGAGAGTATCACGTTTTCTTAGCAGATTAGTTACATTTATGTGCACCCGAGCCGCAGGCGAGTGTTTACGTAGCATTTTTGAATCGAAATCCAAAAATGTCTTCAAGTGTTTGTATCGCTAACTCCATGAAAATCAGCTTGAGTCAGCTACCTTAAAAAAATGCCCAAATTGTTTGTAATTGTACATGGTACAAAGAAATGATAATACTTTACTTTACAAAGTAAAACAAGAGGGAATTAAATTTTTACTTTATAAAAGTAACATAAAAACATTTTTAACTCTGTCCCTCTGAGGTGTAAACAACAGTGGAATGCTATCCTTTTTTGAGTGAATTAGTAAAATTTCTAATCATGGAACTAACTATTCTACACTCGGTCGATGTAGTGACACTTCTTATTTATTCATACATGAAGTGAAACCCGCTTTTGTGATACTTTTTAAGTTAAGTTATATTAATAAAAGAATGTATGTGAGCTGCATATCCTCAAACCCAACAAAATGCTAACACTTCTTGCGTCATGAAGTGTTAACCTTTGAGTCACCACAACACTGATGCAAAATAGTCACTCCCTTCTCGTAATCTACGGGAAGCCTTTATAATCAAACCATAGACTCCTTTACTCAGCCTTTATGTTCACCCATTTCAGATGGTGTGACTCTTCACTTTCACTTTCTTTAATGAATCAGGAGACAAAATAATGTGGAAATACTTTAAACAATGAATCCAGTTCTAAAGAGATCTGAAAATGGTTAAGCCTTGAGGCTGGGTAAAAGGATCTATTATTTCACGCAGTTTTAGTTAGTTGGCTATGATCTCATGTGCGACGAGATTGAATCATAATTAATAGATCGATATGGCTACAAAGCCTGCCGGCCTTCTTTGTTATCTGTCAAGACTTTTCTATTTTAACCGTGGCAGTGATGGCTGTCGAGGTTGTGTGGCTCAAAAGGCTTTTTAGATGTATCTGAACAACTAGCCAATAGGAACGCCGTGTGAGTTAAGTCGCTCAACCGTAACGTCTGGGCGCGCGCAAAACAAAAGATCGTGCCCCCCAAGGCAGCTGCTGCGACATAAGACACAACGCCTTTGTTTCCCCCTTTGAGTTTTAACGAGTTTTCCAATCCGTCTCCTTCTATTAACTACGTTTAAAGATAGAATTCACTGATTTTCACCTCATGCCTCAGGAAGTTTTGCCCTACACAACCTCGACAGCCATTTCCACGTCTGCTTTAAGTGAAATATGCTTACGGTTGATATTGACATAAGTATTCTTAGAAACGTCTGGTGCATGCTGGGAAACTTTTCCTTCGATAGCCATTTCCACGTCACCATTTAGGTATCCATGCGTTAACTGGACATTTTCATAAGCAGGCTTTGACTTTACGTAACTCTTACTGGGAGTGCCTGGAGCATCCTGGGAAACTCCTTCTTCCACAGCCATTTCCACGTCATCATTTTGGTAACCAAGGTTACAATTGACATTGATGTAAGAAGGCTTTGACTTCATGTCACTTTTAGGGACGTGTGGCGCACGATGGGAAGGTATCTGACCATTCGGCTGGGTTTCTTTGTCTGCGTCTTCTATAACAATATAATAATAAGTATATATATATTTGACATCCTCGTCCTTGTATATTGCCGAGGAATTAAACACTATTCGATTGCTAAAAAGAACTTTTCTTTTTGTCTGTATGCTAGATTTGTCCACAAGTCGAGCTTAGGAATTTTTTTCTTGGGCAGCGAAAACAAAAAAGTCTATCTGTATGCCAAAGTGTATAGCCACTGGTTTCACCTTTACCACAACGTATCGAGCATAGCCGAAGGCAGAAGTATGCTTATTCCTTGAAGTTATTTTATTTTTCGCGTCAATCTCTTCAGAGGAGTACCGCATCGCCTTCGAAGATTGCAGAAGTCAGTGACTAGCCTCACGGCATTAAAAGCAAACTTGGCAAGCAATCAAAGTTGACAAGATTGTGTTTCCTTTTTTTCTTAATGTTCCGCTGCTTTTAAAATTTGGAAATTGGTTTCCAGCAGAGAATGTCATTCACACCGAATCGCAATTTTTCTCTTACAAAGTATAATACAAAAAATTGCCCCGCCACGAAAT
Organism: Siderastrea radians; assembly: GCA_964017195.1. Lineage (NCBI taxonomy): Eukaryota > Metazoa > Cnidaria > Anthozoa > Scleractinia > Rhizangiidae > Siderastrea > Siderastrea radians. The sequence continues at coordinate 12,015,564 of OZ024898.1, read as the reverse complement.
AAAACTCCCGCCAAAAAAATCATGTTATACGGCAGTATTATAAACTTACTTTGAAAACTGTCTGGCGACACGCCAGTGCTCTGGTAGAGCGGTTCCTTGCCGTGGACTGGTGATTTAGCTGACGCTTCAGGTAAGCAGTCCTGTAACGTCACTTCCTGTTTCAGCTGAGCTGCAATCATAGTAAAATTAGGTCTCTCCGAAGAATCTTTGTGCCAACAGCTCTTCATTACTTTGTACACGTGGTCAGGGCAATCCTCTGGCTGTCCGAGGTGCACTCCCTGTGGTAAGAGAAGGCTTGGTTCACTGCGAGCAGTCAATCAATGACTGACTGACTGACCGACCGACCGACCGGCCGACCGACCGACTGACCGACTGACTGACTGACTGACTGAAAGGCTGACTGACTGACTGGCTGACTGACTGACTGACTGACTGACTGTTTTCAAAAATTACAAAACAGGGCTGCCCGTGTAATTACCTTTCAGGGCTATGATACGAGATCAGAAGATCTCCTTCAATTCCTTAATTGGGATAAAGCTGGATAATCTAGCATTGAGAAGGAACAAACGGCTCTACCTTCTAATGTATGACACTATTCACAGAAAAGTGCCACAATATTTGAGCGATCTTTTTCCATTAGGCTGTGAAAGCAACCCCTACAAATCTCGTCTTAGAGAAAATACATTAAAGATAGAAATGACGCATATTCCAAGAACGGAATCCTTCAAAGGTTCTTTTTCTTATAGGGGAGCAAAACTGTGGAATTCTCTCCCTTTGAATGTAAAATCAGCAAAATCTAAAGTAATCTTTAAAAAGAACCTTACCGACTGTCAAGCCGTCGCTTAATCCTTTTTTTTCTGTCAATTTCTCCATTTTTTTCATTGTGATGTAAATTAAATATATTTTTTTTATCTACAAATGTACAATATTTATTATATAAATTATAAGAGATTTGTTTGGCAAATGTAAGATCAACTACTTATATTTACATACGGCATTCGCGTAAAGAAGTTGTAAAACTTACGAAATTACCGTGTTTAAATAAAAGTGATTCATTCATTCTTTCATTCATTCATTCATTCATTCATTCATTCATTCATTCATTCATCCATTCATTCATTCATTCATTCGTCCATTCATTCATTGGCCGGCTGGCTGACTTGCTGACTGACCGACTGACTGACTGACTGACTGACTGACTGACTGACTGACTGACTGACTGACTGACTGACTGACTACTCAAGAAAATTAAAATGGCGATGTTCACGAGCGAACAGTGCGATGCTTGAAGAGGGGCCAACACTTCCTTCCCTTTCCTAGTCTTCATTTATTTGTGCCTTATTTTTCGCTAAGCAGCCCGTTCAAAGGCTAAGTATTGTCAGGGGCAATTTAAACGCCCGTACATCTCACGCGCCATGCCTATTAGCACGGTAATGATTCGACAGATGTGTGACGTCTGAATCCGGAAGAGTTTAATTTAGATCGGCACGGTAGTTTTTTGGCTGGACGATTTTGGCTAACCTGGCTGAAATTGAAACTCGGGCTGAAATTCGCCATTTAATCGGCCTCGAGTTATGCCGTACTTGTGCTGGTGTCGAATCAAGTGAAATTTGTTGGAAAATCTTAAAACATCTACGAATCTTCTGAAGCAACCTGTCGTAAACTTTCGACAAAACGATAAACGAAAAACAAAGACATATTTTCTCTTGCTTACACTAACGTAATAACTATGTCAATTGACTGATCTGAATGTATTTTAAAGCGGTTAAATTAACTGCTTTTGACACTGTTAAAAACACACAAAGATTTCAAGTGTTGACTCCGTGGCGCAATGGTAGCGCGTCTGACTCCAGATCAGAAGGCTGCGTGTTCAAGTCACGTCGGGGTCAGCTTTGTAATTTTTTTCAGCGTCTTGAAGTTTATCATAGAATATATTTCCTCGATTTTCTCTGGCCCAAGAGATCGAAATGAACTACGTTTTATTTTCCCAAATTATAATGCATGCAAATTTCCTTGATCTCTATTCCCTCTAAGGAATCCGTTCACAGACTAAACAAACCTTTATGATGAATTCAATAACATCTTCGTTGTTGTATCCGTAATACGGCTGCAAAGCAAGGGTGTAGATTTCCCAGAGAAGAACACCAAACGAGTAAACATCTGACTCCACCGTGAATTTTCCAAGCAGCAAAGCTTCGGGTGGCATCCATCGGATGGGTAGTAAAGCTCGACCTTCAACCTGGAAAATCGAAAAAAATATATTTAAAAAATTGGAAAAGTAAGCCTGTTGTAAAAGCGAAAATGTAAATATATTATAGTCCTGGTCGAGTGATATTTGTCACAGTCAGGGAAGCTTGTTGATCATTTAAATCTCAAAAACCATTAACATCGAAATAAGAAAAAATAATAATCTTCATTTTTTGGTTAATAATGAAATACAAAGCCTGCAGACCCCCCCCCCCCTCCCCGCCAAAAAAATACTTCCTATTAGCTTTCAATTGAATGGTCACGTTTCAAGATTTTATCCACAGACTCAAAGGCTACAATTACCTTGTAGGCAGGGGGTGGGGGCGTGGGTGGGGGAGGACAGGAGGCGGGACCCGTGGCCGGAACATGAGCGGGAAGTGTACGGAAAGCGGCAAAAGTTGGGGCAGGAAGCGGGATTCCCAAGGTGGCGGGAAGATGGAGAAACAGGAAAACTTTGCAACAGTGCGTAGTATTTCGCAATCGAAATATAGCAAGCGGCGGAAGCCGGGATTAGAGGGTTCGGACTGCGAAGCAATTTTGGGACGAGATAAAAACTAGCGTTTGCGTTGTTTAAAGCAAAATTAAATGCGCATGCGTGTATTAAGTTGCTTGCCAAGAGATTTTATCGCTCAAAATAACCTCTTTATATTTTCCGTTTCAAAGTTTTTCTCCAACAACTGGCTGGTTTCCGAAGTCTTAAAGGTCAAATAAACCCAAATTTTGATAACTCCGCTTTAGCCGTTTAAACGCGTCTTGACACAAAAAGAAATCATTATAAAGCTAAACTGGACCGAAATTCTCCTTCCTGAGACCTTAAAAGGAGTAATAAAGCCAAAAGTACGAAGAGATCCGAAGGTTTCACGAAATCGTTTCTGAAATGACCGCGCGCTTAAATGGAAGGAATGGAAACGACCTCTGATTCTGTGACGTCACTGTTGATGAGCAGCGAAAGATAGCTCAAGATCGAGCATTGAAGAGTATTGTTGTATTTTTTTGGAAAATTCTCTGTTTTCACCCGTTTTCTTTGCGTTGAAAATGGCCGAGGAGCTCAAACCTGTGGCATTTAACGTAGAACCATACCAGTTTGAACTAATTGCCACAGAATCGGACTGCGAAATCTCAGATGATATTCGACGGACAGCAATGGCTTCGAAAGTAAACGACCGAATTGGTAAAGTTTACTGGTGAGCATTTAAGCTTATTTATTCATTGCACTGTAAAAGTTCGCCGTATAATTGTTAATAAATGCGTTACCACTTCATCTGAGGCATTTTTGTTGTTCTTTGCAGCCCTTTTGTACACTTATCATGATCGATGTTTGTTGTTATGCCTTACTAACTAGACTGACTAGAGTAAAGCAAAGCTAGCTTCTTGTACATGTATCCATTATAGTTCCTGTGTGAGTACGGTTTTCATCCTCGCAGCAACAGCGGCATAAAATCCAGCTCAAATTTTGAACATAGCCGAAAACAGGTTACAGTTCTTGTTGAATGTATTTGAATCTTGTTGAATGTGTGTCTACATCGCAAAGTGTTACTAGTGACTGTGTTTGTTTGTTGTTTTGCATGAATACAATCTTAGGCTCAAAATTTAGGTGCATTTAAATTTTGGCAACTGTGTACCAATGCCAGGTGGGCGAGAAAGTGTTTTGCTGTCGTGCAATTCCCAAATCCTGTGATAAGATACCACCTGCTATGTCCTAGAGACAGATGAAGAGAATTTTACCTCTGTATTGCAAAAATCCAGCTGTCGCTGAGACAGATTATAATCAGTATTTTGGAAATGAAGGACGGAGTACGTACATATTAGCTTTGGGCCAGGAGCCTGTCTGAAAATGATTGTTGACTTAAGAGTCACGTCTGAAAATGGTAATTGATTCGGGGGTGACAGTTATGTTTTGTCAGTTCTGAAAATGGGTAGGAAAAATTACACATCTTGTTCTCAAGATGGGTAAGGAAAATTACATGTTTGGTCTGACAGTGGGCACACTGAGAGCTGCTTTGTGGTTGAACTTTGTTTGGGAAAAGAGAAAGAAAAACCTCTAGGAGCAGGGGAGGAACCAGGGGACCAGTGGGGAGGGAAAATTACATATTTTGGTCCGGAAATGAATACCCTTTAAATTGCGTTCATGAGAAAAGATCCTTCATTAATACGTGATGAGATGTTGCAATGCTTATGAGGTTGTGTGCTAAATACTAAGATATTTGACAAAAGGTGACGTAAAAGCAGTAAAAGATCCAATAATGAGGAACCAATAATGAAATGACAATTACAAAAACCCTTATTACATGAATAAACATGATTACATAAACAGTATACCTTGTTAAGTTCTTAGAAACCTTGTGCACTTTATGACTCCTTTGATGGTTTAACAAGTATTGGGTTTACAATCAGTTGTACTATCAGTACAACATATAAGTCATATAATCGTTAGTTGAAAGCAAAAACAAACTCTAAAATTTTAGCTTAAACAAATCAAAGGTGATTTCATTATTTCTAAGACTGTGAAACCGAGTCAATGTTGTTTTTCTACTGTTGTTACTGGTTAGCTAACCTGTTTATTTATTTAATATAGATTTATTTTTGTAGTTGACATATTTATTTAATCCCTTTGCTGATGAGTTACCTTTTACTCACCTGTGTATCTTTCTTATGAGTCTGTTGTTTCCTTTTTCGTTCTCAGAACATGTATACAGTAATGTTGCTTATAGGCAATACACTTACTGGATACGTATGAAGCTGGGACGACAAATCCCAATAGCCATTCAATCTTGTCTGGTTTTAAGAATTGGAGACAGCTTACCAAGTAAAAGTGGAAACTGTAAGGGATTTGAATATTTCCATTAACAGACTGGCAGTCTTGCTAGATAATATTAACATCATATTTGGTTGACACTCTTTGAAATGTATCTCAACTTTGTATTTTCTTCAATTACTACAGAGTGGTACTTAACCTAGGAGGTGAGAGGGGAGGGGTTCCCATAGTGTAGTGAAGGGGTCACCGTGATTACAATTCATGCTTTGGTACCACTTGGGGTGTATGAATTAAAACCACCATTGTTAGCGTGTTTTGATACTTTCTAGGGTTTTAAGGTACTATAATGTCAGAAATTCATGCTTGCAGGAACAACTTTTCAAGAGGTATTAGTACTTCTTGGAGTGACAAGGAACATATGCCGCATCCAAGAAAGAAGATTTTTTTTGTTTCAAACAACAATCAATTCCTTCAGTTTTTATGGGTCAACTATTTCCCTAGCCTCGATCCCACGCAGTCATTTTTAGCGGAGTCGTATTACCCACCTCCTCCATTGTGGGGAGGGGGGTAAAACAGCTCTCCTAGAAACGACTGCACGGGAGGCTACCATTTCCCCCTCGTGAAAGTACTTACCGGTAGATAGCAGCTGTCTGGAGGATGGACCCCATAATTATATTAAGTGATACACCTGTCATAAACTTTATAGGGGCATGTTCGTCTTGATATGATGTCATTTCTGCCTCCCCTAAAAATCATGAACATGGAACAGCCTGGAACACATGCTTCCCAGGGGGGGGTACTCCGGATTTCAAGTGACGGGGATGATCGAATGGGGGCAAAACTCAAAACCCAAAAAAATGCCTAGGGCCTCCAAGGAACCCCCCCAAAAAATCCTGGACCAAAAATTAACCCCCAAAATCCCATGCCGACTTTTCGAGCCTCAAAAATTTCCAGAGAGGATTAACCCACAAGTCACAAGCGAAAGATATCAAGAATTCACTACAGCAAAAGGGAATTCCAGTGAGGATACAGCCGGGTGATAAACAGAATGGATGAGAAATCAGTTGAATGAATTGAAGCCTTGTGAAATACACTCAGGACACTTTGCGGACTATTTTATAACCGGTTTTATGAAACAGATGCAATGTAATGCGACACCATCGTTAAATATAATCAAAACAACCGCAAAACAAGTTTGGTTGTCAGTACGTAATATTCGCAGAAACTACGCGGCCAGCATACGCAGGCACTACCACAATTCTTCAGATTGTTTTGAATACCCAAAAAATCTCTACTTAAATCAAGCCACCCCAAAAAAATATTTTCCTACCCAAAAACATCCCGGAATAGAAAATTTCAAACCCAAAAAATCCTTCGATCATCCCCGTCACTTGAAATCCGGAGTACCCCCCCCCCCCCCCCCCCCGCTGGGACCTGCTTGCCAGTGAAAAGCCACAACACTTAGAAACTAGGCCAGTTTATTAAATCTGGGTTTATGTTGTTGGTTGTCTTGAGTGTTGGCTTGTGAGAGGCTTAAGAGGGGCCTGCAGCCGCTGTATGAAAGCGATAAAACTGAAATATGTTAGTGTGTGAAAAATATTATTCACAGCTCGAAATTTACGTTTGTTTATATTGTAGCCTAATTTATGCGCCAAAAACCCGAGGTTATTGTTAATGCTTGGTAACTGCTATGACTTATAATATTCTCAAATAAACTAACTGAAAGAGCTAACAACCATCAGAAGATACAAGCTAGTCATACTTATATTAAGCAAAATGCAAAATTCTTACCTCTGAATTTCTACGTTGTGCAAATGCTGAACACGGAATTGGAATTCCCGTGTGAAGTTGCTCCGTTCTTCGACGGACATGGATGGCTTATACCGCTGTAACTTATCGCTCAAAACAACCTCCACATGCTCGGAAGACCGGCAAAAACACAGCAAACACATAACAGGTAAGGTTCTTCAAACTTTATTTGGATTTTTAGGTATTTTCCATGGAAAACCGCCGATTGTTTTCGATCGAATCGCTTTGGTTACCTGTGGTGTAAACTGGTCTGCAAAGACGCGTGAATCAGTGTTTTGTGGGTTGAAACGATCCTCCTTTCATTCTTTGAGCCATTCTTGAGGCAGTTCTGGATCTTCTGGAAACTTAAAATTACTTACTTTACTCTTATAGCAGCACAAAACACCATGATTTTCCGCTCAAGTCCGCACACTTCGAATCCCCGCAATTTTCCAGCTCGCCAACAGTGACGTCACTAGTGTTATTTCCGACAATCTACCGACAACTTTCCCGACCACTCTACGATTATGAGAGCCAAAAAGTAGCACTTTTCACGTGCCATTATCTCTGCGATCCTAAGTCCAATTGACTTGAAACTTCAGAATATGTTTATTTGATACCTAATCAACACATAACAAGGAAATTGGATTGAAAGAAAAAATGTCGAAATTTTGGTTTATTTGACCTTTAAAAAATTGGATTCTAAAATGAACAATACACGTAAACACTCAAAATTCGCAGGTAAATTACTATGTTGTCTATCCAAAAACCAGTGAGACACGTGGAACAAGAAAATTGTTTTGCTTTGCCAAAATAAAACTAAATTGTGATTCAGTTCAAAATATTAACCATTTTAGACCGAAAGATGTCATGTGCCGCCCCCGTGGCGCAATGGACTAGCGTGTTGGACTTCTAATTCAAAGGTTGTGGGTTCGAGTCCCACCGGGGGTGGACATTTTACACAAGGTCAGTTGAAGAAGCTCATTTGCCAAGAGAAAAATACCCCTGATTGGAAAAGGAAACAAACATTGTAGAGAAAAAAAGCGGTATGAACCACTTGACTTTCGAGCATTTTTTCCTTGTTCCCACCCAAATGAAACTGGTCCCGAACGAAACTGGAAGCAAATCAAGCCGTCTAACAACCATGTAATGTCGAACTTGCCTACAGTTCCATCATTCCAACTGGAAAATCTGCTGGAAACAGCCGTCATTTTAACAAGGCCACTTTTACGACCGATAACTAGTCCAGCTATGTGAGACTAACAGATTTTGGTATTTGGCAAGTACCTTGTTTTTGTGCCTTCTTATCTGATGGGCAAGCCATCGTAATAGTTTAATCCAAAACAGCAGAAAATTTAGTCGCCTGATCAAATAAGGTTTCCCGAGGAAAGTAACGGCCTCCCAAAAGACAACCTTAAATTGAACTTATCTTAAAACTGATTTGGTTCTGTAAAAAGGTTTTTCCTTTACTTACCTTGTAGTAGTCAGATGCATAGACGTCTCTGGACATTCCAAAGTCGGCGATCTTAACAACCATGCCGGTACCCACGAGGCAGTTTCGTGTAGCCACGTCCCTGTGAACGAATTTGAGCTTCTGAAGATGTTCCATACCAGAGGCGCATTGCAATGAGATTGACAGCAGGTCATCTTGAGTCAGAATCACTGTGAACAAAATAATAAATGAAATACAGTTGACCTCTCATCTACAGCCACTCAGTTTGCTAAGCCAAGGAGATTGCTATGGCACTTGACCAAGATTTGGAGGGGGCGCCCTGTTCAAAAATGGCTATGATACGACAGGGAAAGGGGTATCACGAGTGACAACAAAGAGAACAACAAACCAGAACACGACTCGATGAAAGGGGATAGTCCCAGAGTTAAAGTGCATTAGTACCTGAGAAGATAGGCGCAAACAGAAAAAAAAAATCGCCTTCTTTATATAGATTTGCAGAAGGTGCAAATCAAAAAAAGCGTTTCGCAGGCGGAAGGGAGGGGGGGAGTGCCGAAGGCGTGGACGTTTTCGCGAAATCTTTTCTCATGAGATCGCACGGCTCAGTTTGCCTGACCAACTCAGGTGATAACACAGTCTGTGTTGCAATCTACAGCTGGAACAAAAAAAACCAGTTCTTTTCAAAAGAACAGGCATTATTGTGGACGGTACCCTTGTCATTTGTTAATTGCGATAGTTATGTAAGAAAAAAACATTGCACAGAACATCATTGTCCTACAGTTGTGCGGACACTTTCGCCCAAAACCGTCGCTTAGTAACGTAGCTACTAAATGTTACTCTGACAAATATTACAACCGCACATTTCCCTTATAGCAAACTCTCCGGCCCCAGCTAAGGTTGTCACCCAATGTTTCAACACGGTGCAGGTGCAAAGGAACGTTGACAGGGGGAGGGGTAGGCCCGAGGGGGTACTCCCATATATAACCTATTTAGGTATGTGCCGCTGTGAAGGGTATGGTTTTCAAGCAGTTTGGTGTGGAATATGGTATAGAAATCAGGGCGTTTTGGTCAAGAAAAGGGTAACTGATTACCGGGAAAGAAGAATTTAGTCCAAAATGGGTTTGAAAACTCAGAAATACAAAATCTAAATGAAATCGTGACAACTTTTGTTGATCGAGAGATGATTTTCCATTAAAAGCACTGTGTGGTTATAGTTCTGAGAGATAGCTAGAAAATAGCTAGTCTGGGATAAGGTAGGGATTTTTGGCATCTAGTCTAGAAGAGGGTTGCAAAAACGACCTGAAAGTGGTCTGGTATAGGTTAAGGGTTTCAGAGTCCCAGCGGCACACTCCCACCAAACTTTTTCCGAGTCCCCCCCGTAGGACAATAGCTAACATGCGCAAGGTGAGGAATATTGCGCATGTGCAACAAAGTGTCTCGACTACTTTTGCAGCTAACTGTAACTGCAAGCGTTAAAAGATTTTCACCCCGAAAGAAATAAGGAGTTAGGCTAATTCCTAAGGAATATCATACCTTTTTCTTTCTCTTCTCCTTCAAAAAAGGGCCCAGCCTTCCTAAGGTATTGATTAAGGTCCCCAAATTCCATGAACTCGAAAATCATTCCATAAGGTTCCTCTTGTGAGCACACAGCTAGCAGCTCGACAATATTCTCATGATGAAGAAGAGACATCAACGCAACTTCCTTGAAGAAATCTTCTTTGGTTTCAGTGGAGCTGCCTTCTTTAAGCGTTTTGACGGCAACAAGTAGCTCAGGATCGTTTTTATCATCAATCAAACCGTACGCCTTTCCTACACGACAAATGTGCAAGAAAAAAGATTAAAGGCCCGGATAAGCGGTATAACATTCCTCCAACAAAAATGGCTGGATTTGTTTATTCTTGACACTTTTTTGCTGTTTTGATTCTAAATTGTTTCACCCAACAATTTCTGTGATAAACACACGTAGAAATTGGTGGAAATGTGTTCGGACCTTAGTCCTGTTCTCTTTTGGTCTGCGTTCCAGTAACACTGTTTCTTTGGCAAGATGTCAGCATAAACAACCTATGGCTAACAAAGACCCCTCCAATACGGTAAAATATCTGGTGGTGTCCCCTGTAGCTGGTACCCTTAAAAACTACCTGATGATCAGATGAGGCTACGCTGAAAAAGCACACAATCACTTCCTAATGTGGCTTTGGAAAACATAGGCTTGGACTGTCCGAATTGGAGAATCTTGTAAAGTGCGAAGGAAGGCCTGTTTGAACTGACTTAAAGAGACGGCAATGGAGCAGGTGCAGAAAAGTAAGGAAAGGAGAATCCGAGAGCGCGAGATGCGAGCACGAGTGATATCTTTGTCTTTTCTTTTAGTGCCCGCCGCGCAGGCTACTTAAGGAGAGGGGACGCAACCGAAAGGAACTGCCATAAGCCACCTCCATGATCAACAACCCCAAGATGTCAATTTCGGCCTTTGGACTGCCGTGCAAGTTTTGGATCGGCTTAAGTCTGTGCATGTTCCATGTCAATACAGAATAAACTAAGCCAATAGATAGCTACCGGTATAAAACGTGTTGGAAGTAAAATTGAAAGACGTACCCAAGAAAACCAAACCGAAGTTTCCGGATCCAAGGTCCCGGATGTACTCTATGTTGCTGAGCGGAAGTTGTTTGACGTCATCAGGTTTATACAGGCTCAGGATACTCTCGTCCATGGCTCGCATGGACTCAGCCATAATCCTGTCTCTCATGGACATGGAAGCAAAAGTGATGGCTGTTTTTCTTAGTGGTTTCCTAGTCTTCCGCCTCTTACAGACGCAAACCATGATAACTATAACGAGCAGAAACGCTAATGCTCCGGCAGCAGGCCCAGCAATGAGAAAAATATTTCTTGGCGGCTCTGTTGATCTTGAGGACTGCGGAGAAGGAGTGAAGTCGAAGTCTGGGTGGAAGGAAAAACGAGGTTTATAGGTTAGAGAAGTCTACGGAGAGAGCGTGGCTGAGTAGTTAGAGCGCTGGACCTTAAATGCGGGCTCAAGTATTGCTCTGTACACTACCTGAAGCTGTTTCCCGAGTTCAAATCCTCGGCCACGCTTGTAGATAAACAGCTGGTTTGCCTGCTACCAGTCGGCAAAAAATAAAATAACCAACCGTCATCAAAGCAGCTAGAAGCTTTCTTTCTTCAAACGTCTTATGAAAACATTTCAGAGACACAAGCAAAATAGTTCAACTCATACCTAGTCTTTGTAACATCTATTTCTACTAACGACGCCTTTTGTGCATATATTAATTACTTTAAAATAATTCAAAATGTCTGTAAGAAGTGGAATTATTGTTTATTTACTTATTTATTTATTTATTTATTTATTTATTTGTCTCTTGGTAAGTATATTTTGTGTGTGGTACCGTTTATCATACTGTAAGAGCTGGTTCTAAATGTTGTGCATGTGATAAAAGCTACAGGTAAGCCATTCAAGGACGTTCTCGCCCGGAATACTTCCACGTTCAGACTTTTTTAAAAACAAGACAAGCCCCAGGGGCATTAGACCCCGCCGTTGTTCTCCTTCCCCTAAGGTGCAAAATATACTACGGTCAGTCAAGATACGGAAGTTCGCGACGAATATTTGTTTGGCAGAGCGAAAACTGGTAGTCTGGGGCAAGTGACCACGAAAAAAAAGGGTATTGCTAGACCCCGTCCTGACTGCGGGGAAAAAATTACTACAGTTTGATAATGACCAACTCAAGCAAGGTTTAACTAACTAGATTTTACTCACCGAGCACTCCAAAACGAAGACATGAAGTGTTCTCGTCTTTGTACTCATGAGAAAAACGGTAATCGGTGCATTTCGGAACTCCAGCATGAGTCAGCCTTAGTCCATGCTCTTTGAAAATGTATTTTGAGGCTCCTAGCATCTCCTTCATGGCTGAATGACACTCCTTGAAAAGAGCTTCGCAGTCCTCCCTGCAGATATCGTATCTTTCATTTTTCTCATTGCAAGGTGGCAATACGTACTGACAAAGATGCATCCGTATCAATACTTTGCATCTCTCTTGTTTGTCTTCCACGCTATTGACCGCTTTCATAAGCAATGTTATTAATTTTTCCGTCAATTTCATTCCGTACCTGTTGTCGACAAATCTCGGCGTGAAACGATACTCCTGCCATGTCATGTTCAGCCATTGATCGCATGCTCCACTTTTGTATACTTGACAAGTGCCTTGGGGCCTGAAAATGAGTTCGATAGATCCCTTAGTTCGAAGAAATGATTGCAATTCTTTTCGGGACAGTGGGTTTTAACTTCCCACATCCCACACCCTTCGCTTCCGCGCCATCCCGGTTCCCAACTCCCACCTCTTTGCCATTTTTGGGTCGCAAAATATTATGCGATGTTGTGCAATATTTCCCGATCTCTTCCGCTTCCCTCAACTTGAGTAATCCCACTTCCCAGTGAACTGCCCGTGATGTTTCCTCCGCCTGGGGTCCCCCCTGATCCCTCCGGAGAAAACAGACGACTTTCCGCACCAGTGGTACACAGTAATTTTCAAAGAGTTATTTTAACTCCTGTAGTGGAGTTAAACTAACTCCTTAAGGTGGAGTTATTTTTTTGGGAGTTATTTTAACTCCAAAAGGAGTTATTTTAACTCCGAAAAGGAGTTACTGTATTCTTTAGGGAAGTTAAGTTAACCCCTAAATTGGAGTTACGCTAGTGGGAGTTATTATAACTCCAATTTGGAGTGAAATTGTACTCCTCTGGAGTTAAATTTAACTCTTTTTTTGGAGTTAAATTTCAGTTTAACTCTGCAAGGAGGGTTAAAATAGCTCCTTTTTTCGGGGTCATTTAGGAGGAGTTAGTTCAACTCCCCTTAGGGAGTAATTGTTGAGTGATTTTAACTCTCTAACAAGGGTTAAACTAACTATCTTTTGGGAGTTATTTTCGTGGACTTATTTAACTCCGTTTAGAGAGTAATTCTGGAGTGACTTTGATGGAGTCGTTTTGGAGGAGTTGGGATAACTCCCTATCAGAGTCATTACTTTATTATTGTATATTTTACTCTGCTACAAGAGGTACATCTTATTTTGGGGGGTTAGGGTTGAAGGCGGAGTACAGTGACTCGCGTATCATTTCTATGATAAACTTCGATCTCAATTTAATTATGAACGCATTTTTTGGAAATAAATCAAAAGATATTGTGGTAATTCATCCACTGAAATCAAACGTTTGGTAAGTTCCTGTCTAAAATGGCGTGAATTCTAATATTTCAATTCAAGAGCCCGAAATCAATGCGCCTGCATTCACTGGTCAGCAGTTGTCAATATTGAGTCATGTGACCTTTGTAACATTGGAGCAGACGCCATTTTGAAAGTGACGGTTGCTCGACGGAAGCAAGATTCATTTAGCTAGCATTTGTTCGTAGTTTGAAGACAAAAAAGCATCTCTCAAGTTAAAACAAAGGTGGACGATTGCGTCTTTTGCATTGGATTACGTGCCAAGAAATGTTTTGGAGCCTTGCATGTGGATTTTTGGATCGAAGTGAACAAATGAAATCGACGTTGTGAACATAAGTTCTTATTAACAACAGTGGATCAACGACTGTTTTGGCGGGTTGTTGAATTCGCAAAAGGCCAAACGTAGGAAATATGGACGTTTTGCCGGTGAGTTTAAGCTTGGAACTTCAATTTACTCTCAGCCTAAAGGCTTCCCTTCCAGTTTGTCATTCAAAGGAGATGTTACTAGCTAGAAAGCTTAAGGTGAATACAAACGGTCAGCTGTAAAGCTGTATGCCTGCATCTTCGTGTTCAGTTCTTTTGACACTGTTTAGTTGCAATAATTGTTAGCAATATAAAGTCTGGGGATTGCCATTGAAAACTGTAGCATTTAAATGTAAAGAGTTCAACAATTCTTTAGTCGAAACATTCTTGTTTGAAAGATATTATTGGAAGGTAAACAATCTTAAATGACCTCCATGTTTTAGCCTTTTTTTACTCGATGAAAACTAATTTGCATTGCAAGAAAACGTGAATGATATCACTGTGATTTTGTAACAATGATTTATAGGCTGTTGGAAACTACGTTGTTGTTGACCACATCTAAGGGCCTGCTTCTCTGCAGATGTCAAGCATTTGAGAAAATGGATGATACCATGTTTGACTAAATTCATTCATTTTATTTATTAATTGGCTGTGGTGGTCATTTAGGAATTGCATTCATGCGTGTAGGTGCAAGTTCAAGAAGCCAACTTTGACTTTTGGTGGATGTCAATTCATGAAACCTGTGTTGGTAGTATGATGAACAATTTTACCAGTCCTTATACTTTAAGGCCCACCTTCACCCAAATGGCCTTGTGACCGTTTGTTATTGTTTTCAAATGGCTTTATTGTCCTTCTCGTGATCTAATTGGTTGCCAGAATATTTCTGCGAGCGAGAAAATCATCACATATATTTAAAACACGTCAAAACAGCGAACTCGCAGCGATTTGCACCAATCTACAGGAACGACCTCAATCTACAAGTCTTTTGACTTCCATGAAATGCATTTACTCCCCAAAACGTTGGAATTATGTGTAGTTCACCACATGAAAGTTTCAATGAAATAGAAAGCGAGAACTCAGTTTATGTTTGCATTTCTAAGTGCCAGCAAGCAACTAATATTTACTTCGACATTCAATTGTTTTTGTTTGCAAATTGCAATCTTATTGTCTTATAAAGTAACAGTGATTTTGAAGGTCTTTCCAAGTCATTATAGAGGTTGCTTTGAAGGGGAATACATGTAAACAGCGTATACAACTGGATAGCAACTCACTGATTATCGCTTGCAAAATAGCACTTGTCCGGTGACTCCTGCATTACAATTGTAACCTTTGAAAGCCAGCCACACATATGTACTAATCTTTGATCAAATCCGCCTGAACCTATGGCTAATTAAGAAAACTATCATTGAATTCGATCATATGACAATAGACACAGAGGAAGAAAAAGAAAACAGTTCTGCAAAACCATTCATTTATTACACAGTCACGAGCCGTTTTGTTTACACCCTGTGAATAAAATCGAATCGTATGAATCAAAATTACTTGCAAAGGTCCCACATCCAATACAATCAGACTACTACAAGAGATTCATTAAATTTCTGTTCTCTGTTTTTTGTTTTGTTTTGTTTTTTGTTTTTGCTTCATAACACAAGCTCCTCTGAGACAAATACTGACAATATTTTCCTTCAGGATAACCATACAGCATCTTCAACTGCGAGGTATTTTTGGCAGCAACATACTGGACAAAGTAGGAGTGAAAAAAAAAACGTTTGGCCAGCACAGTCACAAAATAATTCCTGGAAACAACAGTGAAGAACAAATTCCTGCATGCTTATGGACGATTTTCAACAAGATGACTCTGAAGGAAATGGATTTTCAAAGAAAACCTGCTCAGAAACAATTTCGTGTTACACGAAATTCATAAACAGCAACTGCGGTGCACATAATCTGCGTAGCAGGTGTAAGTGGGGAAGGGGGAAGGGGAGCGAACGCGGGAGAAAAATGGGGCTATGGGGTCTAGACCCCCGTTTTTTCCCGCGCTCGCTCCCCTTCCCCGCTTACGCCTGCTACGCAGGCTACAGTGCGCAAGGCCTTTTGGGTGAAAGTGGGCCTTAAATGAAAATTAAAATTTAAGCCGGTTGTAAGTTTGTAAAAGGTTTGGACCCATGAGTCATATCATAAGTTGGTGAAGTATGATTGTCCGGATGAGTGTAGTCCCGAGAAGGAATGTCTGTGGTGACCTTGACTGACGTTTCGACAACCTGAGTGAATTCATCATCAGGGTCAAACCAGCTGGCTCTGATGATGTCAATGTCAGTCAATGTCACCACAAACAGTCCTTCTCAGGAGTACACTCCCCCAGAGGATCATACTGTACTTCACAGACTTATGGTTATAATTTTAAAGAAAAGATGGAGTTGTGTTTGAACATTCATGCACTGAATTTTGCTTTATTCTCATTTCAATTCCAGCTTTCTTCAAATTTGAATTCATAAAATTTTGACTTTCTTACCTGGGAAGATTGTTCATCATTTGGCTCCCGACCAGTGTTTTTAAGTCAAAATTTAGTACAATCAATTTTAATTTTAACTGAATTTCCCGAAATTCACATGGGTGATCATGTACCACTGTAGCTGATATTTGTTTATATCACAAGGGGCAAAAATGAAATCTGTAACCATGCATTTCTGCAGATTAATAATTGGAGGTGATATAGCACATTGGTGTTTCTGAAGGCACATTTTAAAAATTATTGTATCCTGTTTGTGGCAGCCTTACTTATAAAGTTCTTTATGCTCCATACATGCCTGCATACATACAGCTGAAGGTAGTGATATTAAAGAACAATCACATTAATTTTTGAGGTTTTTTTGAAATATAAAATACAGAAAAAAAAATTTAGAGTGATTTTACTTAACCTGTGAAACACTATCTAACAATTAGTGTCTAATAGTCAAAGCTGAACAAAAGAAAACAATGGATTTAGTGTGTAATAGTGCGTAATAGTTTATTATCTATTTCACGGGTTAATTCAAATCACTCTAAGAGAATTGTTAATATATATTTTAAAATCATGTTTTAATTGTAAATCACTTGCACTTTCTTTATTTTCATTTTAGCTGTACCTAATCTAATTGCAATACTGTTGTCTTATCAACTCAATTGATACATA